>OZ018329.1:13547951-13920451 GCA_963969495.1 Ceratothoa steindachneri | reverse complement strand
ACTTCGTCTCCAAACATCCCTCGTTTTCCGTCTCTACTTGTGATTATGTGTACATGTGTATCTGACTTTATATATTATTTTTGTGTGAATGTAAGCGTGTAGCTCATCCGTTCTATTCTTCAAACGAAGTTGTATCCATTTCGCTGTGTTTATTAAACTGTCCTCATTCCCTGCTTGCTTGTCTCCTCACCTCCCTTCACTCGAAGTTGTATTTATAACCTTTTCTTCATTACATTTCGAACAAATTGAGGTTCGCCATCAGATCCACTCCTCTTATTGCCTTGTATACATGTATGTATTTACTGCGAGACCTCCTAACCCCAACATGCCTTCATTGTGGAGGTCGGGCATGTTCTGGAAATTGGAGATTCGTTTGGGTCCAGAATAACCTTAGTAGTTCACTCTTTAGACTACTCGGTTAACTTCCGCACATTTACTTCACCAAACATCAACACTCTGAGCCTCTCGCTGATTTTCGCATTTTAGTTAAGAGAAATAACCGTGAGAATACTGTTTGTGGGGAAGCGCTGGTGTTTGTACTGGGGGTTTCGTAAGCAAACAAGTCACACAAACAAATTTCTCGTATGAGAATTAAGGCAATTTTCTCAGCGCCCCAACGACAACACTGTCAGAAGGAACCCACCTCAGGTTCGAATACGTTAACAGGGGTGTCTGACACGACCACCTGGCACCCTTTTTCACTTTACGGGTGCCAGCTGTTGCTGTGAGGTCGTGTTTCGCAGATCCGGGTGTCATCCGCAGGTGTCGCTAAGTGTCGACAAGTGTCACTCTTCGGCCACAGACGGCCACAGACGGCCTCAGTCCGGTTGGCACAGAAATTCTACAACGATTTGCCGTCTTTTTTTCTCATCAAATCTTTGTTTCTTTTTGTTTTGTTTTTTTGTTGTTGAGGGGAGGAGGTATGTTTGTCTTTCCATTTCCAATCATGCTTTTGTGTCAAGATCTGTCTGTTTTCCGTTTCTCTGTCTGTCTGTCTGCTCATTTTTTTTTTATATCTGACCGTCTGGTTATTAATTTTCGGCCTCCATTGTTTACCAGTAATGTATGTGCCGCCTTTATCTGTTTCCTTGTTTACATCCTTATTACTTACTACTTTCATGACTGCTAGTATTATCAGTACAGTTAGATACGTTTGCACGTATAAATGTTTGCACGATCACGTGTGCATCTTGAGATCCCCAGTGTCCGGAAAATTCTCTGCCGATAAGTTAGGGTCACATTTCTTGACCTCGAGGGGTTCAGGGCGGAAACTAAAGCAGACGAATTAATCCCCATTAATCATTTATACGAGCTCTCACCCCCGCACGTTTGTATACACAAATATACTTGCGCATACTCACCCTTTGTCACTGTCGGAAGTTCCTGCTAGGTGAAAGGGTGGGGTGGGGGACATGGGAACAAAAGCCATGGCGTGGTCAAAAAGGATGGTCTGATGAGGAGTAAATTCAGTCCTAATCAACCTTCAGGTTTGGTAAAGGATTGGTCAAATTACTTAACTATATCTTCCAAGGTCACCACAAAACTTTCTTTTCTCCCTCACAACATACAGGCGGGAAAGTAGACATGACGTGTAAACATCTATCAGCAAACTCGTTTCAATAGAAGTAAATAGCGGCGACGAGTGCAACTGCCTTCAAAAATAACAGCAATATTGAAATAATAAAAATAATAATATTACTACTACTAATAATGATACTACTACTAATAAATTATTACTATTTTTTTGCATGTGCATATTTGGTGCAGGAAAAATCCCCACACCGCCACCCTGCGTATGTCGTAAAAAGCGACTAAACCCGGATATGGGCGGCTAGTCCGAGAAGCCGCACACCCGAAAGTTTTGTTTCTGCGAGCAGGATACCTACTAGGGGTAATGAGTGGGGGTACTTATGGCCCCCATTCATTAATTCCAGTTAATCCGCGTTAATGTGCCCCCCGAGTGGGAGGGGAGGGGAAGGTCTATGTGATGAGGGGAAAAGAGAGGAGTGAGGGTAAATGCATTTAAAAAAGAGAGAGTAAGTAACTTGCACTGTATGAATGTGTGAGAGAGAAAAGGCTGACCGAGGAGATGTGGACGGATGATAGTGTGTATGGTCGATTACATTGGGGGCTGGGGTGAAAGGGGTCATGGTTGGGGCCTTCTGCCTATAGGGATGAACCCTGACCTGAGATGATGCTACAGGGTATAGCCCTCTTCCTCCTACTTTAAAGGGCCAATTGTACGTGGACAAAATGATGGGTGGCTTTGTGGTTAATATGATATAAAGAGGAGGAGAGGGGAGGCAGTTATTTGCGTTGATGTGCGTTGACCCAAACAAGTGTGAAAGCGGTGGTGATGAGGGTTATTAACTTGGTAGCCGATTTTGACCTAAGTTAGCAAAGAAGCAAAGTGGAATTGCCCATTATTATGTTGCTAAAGTTTCATATCATTTGAGATGTAAATATCGCCCAAACTACAAGGCCAAGGTCAGTGGTTCTTAACCTTTTTTAGGATAATGTCACCCCAATGTAAAGTAATTTAGGTATAGATAATAAATTGTTTGGAAAACACTTCAAAATTAACCACGATTGAGACTTGACCTAATTTAATCGAAATAAAAATTTGAGAATAAATTAATCTTACGTTCAAAAGTTTAATTGGAAATTTGAGATTGATGGTTATAACATAATTCTTGAATATTGGGATGAATAGTTGACCAGTCAACTCTCATTTCTTCATTCACTGTTTGCCATCTTTCTCTTCTCGTTGTTTTTAGGTTGCATAATGCAGATAAACTAGTTTCAATATACTTTCAAGTGTCGTTAGATTTTTTTTAGAAATGGTTTGAAATACAGGGTTTGTAATTTAGGCATTTAAAAAATGATTTCTTGGTCGCTTCCGCGGCACCCTTAGTTGGATCATGCGCTACTCCGGTTGAAAACCATTGTTCTAGGAGAACGAAATTAAACAGATGTAATGGAAAGCAGTGTAAGATTTAGTTCTCAAAATTTTAATGGGAAATTCAGAGGTCTATGGATTCTATTTACGATTTCCCAAATTTTTAATATGCCCTCCCCTGAGACTCAGCACACGTCAATTCGTTACTCCAGCTCCTGTCAAACACGCTGCAGTTTGTTATTGGATAGTGTCTTTTGTGAGGCAGTGATTCTTTGTTTGAGTTCCTCTAGGCTTGCTGAAGAGGGGGAGAATATAGCCCTAGAGAAAAATCGCAAGGTGTTCGTCACGTCAAGTGAACGTGGTCGTTTCAACAGCTCATTTTCTTTTCGTCATCAGCACTCCCGATCCATCTCTCTCTCTCTCATATTTTCAGTGATATATGCCAAGCACAGTGAGTTAGTTACCAGTGAAGTGGGATCAGTTTGGCTGAAAAAAAGTCTTATCTTTATGTTCATTTGCAATGAACTCATCCATTAGTCAGTTCTGAATCATTTGCAGATAAACATCTCCGCTCACATTTATCTCAAAGAAAAATGAGGCATAGAGACGATTCTTGGAGATGGCACAGAACGCATTCGTTGTTGCTGAGTCCCATTCAAGTTTAACTGTGGCATGATGATTTTCTTCTCTACAAATGTGAATAGAATGCTTGGCGACTTTGACATTCGTATGAAATGTGACCTCATCACTGAAAACAACACATAATATCAACACAGAATTTTTTGTGCTTTCGCTTGTCATCTTCTTTTAAGGCGTGAACGAACAGCAGCTTGTCCGGTTTTATTCGCAAGTTTCTTGAGGACATGCCAAACAATCATTGGAGGAATCTGTTTGTCGTAGAATAAGGTCAAGTTAACCCTTTCTGCATTTCTAAGCCGAGGTCGATGACGGCTGTGTGCGTGAGAGATTTATAATACAAGCAAAGTGCAAATTAACTGAAGGAAAGGTTGGCCAAATAGTCGACTATCTTAGAGGTTCCGAGACAATAGATTTCTGGTACAAAAATAACTTTACTAATATGCAAATTAATATTCTTTTACAAGGATAAAAGGGGTTTTAAAATAAGCTATATACACATTAGACGTACACGAGTCTCAGCGGCTAAAAAGGGGGGGGGAGACTTGGCGGGCACGGTCGCCGTACAAACAAACGAACAATATTGACCGAGGGTCACTCGAATGACCTTGGGCGTATACGAAGCCGATGATGGAGCCTTACACTGGGGGGAGGGGTATTAGAGAAAGCACTTGCACAGGAGAGTTGCGCGTTGCTGTTACTTCAGGGATTTGGTCCGAGGGAGTAATCCTTGCCTTGGTGCAAAGTTCAAGTAATAGTCTCTTGATAATGACTATTACGGGATGAACCTAGATCTTGCTTTCGGGTTAGAACACGAATCGAGACTGGGCGCGTTGCCTTCGAGGAGCTGGTAGAACGAGTACGGGGTAGACTCACGCGAATTAATCGAGAATACTCGGAGCTTGAGGGGTTCTGCGAGAATTGTGCAGAGTCCAACGGGACGGAAATAGTGGGTACTGATGGGGGGTGGGCAGAAGATACTGACGGACAGGTGGCGGCGGATACTGACGGGGCGGGCAGGCAGCGGATACTGACGGGGCGGGCAGGCAGCGGATACTGACAGGGCGGGCTGACAGCGGATACTCCCTTCCAACTCTTGCGCCGGCGGATTTATAGTGGAGTAGAATGGGGTTTTCACCCCTAAGTCCGAAGGGGAGGGTCCTAGGGTCTGACGCATCGGCAGGCCAGAGTAGTCTCGCCCTAGTAGCACAATCGCGATAAAGTTCCTAAATCGTCGACGCGAAACTTTGTCCGACTCCCGAAAGGACCTTTTGGGCTCTCAAACTTGTCGCGGCTTTCTGCGATGACGGGCTTTCAGGCCACCACAGCGTCTCATGATTTCGCACTTCCATTAGCGCAGACAAAAAGGGTAGACCAGGTGTCTGCTGTCTCTCTCTCCATTAAAGGCACGGCAGCGTGCATCTTCCTATCTCTCTCATCTCTGACACTGTGTATCGAGGCTTACACTTCTTATGGACTTCTTGGGGCTTCGCAAGAGTTTTTTGTAAACACACCCGAGAATCTCTTTTGATGCTGGTGGTCGTCCAGATCATTTTGCCCTGCACATACAGCCTTCCTCTTTTAACTTATTGTGCTATGCCTAACTTTGCATGTCTGTTTGTGCATTTCTAGACAAGCCTCTTACATAAACAAGCTGCACAGTCTGGTTCAACTGTCTTCGAGCACACACAACGCCTTTTCTATTACAGTAAATGGCATTTCTATACCTGAAAAGATATAAAAAAAAACATTAGATATATAATTATGCAATGTTTCCACTCATGCTTGCTGTGAGGTCAATTAAACAAGAATTGTCAGTTATTAGATTGTAAAATACTAAAAGAACTATAAACACCTTGTATTTAATAATAATAATGATAATAATAAAACATTTATTTATCCCCGTTTTTCCCCCCAAATCGGCCAAGGGCAGACTAGCTACTCTCTGGTAGGCTTCATGACCTAAAACTCTATAGAATGAGAGTGACGCATGGGGCTTTTTGTTTGTATATTGAAGTACCTGTATTCATTGAACGAACTTCTTGCTGAAGGTTTATAATCTGCTCCTATTAATGGTGAGGGGCGCTATACTAGTCTTTGTTAACGATAACATTTTTCTCATTCCTGTTCTTTTTATCCACCTGTTTCCTCTAGCTGTCTGCCGCTTCATTCCCTCCTACAGTTCGAGGAAATGCCATGATTTTGCATAGGTTCACACTCCCCTGACGTGGAATGGGAGGCCCTCCTTTGACACCCCCAAAGTCTCCTGTTTGCTGTTTGATGGCAAAACACAGTAGTATTATTCTTTCTGCACCCCGTTTCCATAAGGAGAACTGGTCCGTGGTTCCCTCGGGCTTGCAAGTGATTGTCATTCTGCTTTTTATGTAAAATTCATTATCGGATCTGAAAGCTTCTTCTGCGATTAAAAATGGGCTGTAGAGGAACTTAATTAACTATTATCCCCTCAGTTTCATCAGTTTCTTTTATTTTTATAATATTTTTTATCCTAACTTAACTTAACATGGCTCAAACCTAACATAATGAGAAATAAACAAAACCATTTTGGTTAATAAATATGGGAATCTGCCTAATCCATTGGGGGTGTGGGGTCTGTCGACTTGTGAGGGACTGGAAGAGGTAGAAGGCAGACAGCACCGACTGTAACTATAAAGTCCAACTACAAAAACCAATGAATCCCATCTCGCAAAGACTCCCACCTGAGGACAGAGAGTAGATGGAGTCCAAAGTTCCTGGGAAAAGTTCGTAAAACCCCTGCAGGAATTCGAAAGTGAGAACCTGATTCTCGTAGTCTATATCTTTATTAGTTCATGAAAATGAATCGAAAGTAGAGACTGGAACTAATTACACCGGATTTAATATGATAAAACTAATTAAACCATACACCCGCAAGGAGGTTTTAGGCGTAGGATGGGCAACGTCGCTGCAGCCGATATTTGGAGGACTGTGGGCTTTCTAGGGCCCAAGGTCTGCGGGTGAACCTGAGGCTATGTATGTTCCTCGCATTTTCACTTTCATTTTCATCACTTTCTCTATAGATCACTCCTTACCAACTTTGTGGCAGAGATGTCCTCATTGGTTTTGGTGTCTTAGTTTTAGGTAAAAACAGCATCAAACTATGTAGTAACTTTCCCTCATTTACATGAAATTTAATCATCCGATAATTTTCCCCTTAAAATCTACTCTAATTAAAGAATCAGTAAAAATTCAAACAAGTTGGACTATTCTTTTTTACCATAATAGTTACTGTTAATGACTTAGATTTCCTCTCGTGACTGTTGAACATGATTGGTTTTTGGTTTATTTTAATAAAGATGCCATAATGTTTATTCTTAGCACACCAGTGAAGAGGGTTGGGTAACATAATTAAATAAATATAAGTCATAAATAGCGGCATTTGAAGCACGAATATTTTTCTTCCAAATCTGGGTTTTTTTTTGTTTTATTACAATTGGCTCTGTTGTTACTAAACATTATATAGACCAGGGGTGGGCAACCTTTTTCCCCCAGGTAGCGGCATTTGAAAAATTCTTAAGCCGTATGGCCCTGAATTTTAAGATATTTGAAAAAAAATCTATTTTGTGGTGGTAAATATTTAATTTTTGAACGAAAAAAAGTAATTTTTCTATTAAGTATTTATAATTAATCTTACCTTTAATGATCTTTTGATGCTGCTTATCATTTACAAGTAGTTTGATATTTGGTTGTAGCATGGTAGTTCTCAACTTGAGGTGATCTTGTAAATGTTCATTGATCAGTGAGCTGAGTTCTCAACTTGAGGTGATCTTGTAAATGTTCATTGATCAATGAGCTGAGTTCTCAACTTTGTTTTTATTTGCATCTTTTCTTTTGCATCATGTAGGAGAAAGATGATTCACAGAAATTAATAGTGGCAAAGCGAGAAAGCATTTTGGAGCATGATAACGGAGACTAGGGTAATCAATTCAACTTTTCCAAATTTAAAAATAGATTTTTTTTTAAATAAAATTGGCATTTTATAATGTTATTTTCTGAAAATTCTATCAAATCCATTTGCAAATCGACCGGTGCTGTAGGAATATCTACTAGGGGAGGTTGAAAAGCCAGCTTTAAAGATGGCTCTTGGGTTTCAAAATATTTGAATCTTTCATTATAATTTTAAATTAATTATTAAGAACATATACATATTCCTGAAATTGAAACGATGCACATAATTCTTCTTGTTCACTTAATACTTTTGTCACTTGAAGGAAATGTTCTTCAGCTTTTGCCAACACAAACCCACAGGTCACAAATGGAATTAGTTTTACCTTGAAGAGTAATATTTAATTCGTTATGTTTTTCTTATTAAATAATAAAAATGTAGCGTTCTTGATAAAATTATCATACATCAATTCACAATGTATATCATGATCACTAAAAGATAAATATTTTAATATTTGGTGTTTCAAATTGAAAATTCTCTACACGATTCTTTCCCGAGACAAACAACGAACTTAAGAATGATATGGTAAGTGTACAATTTCAGTTTCATGATCGTTCATGAGCATGGCATGAAACTGACGACGACGAGTGGAATTGCTTCTAATGCAGTTAACAATTTCCATGATTTTATCAGACGTGTCATTTAGAGTGGTAGAATTTGCAGTTAAATTTTGTTGGTGGGGAGTACAATGAAAAACAATTAGGAAATGTGGATTGGGTAATTCTATTTTTAACAGCCCAATAAATCCTTCAAGGGAACCTTTCATGGAAGGAGCACCATCTATGCATACGCTTATTAGGTTATCAAGATCAATCTTTGCTTCTCGGCTTTTCTCTATAAAAGGGTTGAAAGTATCAGTGCCACGATTTCTACCTTTAAGAGTACATCAAAAAAAAGTTCTTTAATACAATGAAAATCTTCGGTTATTGAGCGAATATATATTAATACCTGCGCTGAATCAGTAATGTCAGTTGAATCGGCCAAAGCTATAGAATAAAATACTTTCTTTTTATTTATCGCATTAAGTTGCTCCTTTAAATTACAATAAAATTCATGTTGACGGTTTGTTATTGTTTTTCTCGAGAGAGGAAGTTCTTTATACTTGTGTAGCTTTTCAAGATCTAAGCTACTCACAACTTCTATGAGTGACTCTTATATAATCTCAAAATCACTAAATGGTTTCTTTTGAGGAATAGACCAAGGGGTGGTTGGAGTTTTCCCCGACTCTTATATATATATATATATATATATATATATGAAGAAGCAGCAACTACAGGGGCTGCGGGTGATTATACAACCACCACAGGGCTATGCCATTTTTATTTTCTGTCTTTCAAATAAATTTGAAAACAGAAAGAAAGACGCAGAAACCTTGTATAGGTAAATATAAATACATATAGTAAAAGAGGAATAAGAATTAGACGCTAATGAGCAAATGAGACAAGAACCTGGAGTTTTTTTAAAGGCAAGAGAGAGAAACATTAGAAGAATCCAGAATCAAACTCCCGGCCAGGAATTCAAAACTTTTTCCCCTGGCGTTATTTCTGTCTTCTCAGTACAGGATCGCCTTCACTGTGCCGCCCTCTGCGCCCTTTGATTCTGGATTCTTCAAATGTCCCTCTCCTTATAGTTCGTTCGGCCCGTGTCTTGAATGGGTTTATTGACTCAGAGTGCTTAGAGGTTGGCTACGGAGGGATTGGAATGAACTTTACCAGCAAGCGACCCAAACGAAGTTAGATACACAACAATATGAAAATAAAGTTTTAATGAATACTAAACAAGAATATGAATATATATATATATATATATATATATATATATATATATATATATATATATATATATATATATATATACAAATATTGTGCTTTGAGAGATAAATTAATAAGTGAATCTCGGATATCTCACTTGGCTTGAAAATTACTATTCACCATACAAATCTCTATACACTTGTAATACTGGTAAGCTTCGCGGTGAAGTCAGGGAATGTGAAAGGGAAGGGTTACCTTGGAACCTGATGTTCGGGTGGTGCTGGTGAGTGAAGGTGGTGAGGTAAGCGGTGAAGACGATGAGGTAGGTTCTCCAGAGACCGACCTGATCCCACAATTCCGTCACGATTCTGCTGGAAGAAGGCGGTGATGGGAGCTTCTTGTTAAAGAGGGCCCCACGCTCATGAACTCCGAGGAATCTTGGGTGCCTCTGTGAGGGGGCAAGGGCGAATTGACCCATTGACGCGTAGGGTCACGGAGAAAAGCTGGCAAGTAGTTCTTTCGCTTAGGGAACCAGAGTGAGGCTGTTTGTAGCTTCGGCTCTTACACGTGAGTTCCGAGCTTGGGTCCGCACTGTCTTGCAGACCAACGGGGTACGGAGACTCTTTAACTGCGACCGATCTCCTCTCGGAAGACTCGGTGCTTCGACGAATTACCACTACAGTGATAAATGACAATTCCTGTCCCGCCAGACGCTGTGCAAGCTCTACTACTGAGGGTTAAAAGAATTCGTCTTTTATACTCGAAACTCGGGAGAGGTTCTCAGGGCGCCGGAAGTAGATTAGATATCAAGCTACTCTATTTCGTCCTTTATAAACTTCCAGCAACTATCGGAGGCAAAGATGGGCTCTCATTTATCGATGAACAGTCCGGGAAGGAACTCGGTGGTTAGCTGAAATGGCCGGCGGTTTTTTTCGGCTGAAGACTACCAGATATTGGGCCGGAAGGGAAAGGGTTGATAAGCGGCCCACAATGAAGGAAGGGGGGCAAAACTTGGGAGCATTATGCTATTCTCCTACATCCCTACCCATACCGAGGGGACATTATTCTGAAGTGGAACGAGGGATAATGCCGCAAGATATAACCTACTCGCAGTTACAATATTTAGCCAAAATGAGATCCCAGAAAACATACATACGGAAAACACGAAAAAAATGAACATAATGAAAGGCACTATTCCACAACAAGGTCTTTGAAACTACAGTTATAACTCGATATACCTAAAAAATAAATAGAACATACATATATACACAAGAACAAAAAAAATAAAATAAAATGGCCGGACAGTTCCGTTTAATCACCACAACTAGGGCCTTCGTCTATCGGATTGCGTGATAAATTATCAACAATGACGTTATCCGTTCCTTTTACGTAAGATACATTGTATTGGTATTCTGACAATAAAAGAGGCGATCTCATAAGTCTGCCTCTCTGACTTTTACAATTTTTTAGGTAGGCTAGTGGCCTATGGTCCGTTTCGACAGTAAAAGGTCTACCAATCAAGTACATCCTAAATTTTTGAATGCCATAAATGATTGCTAAAGCTTTAAGTTCTATAGTAGCGTATGCTCTTCCGCGAACCAACACCTTCCGCCTTGCGTATGCCACTGGAAATGGGGTTCCTTCTTCCTCATATTGTAATCAAACGAAACGAATGCCCAGATTAAAGGCATCTGTTCAGAAGGCAAAGTTTTTCTGGGGATTGGGCAAATGGAGGATAGGAGCAGAAACCAATTTTTTCTTTAGTTCGCCGAAACTCGCATTCGCGGCAGGGTTCCATAGGATGTGGTCTGGTGCGGCCTTTTTAAGAAGGTCATTAAGGGGTGACGCAAGGAAAGCGAATTGGGGAATAAACTGCCGATAGAAGGAGACGGAGCTAAGAAACGAACGAAGCTGTTTCTTGGTTTTAGGGAGCGGCTAATTGTCCCTCTTCTACTTTGAACCCTAAGTAAGAGATAGTGCTATGAGCAAAGTAGCACTTGGACGGCTTGATTCTCAATCCGTGGATCCTAATCCGGTTTAGGAGTGGGCGGAGGGATTGAAGGTGCTCCTCTTAGGTGCGTGTGGAAACGTATACGTTGTCAAAGTAGAAAGAGACATTGTTCAACCCATCTACAATTTTTCGCATCATCCAATTATAGTTACTGCAGGCAGTGGCCAAACCAAAAGGAAGACGCGTAAATTCCATTAACCCTTTTTCGGTGGGAAATGCGGTAAACTTCCTCACGGATTTTTGAAGCGGGATTTGATAGTAGGCTTTGCACAAGTCTATTTCAGAAATGTACTTGGCCTTCTCAAATAAGTGCAGGTTGTGGTCGATAAAAGGGATGGGTTCGGCATCGAATACCGTGACAGAATTTAACTTTATAAAATCTACGCACATACGAAAAGATTGATCCGGCATACGTGCCATCACTATCGGGGAACAATAATCCGACGAGGAAGGTTCAATTATTCCTAATTTAATGAGGTTCTCGACTTCTTGGCTGAAGGCCTTTCAAAGGTGGATTGGAATAGGGTAGGATTTACTCCTAATTGGCTCCGTCTTGGTTAGAGAGATGTCATGCTCAAATTGTGTAGAGCGTCCTGGAGTCTCGGAGATTACGTCTGGGTATTCCTTCAGCAGAGAGACAATCTGAGATGTCTCCATGGAACCAAGGTGAGGATTCACGTCTACTGCGGTGGCCAGGTCTTCATGGGGAAAAGGAGAGGAAGGCAGTTTAGGCAAAGGATAATTTTTATCCGCATCGACGCATATTGTCTGAACAATATTCAATGGGCCCCAAAGGAAGGATGCTTCCATTGTCCTTTCTTGTTCGAAGACAATAATTTTGTTAACACAAGCTCACCGGTGATATCTTTTTAACATGTTGATGTGGAACAACCTATTGCCAGATGACGACTAAATGACATAATCCACGGGCCCTCTAGCTTCTATGACCATAAACGGTCCTTTCCATTGGGATAAGAGTTTGTTGTTGTCCGTGGGGAGTAAGAGCAGAACTTTATCGCTTGGTTTCAATTTTCGTGCCTTAGATTTAATCTCAAAATACGTACGATACTTCTTTAGATTCATCTCGGAATTTTTCACGGCAACCCCCGAGCATTTTTCTAGCCTGTTACGCAAGTCCAGAACACACGAGTAGGAGGTTTTTAGTTCCTCATCCAATCGAGAGTTCGTTAGGAGCTCCTTGAGAATGTTCAGTGGACCTGGGACATTGCGACCACAGAGAAGGTCGAATGGGAAAAATCCCAGAGTTAGGTGGGGAATTTCTCTACACGCAAACAAAGCTACTGGCAGGTAGCGGTGCCATTCCTGGGGCTGGCCGTGGCACAGCTTTTTAAGCACGCTTTTCAAGGTAGCATTTAACTTCTTTCACATACCGTTTGCAGAGGGGTGAAAGGGCGTGGTGAAAATGGGCCTAATTTGGAGCAACTTACTCACATCCCCTATCAATTCGGACGAAAATTGACGGCCCCTGTCAGAGAGGATCTCTTTAGGGATCCCTACCCGTAAAAAAATTAGAGAATAATGCCTCAGCACACGAGATGCTGTTTTTTTAGAGCAATTGCTTCGAGGAACCGGGTAGCCCAATCGACGAGGGTGAGAACGTATGAGTGTCCCTCGGTGGAAGGGGGGTGTATCGGTCCAATAAGATCGATAGCAAACCTGAAGGATTGTTATGATATAACTGGAGTCTTCGGAAGGGGAGCAGGTTTCACTCGTCCTTTGGCGGTGACCTTTAGACATATATCACAGGTCCTGCAAAACTCTGCGATTTCCTTGGCTGCACCAGGCCCCCCAAAATACTTAAATACGCGTTGCGAGGTCTTATTATAGCTGAAGTGTCCTTCAAACACACCTTCGTGTGCTATTTGTAAAATCTTCGCAACTTAGGCCCTAGAAACTCAAAAGGCCTTGAATGGGGAGCCTACTGGATCCGGGGAACTACGAAATAGCAAAGCGTCTTTTATCACATACCTCACTTTTCGGTCTCCACGAACCGATTCTGTCTCTCCTAGTTTGGCTTTTTCCCATACGGGTTGGAGGGAAAGGCATTCCTTTTGGGCACTGATGAAGAGGACGTTATTCAGTCCCTCGTAATCGGGGGTGCATGGGGGCTTGAGAGACGTAGGGGAAAAGGCATCTCTATCAGACTGAGCCCGGGTGACGACAGCTTACGACACAGCAGTTGGGGAGATCTGCGCGCTCTGGCCCACCAACATTGCACAAAACTTAATCGGGTCAGCTACGACGTCGGTCCACCCCGTAAAATAGCGGCATTTTACGTGACAACGGACCACTGGGAATTTATAAGTCCTTCCCAAGAAATCGTGTACGACAGCGAATTTCTTATGTTGTGGGTCCACGGAGGGAAGCAGCTTGTACGACACCACTATACACGTACACCCTGTATCTCTCACCAGAGTGGATACTCTACATCCATTAATGGATCCGGACTCGAATTTGAGCCCACCAGAAGAACTGTTATTAAAAAGAAAGTTCACCTGGTGCTCCTGAGAGGTCGACGAAGATGGCAGAGGCGCAGGCGCGGTAGGCTGTTCGGCAGCGAGAGTTGCGGAGACTTGGTGGACCTGTCGTCCAGGGGCAAAGCAAAAGCGGGAGTTTTGTGGACACTGAGATTTGTAGTGACAAGCGGTTCCGCAAGAGAAGCATACAATGGGGTTACTCCAGTAGGGGTTACTCGACGGAGCATTAAATTATTGGGGGTTTAACTTCTTCTTGCTTCTTATGGTGGTTACCTTTGGGTTTAAAGATGCCTGGAACTTTTACTAAATGAGGGGGTTTTCTCGGTTGTGATTGTCCTTCGTTCTTAGGGGACGGAGAAATGCTCTTCTTTTGTTCCTTAGGATAGAACTGATGATTTGTGGCGTAGAGATCCGCTTATTCGAGGCACTCGTTAAAGGAAGAGGAACGCCTATCTTGCACAAATGCACGGCTTTCCGTAGGGAGGGTATGCATTAGCTGGTCCTTTAAAAAAATATAGCAGTGAGTCGTAGTCGCCAACGACTTTAGCCGAATCCAACCAAAATTAGAGGTTTTTCTTCAGGATGAACCCAAACTGTCGATACGTCTGTCCTGGCTGGATCCTAGCCGATCGAAAGTTTTGTCTGTAGCACTCGGGGTTTAAATTAATCGCGGATAAGAGTCCTGCTTTAACAGATGAATAATCCATTGTAGCTTCTGTTGGGAGGGCAATGAAGATTTCACTTAGACGAGAATTGAGCAACGGGAGCAGGCGGCCTACTCCTTCAGACGCAATGTCCCAACCATTGACTTCGAAGATCTTTTCAAAATGGGTTAAGTAAGTGCAAACGTCATTTTTATCACCAAGAGGGGAAAGCTTTAATGCGGGGGCCTGAGGTTGGTGACTTCTGGACCCGACGGAACTGACTTCTACTTGATCTTTACTTAACTCACGCTCGTGTTGACGAATTTTCTCCCTCTCTTCTCTTTCTTCTTGTCTTCGCCTCTATTCTTCTTGTCTTCCTTGTTCTTCTCTTTTTTCCTCACGTTCATTCCTTTGTTCGTTCTGAACGTATTAGATCAATTCCTTGCCCGAAAGACCCAAAACTTGTCCCTGTTTATGGAACACCTCAAATGAGGAGGAAAACATCTTGGATACGCTGTCGGATCCGCTGATTCACGAAAGAGTTTTACGACCTAACCCAGATTATACGGCAGCGACAAATAATATACACAATAATAATAAAAAAAATAACGAAAATACAAATAGTAACTATGCTGGGTGAGATGCTGCCAGCAAGGGTTATCGAGGATGACCTAACCTTTTGATATTGTATACCGACAATACAAAAAAAAACAAAATTAAAAGGACACAGGGTCAATTCGTATTTCATCAACAAAATTTAAAATGTCTTATTATTTGTCTTATCTAACCTTGGGCGATTGGCAATTAGAAAAGGGGAATTTCAAAATTGCCGGGTTCGGAACAAACCGCACACCTAATGACACCACAATTTAATATGATATAATATATATACTATATGTCGAGGAATAGGCCGAGGGGTGGTTGGAGTTTTCCCCGACTCTTATATATATATATATATATATATATATATATATATATATATATATATATATATATATATATATATATATATATATATATATCCTATTTATTATCTCGAATGCGGAGGGGTCGTCGTACTACTCCTTATAATTCGTTCGGCCCGTGTCCTGAATGGGTTTATTGACTCAAAGTGCTTAGAGGTTGGCTACGGAGGGATTGGAATGAACTTTGCTAGCAAGCGACCCAAACGAAGTTAGATACACAACAATATGAAAATAAAGTTTTAATGAATACTAGACAAGAATATATATATATATATATATATATATATATATATATATATATATATATATATATATATATATATATATATATATACAAATAATGTGCTTTGAGAGATAAATTAATAAGTGAATCTCGGATATCTCACTTGGCTTGAAAATTACTATTCACCATACAAATCCCTATACACTTGTAATTCCGGTAAGCTTCGCGTCGAAGTCGGGGAATGTGAAAGGGAAGGTTTACCTTGGAACCTGATGTTCGGGTGGTGCTGGTGAGTGAAGGTGGTGAGGTAAGCGGTGGAGACGATGAGGTAGATTCTCCAAGGACTGACTTGATCCCACAATTCCGTCACGATTCTGCTGGAAAAAGGCGGTGACGGGAGCTTCTTGTTAAAGAGGGCCCCACGCTCATGAACTCCGAGGAATCTTGGGTGCCTCTGTGAGGGGGCATGGGTGAATTGACCTATCGATGCGTAGGGTTACGAAGAAAAGCCAGCAAGTAGTTTTCTCGCTTAGGAGAACCAGATTGAGGCTGTTTGTAGCTTCGGCTCTTACACGTGAGTACGAGCTTGGGTCCGCACTGCCTTGCATACCAACGGGGTAAGGAGACTCTCTAACTGCGACCGATCTCCTTTCGGAGGACTCGGTACTTCGACGAATTACCACTACACTTATAGATGTCAATTCCTGTCCCACCAGACGCTGTGCAAGCTCTACTACTGAGGGTTAAAAGAATTCGTCTTTTATACTCGAAACTCAGGAGAGGTTCTCAGGGCGCCGGAAGTAGATTAGATGTCAAGCTACTCCATTTCGTCCTTCATAAACTTTCAGCAACTATCAAAAGCGAAGATGGGCACCCATTTATCGATAAACAGTCCGGGAAGGAACACGGTGGTTAGCTGAAATGGCCGGCGGTTTCTTCCGGCTCAAGACCACCAGATATTGGGCCGGAAGGAGAAGGGTTTATAAGCGGTCCGCCCAGAAGGGAGGTGGGAAAATCTTGGGAGCATTATGCTATTCTCCTACAGTATCCTTGTTTTTCCTAATAAAAGGGTTACTTTATAGGTGGCTTCAAAGAATCATTCTTATTTTGAAATAGTTTCTTAAATGTTTGCTGCTTACGCTCTTTTTTCTTCCTTCAATTTACAAAACGCAACTTCCCCTCTTCCCCTGCAAATTGAAAGTATTCATGATTTGCACGTGTTTCATAATGAATCTTAACATTATGTTTTTTCAGACATGAAATTCACATAATAAACTATTACATAATAAACAAAGCATTTATATTTATTGTGCACAAGAGAGTATTGCAAGCCCCACTATTCCTAAATATTTCTTCATCTTCGGTTAATTCTTGTTTTGTTTTTGGAACCATTATACAAAAAATAATCAACTATGTATCTTTAAATTAAAGAAATAAGCTTAAAATAGTAATTCAACGTTTCAAACGATTTTGAGCACTTTTTAGAATGTTGAAATGAGATTTCTCATTTTAAAATGTATTTAACAAAAATCACTTATATAAGAATTATTTAAACAAGACAAATCACTAGGCACCGACACAACATTAGAGAAGATCTGAAAACATACAGGAAATCAGGGCTGCCAGAAAGCGCAGGAGAAGTACCTAATTAAGATAGAGTTGTGATATTTAGAATACAATTTTCCCTTATTTCACATTAGTGTACATAAAATATTAATCAATACTTTTCAAAACGAAATACTAATTGATATATAACTAAATAATATTTAAAAATTTTATAAAAAGGTAAAATAAATTGGTCATTATCATAACTTTCGGCCCTGTAGCAAGCAAATGAAAAGAGAAACAAAGCGTCCAAGATACGCCCTGCTAAAGCTATCATTCCTCTCTATTTTTTAAAAACTTCAGGAAAATTTGTCAAAAAATAAAGGAGATTCGATGTTACTACCATTATCTTCGTTCAGAAGATAATTATTAAAAAGCCTGAAATGGCCGCAGGTTTACCATCCCTGATATAAACGTTGAAAAAGTCCCACTTGTTGGGTACCCAAACTTTAGCTGTTTTGGGGATGGGGTTATCATTGAGCCCCAACGTCTGATGCTGATCGCAGTGAAGACCTATTGTATAACCTGGAGTCCACAAAACGAGTCGCTACAGGATATGGCCTCCGCCTCATCGAGTTGAGGTTACGATTAGTATTAGGTAATAAAAGACCGGATCGGAATGTTTTAGCAGCTATGATACAGGGTGATTCAAAGGTGTTTGAATCCCGCATAGAAAACTTATCTTATAATTAAGAAAAAAATAGAAAACTGCATAATATGGATATATGTAATTACTAAATATACTTGACTAATATTTTGTTATTAGAAAAAACATGTTTTTTAAGAAATTCTCTGTATTATTATTTAAAAACAGAGAAAGCCACTAAGTCTTGTCCCTCATAAAGACTTTGAGTAGAGTTTCATTAAGAAAATGGTAAAGTTAGGAGAGGGATGATGTTATGGAAAGAGAAGAACTCGAGGAGTCCATTGAGGAGACTCCCCTTCGAGGAACTAGGACCCAGGAAAGTAGGTACTTCTCCTGAAATTATATCTAGGTTGCCTTAATATGTTTTTATTTAACTTTGAACAGACTTCAGTGGGAGAATACTACGTTCAGGAGGTTGATTGGAGATAATGGGAGACTACATTCCTATACTAATCATTTTCTTAATAAATCTACGGTAAGAACACCCCGCGTTTTACTTCTCAAGACTCCAAGACTACTTCCTTATTCCCTCATGGAATGATTTATTGGTGTTATCGAAAGCCCTCCCCATTTAAAGGCGCAGCAGGTTTATTTTTTTATGCTCCCTTTATAGATAGTAGTATTAATATTCGTAATGAAAAAATCCGCATTAGTGGGGATAGTTTTAAATAAAAATGAAAAATCCTATTTTCTGGAATAAGTACGCATCTGTACGAATTCGCAATTGCAAACTTAAGACTTCGCTAAGAAGTGTGAAATCAACAAATCTTCACTTTCACAATTCAGAACCACACAGTTATTCCTTATATTTCGATCCCTGAATCCACTTAGGGTAGTTTCAGTTCGAGTTTCCAATTGTCTCATTTCCATTTTACGAACGTGTTTCCATATATTTAAAATTGGCTTTACGTAGCTCCTATTTGGGGACTATTTGATTTTCTATTGCTTTCATTGGTACATGTTTCTTTCTAACCCTTTTAGTCGTTAATACTCCTTCTTTTAAGCATTCGCCTGCCCTGTCCCCATTATTCCCCAACGGAGCGAATATTCGATCGTTGGCTAGATTATTTTAAATTTATTCTGTCAGAATCACCACAAACCATATATAATATATTTTTGCAAAGATCGTGAAAAGCCTATATTATATATTTTTCAAGTATCCTCACAAAGCCTATATAATATATTCTATAATGAGTGCCACAAAGCCAGCTTAACCTATAATATATTAAGTAAAGAGCTCCACAAAGCATATATAATATATTATGTAAGGAACACCTCAAAGCCTGTAAAATATATTCTGTAAAAAGCGCCACAAAGCGTACATAATATATTCTGGAAGGAGGGCCGAAAAGCCTACATAATATATTTTCGAAAGAGCGCCGCTAAACCTACATAATATATTCTGGAAGGGGTGGTGCAAAGCCTACATATTACGTATGCTTGGGAAGGCAGCGTCGGCAGGAAAGTGTTACGATGTGTGCATGGCGCATGCGTATCAACAGCGTCCTCTGTACGAAATGAGTGTCGTGTATTAGTCGAGATTAGTTTGGAGACAATTTGGTTCAAAGTAAAACACTATAAATGGGATGGCGTAACACATTGACGCCCAAGGACAATTTCTCATTGTGGGACAAATAATCTTGACATCTATAGCGGTCATCACTCAAATCCTTAAAATGTTACATGAAGTGCCAAGACGTCAAAATAATTTGGAGTTTTAAATTCATTACAAACTAGTCTGTCACTTGAAACTTGTTCATCGCAAAGTTGTGCATCTGAACCAGTATATCCTCAATATTTTCTCCCGCATTTCTTTTTCCCGCGGCCCCGCTGCCTAGCTTAAATAGGAGGTGTATGACTGCTATAGCCGTCCATGAGCGTCAACATGCTAAGTAGATGACTGCTTTCACAACTCATATGAATAGAAACACGTAATATAAACACAGTGAATCGCAAGCTATCGTGCGGTGTAATGGGAGAGATGTGTTTAAAGAGAAAATAACAGGGTTAATTTCGGACAAAAGTTGATTAGAAGTTCAGGGTGACGTTAGGGAAAGTAAAAGTGTGCGGTGACTAAATTGATCGAATGGGTAAAATGAAAAAACGTCTTTCAGCGTGAAAGACTGAGAACTCCCTGAGAGGAGTGTTATAATAAAGACCAAAACAATGACATATTGTACAATATGAAAGTTTTTGTAATTAAAAGATGGTAAGGAAAGACATATAAATATGTAAAAGGTGGTGAAGATAGAGAATGTGAAAATAATACACATGAGGAAAACCAAGTATAACTAATAGATGGTGTCTTTACATAGTTCTTAGTGGGGCTTAGAAGGAAATGGAATACAAACCACAAAGAAAAACAGTGAATGATCAGGTGTTAGTAGTAAAATATGATAGTGAATGACAAGGTTTATGCGAGGTAATATGACAAGTAACATGTAGGCAATAGTTGAAGAGAGACGCTGAAATGCTCTTTTAAAAATGAATCCGATCGTACAAATATGTACAGTGTTACATTGAAAATGTTCAAAGGTGATGCTGTTAATCGTTATGAATACTTTATTTGATTCATAGATTCAATATAAATGATTTCCCAACATTAAAGTGAGTAGAAAAGATAGAGAATTGTATGACAAGATTTTTCCGATAAATACCATTTATTCAACTGATCAAAATATAATTACAAAAGACAGAATTGAAAAAAAAAACGATTTATCCAAAAAAATACCATTTATTAAACTGAAAAAAAAACAGATATAAAATAAAGAATTGTATACAAAAAGGTTTCCGCTAAATACCATGTATTCAACTGAACAATACATAATTAGAAAATACATAATTGCATACAAAGATTTATCCGATAAATGCCATTTATTCACCTGAACAAGACAAGTATAAAATACAGAATTGTATACAAAAAATTCCGATAAATACCATTAATTCAACTAAACAAAACATAATTATAAAATACAGAATTGTATACAAAATATTTTTGATAAATAACATTTATTCAACTGAACAAAACAAAATTAGAATATACAAATTGTATATAAAAATTTATCTGCTAAACATAATTTGTCTAAATGAATAAAGCATAAATAGAAAATACAGAATTGTATGCAAACATATATCCGATAAATACCATTTATTAAACGGAAAAAAACATAATTAGAAAATAAAGAATTGTATACAAAAGGTTTCCGATAAATACCATTTATTCAACTGAACAAAACATAATTAGAAAATACAGAATTGTATTCAAAGTTTTGTCCGATAAATACGAGTATCATTTATTCAAAGGAACAAAATATAATTAAGCTTAATTAGATTAAAGAAAAATACTACTACTATTTACTATTGCAATCTAAACAAACCTGAATAGAAAAACAGCAAAAAAAGAATACCTATATTGTTCTGATCATTATAATTCTAATCTTCACAAACCTACTGTATATGCAGGTTGCTAGGAAGTCACGCTACCATGGGAAAAAAATGCCTAACAAATTCTTTTGATTAATTAGTAAAGGTTATTCAGATTTTTATCAAAAATATCATTCAACCAGGCAATGGCTTCGCCACTCCCTCCCTACGGGGGAGCTTTCGTTTTGCTACTAAGATTAAAATTTAAAATCTACTAAAAAGCAGCCATGGTTAAATTTTTATAAATTTTGTGAACTTCGCCAATTATAATCCCTAACCCTATATTTTAAGAACGAGATTTTTTGAAGGTTTGAATAAGATTTTTTCTTTTAGTTCGGTTGTCACCTAAGTAGATTTAATTTTTTTATCAAAGTTATTTCTAATAATTCCTCTATAATATAAAAAAATAAAATGGAAAAGTTCAGAAATAAATATCAGTATCGAATTTTTGTAACTTTTTTAAAACTAAAAGAATTACAAATGGTGAAGTTCAGAAAATTTGTTTAAAATTTTGGCATGGAAATTATTTATTATAGCAAATTTAGATGGAGAAAAGAAAAAAGAATCATGATAGGCCGTAGGACACAGACCGAAGAAGAAGAAGAGGAAGAAGAAGATGAAGAAGATAAAGAAGATGAAGATGAAGATGAAAAGAAGAAGAAGAAAAGGGTGTTCAGGGTGTTAAAATAAAGAGTCTATAAAGTCTATAAAGAGGATTAAAAAAGGCGGTTAAGATTAGCAAATAAGGCCGTAGGCCACACCTCCGCAGGGGTGCCTGTGTAACCAAGCTTTTCCTGTTAAGGAAGAGAACAGCGGCTTGTAATTTTAGAAATGAACTCTAAACTAAATTTTTTCCCTTTCAAAATATTACTTTGATAAAATATGCTTATAGAAGAAGATATATAAAAATAAATTTTCTGAACTTCACCATTTTTAATTCTCTGGGTTTTAAAAAATTCGCAAAATTTTGATACTTAGATTTATTCCTGAACTTTACCATTTTGTTTTTTGATGTTATAAAAGAATTATTAGAAATAACTTTGATAGAAAGAACATAAGTCAAAATCCAACTAAGATGAAATTATTATTCAAATACTAAAAAAATCCCCTTCTTAAATTATAGAGATAGTGATGATGATGATAATGCTGATGATGATAAATAAAAGATTATTCAAAGTTTAAGTAATGTGATTTAATGACTTTTAGCTATCCTGTAGAAAAAACACTAATACATCAACAAACCTCACCGAATTTACGTTGTCATGGAGACCTCAAATTGACGTTTACTCTGGACGAAAAAAACAACAACATAAAATTGCGCGTATGAAACCCCCCCCCTCAATTTTAATTAAAAAAGGGGAGGGGGCTGAGGCTGGCCCGGGAAAAGGGGGTATGTTGGTGATTAGGAGAGAATTGTTAAAAATACATCGTTTAATTAACATCAAGCGAAACATCGCTTGTTGCGTCATCCATCCTATCCGTAAATCGATGTCAAGTGGCATCTTGAAGCTAATGTACACTCCAGGCCCCGATACCCGGAGTTTGCCCTTCTTGCCCCAATGTCTATGGTAGGATTTGCGGCTATATATCTTCCAAACATTTTCGCTTCATCCAACTTCACCACTTTTTATCCTTACAAACTTTTTGAGGGAGACGGCCTCGTTTTTATTGCGCTATATTCGATCGAATAATGAAATGCACATAAAGATCTCAATGACAATCGTTGAGGAGTCCATGGACACTGGTCTGAGTTGAAGGGATACAGACAGAGGGGTGATCATATATTCTGCGCCCCCCCCCGTCATCAGCGAACATGAAGTCCTTGGTAACGCATGGAATGGCCACCCGTCCGAGTCAGGACCAAGTTCTGAGGCGGAAGAGTAGGATGTTGTGTGTGTAGGAAGAGTCAGCGGTGTTGTGTTTGGCAATGTATGTGGGGATGTACGTCATCCGAGCTGTTTGATCGTATACCAAGATTCTACGCACCGCTTCATTACAGCCTGTGCCCAGCTAGTGCCGGTCTGTTGTCACCTCACGTCTCGCCGGGAATCAAACTCGGTACCCAAGCATAGAAACCCAGTATCTTATCCACCAGCTCACCTAGAGCTCGAAACAAACAGGTCTGGTGATTTTATCAATGTTATAAATCTAGTTTCAATCGCCATTTAAGAACAGGTTTCCCGCCAGGTTTCTCTCTTGGGGGACTGTTGAAGAGAGGCTCGACAGACGCTAAAAAGGTAGGAGTGTAGTACACTCCAGGCAAAGCTACATCATTTTAGAATAACTATCAGTTTGCTGTAGCATGAATTGAAAAAAGTTGATACATCAGCGCACGAACAGCTGGTTGGTTCAAACATCAGAAAGAAGCCATTCGGGGTAAGTCTTTATTTTGCCCAATTGTGATGAAGCCTCTTCCGAGTAGGTCTCTATTTTAACCAACTGTAACGAAGCTTCTTCGAAGGTCTTTATTTTTTCCCACCGTGACGAAACCTCTGAAGTAGGTCTTTATTTTACCCAATTGTGATGAAGCCTCTTCCGAGTAGGTCTCTATTTTAACCAACTGTAACGAAGCTTCTTCGAAGGTCTTTATTTTTTCCCACCGTGACAAAACCTCTGAAGTAGGTCTTTATTTTACCCAACTGTGACGAAGTTTCTTCGAAGTAGGTCTTTATTTTACCCAACTGTGAGGAATCATCTTTGGAGTTGATCTTTATTTAACCTAATTGTGACGATGCCTCTTCTAAAAGGTCTTTATTTTACCCAACTGTGACGAAGCCTCTTCGGAGTTGGTCTTTATTTTATCCAACTGTGACCAAGTCTGTTCGGAGTAGGTCTTTATTTTAACCAACTCTGACGAAGCCTCTTCGAAAAGGTCTTTATTTGACCCAACCCTGACGAAGCCTCTTCGGAATAGGTCTTTATTTTACCTAACCTAGACTAAGCCTCAAAAATATGCTACTTAATGCAATTACATCCATGCGAAGAATGGTCCGAATGGTGGGTTGTAACCATTTCTCTTTCTTCTCTATTGACCTCATGACTGCTACCACATAAAGAAGATCTACTGGTAACAAACAAGACTGCATCCTTACAAGTTTAAGTTCTCGCTAGTGTCAACTGTACGATGCACCGCTATAACAATATAAAAAGAATTAATGAAAATAATCGTTATTTTGGCAGCTGGTAATAATATTTTCGTTATCATCATTAAGGGTAACTCTTGGTAAGGCGATACTGATATTCTTTCCCAGAATAGTGACTGTTATTTAAGCTGTTGCATGGACAACACTTACCTCCAATCTCTAGCAACACTTAACCATTAATACCAGAACCAATTAAAAAACACATTCGAACACATTTATTATAACATTAAAAATACATCTCAGAACATTAATGAAATTGTCATACAAAAGGTCTTCCTAACGAGTGGATCTCAGTACTCAAACTATCCCATTCATTTCTCTTTCACATTCTACTCCATTCATTAATATAATTCAACAATGCCTCATTAACACTCACATTGAGTGGATACTTGTACTCTTGGGTACTTAACAATAAGACAGAATGGAGGCGGATTCTAACATATGCGTAACAGTATATACAAAGTGGGAAGCGCTCTCCTTGCATTGCTCCATGACGTCATCGCCCCAAACTTGAGTTGCCATATGATATAAATCCGAATACATCTGTTAAGTAAAATTAGACACGTTATATATCATACAAAACCAAAGGTTCTTGGAAGAGTTCTAGACAGATCTTGGGGGATTTGGGGACACAAGATAATTAGTGTAACTCGAGAGAAAACTTTATTTGCGTCGACATTAAAATAAATAAATAAATAAACGCGGGAGATTGGATTGTTGACGAAAGAAAAATTATGCATATGTGAGACTTGTTTTCGTAGGCATCTTGGGTTTCAGTAAAGCACAGCTGAACGAAGTAATAGTAATAACAGTAATAAGATTTAAGAAGAATAAATTGTTAATTATTAAGAAACATTTAATATAACGAGAGGAAGATTTCATTCAAATAAAATTAGAAGTGAGTTGAGAAAATTGGGGAAAAAATATATATAATGATAAAGATTATGAATGCCGATATATAAAAAAAAATCATCACTCTCAAATGCTGGGGACGGAAGGGTGCATTAGCATTAAGAACAAGTTCTTACATAGAACAAGGGTATTCAAAAATACGAACTCGAATCTCCCTTGCGATGGAGTCTTTGAACTTCCATGACGAGGCCGTGCAAAAAAGAGCTCTGAAAACAAAGAGGCCGCTAGCGGTGCCCAAGACACTTCTGCTGCGACCAATGGGAGTACTCGCAATGAGAGAGGCTTAGAGGGAAGGAGCACAACAACTTAAAAAAGGGAGAAACAACATTAAAAAAGGGAGAAGCAGCAATAAATAAGGGGGAAACAACGTAAAACAAGGGAGAAGCAACGTTAAAATGGAAACGACTAAAATAAGGGACAAACAACATAACAAAGGAGGGCAAAACAACAGAAAAGAAGGGATAAACAACGTAAAAGAAGTGATAAACAACAGAAAAGAAAGGAGAAACAACGTAAAAGAAGGGATAAACAGCAGGAGAGAAGAGAGAAACAACATAAAAGAAGGGATAAAGGGCAGAACAGAAAGAGAAATCTCGTAAAAAGAAGGAAGAAGCAACATCAAAGAAGATAGAAACAACAAACGATAATTCAGGGTTTAAAAAGCTAAGTAATAAAAGCAAGGAATAAAAAACCGCCGCTTTCGCCTCCAAACGCAAAGACGACAAACAGACGAAGACGGCGCAAAGAATTAAATGGATAACAAAAATAAGTGAAAATAACTACAAAAAGTATATTATGTCAGTACACTAAGTAATAAAGTACACGAAAGTGAGTACAATGCTACAAGAGAGTCCAAATGACCGGAGCTGGATAACCCCCATCATGATGAAAGTTGCGCGTCGTAGGAGAGGCCTAAATACGTAACCCTAATGCGTAGAATGGGCGGAGTGGTTGTATGGGG
Organism: Ceratothoa steindachneri; assembly: GCA_963969495.1. NCBI lineage: Eukaryota > Metazoa > Arthropoda > Malacostraca > Isopoda > Cymothoidae > Ceratothoa > Ceratothoa steindachneri. Next base: position 13,894,152 of record OZ018329.1, on the reverse strand, counting down.
CACTCGCTCTTATATAATAATCCAATGAACTGTGGATAGGAGGACTCACTAGTTCCGATCTGCATTAGGCAACCTAGTGAATATCCACGCCATGATGGTGGATCGAGACAAGTAGACACAAGCGCTGAAAAGACTCTCTTTGCAATGTCAGTCCTCGTCATTCTCCATCCCACACTCCATTCATTTCCCACCAATCCCCCCCCCCCCCGCCGCTCATGTGGCGTCGGAGTCTCAAATCCCCCCGCAACACATGGTGGTTGGTCCCATGCGGTCTCACCTCAATATCGGCCCGGGGTTTGTCCGAAAACGCCTGTGAGATCTCCGTGCACTCCACGATGGTGGTGTACATTGGCGTCACTACCACCAGGGGGCTCCCCACCTGCTCAAAAAGGTATTAGTAATACCACAATACCATTCGATAATACTAAAATATATTTAGCATTATCACTATCCATTTATCAATACTGGTAACTCGAAATAACATTAATACAGAAATACTGTTAGTACCAAAAATAACCTACCGAATAATACATTAAATAATTCCCAAATACCTTACTAATACCGCCATACATTTAAAAATACTCGAATACGTTTACTAATACTACTAATCCTTTAGTCTACTGCCATAAAATGTTTCGTTGGGAAACGCTGCTCTATGCTTTTTTATCATGGCTATTCCGTAAATTGACTTCATTTATCTATTTATGCCTTTGTTTCTCTTTATCTCACCAGCTGTTTCCATTCTTCTACTTACACCTTCCTCATTGACGGCGCCTTTTGTCTTCATTTGAAACACAATCTTGTTTTCCCCGGCTAATAGGTTCCACCTGCTCCACTGAAAGGCCAGCGAAGATGCGAGTAGGCCCATAGTAGCGTAAAGATGTCGCTCCGTGGCCTTATGCTTCAGAGGTAGGCCATCCATATAGCAGAAGGAGTCTCTATCCGAGAATAAATTGATGCCATAGAAGCGAAGTATCTGTTGACGCAAATTTAGGAAAATTAGAGGATCAAGCTTTTCCTTCAAAAAACTCAGGGAGGGAGGGGGGGCGCTTATGAGGATATCTATCGGTTTATGAGGTATATATCATCTTATGAGGTATCTATCTGTTTATGAGGATATCTATCAGCTTATAAGGATATCTATTAGTTTATGAGGATATCTATCAGCTTATGAAGATATTTATCAGCTTATGAGGGTATTTATCAGTTAATAAGGTATATATTATTATTATGATTTATTTTCTTATCATCATCATCATCGTCATCATTAACTTTATAATTTAAGAACGGGATTTTTTTGAGTACTTGAATAATAATTTCATCTTAGTTTGTTTATGACTTTTTTATCGAAGTTATTTTTAATAATTCTTTTATAATATCAAAAAACAAAATGGTGAAGTTCATAAAGAAATATAAGTATCGAAATTTTGTGAAATTTTAAAACCCAAAGAACTACAAATGGTGAAGTTGAGAAAATTTATAAAAACCTAACCATGGCTGCTTTATTTTAGATTTTAAATTTTAATCTTAGAAGTGAAGCGCAAGCTCCCCCCCGTAGGGGAAAGTGGCGAAGCCATTGACTGGTTATTGTTATTATTTTAAAAGTCAATTTAGCTTGAATATTAGTCTATTTTCTTTTGAACTTCAGTTTTTTTGTGTGTTAGAATTTAAAAGGAAATGAGCTAAGCTTTCGTCCTATACACATGACTTCCTCAGAAAAATTCGATTTTATGACGTCTGGAGAGGTTGTATTTATAACCAATTTAAAAGGGGGGAGGGGTAGGATAATACTTTAAGATTCGTGGTCAAATATGATTTGTGAAGTACCTAATATATGAATCCATACAGGATTAAACATAAGTTACAAAATTAAAGCTTTCATTTCCTTTCAAAGATCTAAGACAACCAGGCAATGGCTTCGCAACTGCCCCTTACGGGGGGAGCTTGCGCTTCGCTACTAAGATTAAAATTTAAAATCTAAAAAAAATCAGCCATGGTTACATTTTTATAAATTTTATGAACTTCACCAATTATAATAATTTTAAAAATGAACTCTAAACTAAATTTCCCCCATTTCAAAATATCACGTTGCTAAAATACAGTTATAGAAGAAGAAGATATATAAAAATAAATTTTATGAACTTCACCATTTTTAATTCTTTAGGTTTTCGAAAATTCACAAAATTTCATACTTAGATTTATTTCTGAACTTCATCATTTTGTTTTTTTGATATTATAAAAGAATTATTAGAAATAACTTTGATAAAAAACATAAGTCATAACCAAACTAAGATGAAATTATTATTCAAATACTCCCCCCAAAAATCCCCTTCTTAAATTATAGAGTTAGTGAAACCTGAATTTCAAAAGATAATAAACTATTATTATTAAATTTTACTATTATTATTGGTATTTATTATTATTGTGCATTTGGGAATTTTTCTGTGAAATGGCGCCGCTCACTTGCAGTTCTCATGCTCCAGTGAGAGAAAGAAAGAGAATTCGGGTTAGTTGGGATAAATGAGTCACTGGGATATCGGCATGAATTAGGTCCGAACACACCTCCGGGTTTCCTTGTGTACATAGGTACCCAATTTAGGATTCATTTATTCTACCTTCTGTGATTTCTTCTAACATTGTGCCCTACCCATTTTAACTTCAGATCTTTCACCCCTTTTACTACAATGCCGTCCAAAACTAGACGAAAACATGCCAAATTATAATTTCCTTGATAATATTCGTTGATCTCCAGTAAAATTGCGCAGAATATTCTTTGAAATTGGCTCTGATAATACCCAGGTATCACTCCGTAGAACACGCTAAAAAAGCATCATGAAAGTAATGCTTACGTGAAGAAAAGATGCATCCCAAACTAGAGAACGATAATTTGTAACTTTCAGTTTACACTGTCCCACGTGTATTGTATACTGCTACTGATGATATTACTCCTTTATTAGGATCGCCAGATGAGTAAAGTCGACAAATCTTTTAAAAATTGGGTTGTCCAGTAAGAAAGTGGAGGAATAACACTGTCTGACATTTCTAGACAGTGTATGTAATCTGACAAAAAAAGCGATTTCACGCATAATAAAAATCCTTGGGGATATCGGGTCCTGTGAATCGACGGAGAAAATGGGCCGCCTTCGCAAAATGATTCTTAGGGAAGATCGCACGATGAAAATAATGTCAATAAAAGACATGTTGGAGACAGCAGCCAGTATTTCACGTCAAGTTTCAAAGAACCTAAACCTGAGTATGTCTCACCAGACTTTCTTACTATGCTTGTGATAGGTGAGACTTATAGCACGCTCCCCTGGTAAGAAACAACATTTAAGTAAAATAATATAAAGTGGTTAGGTTGGCCTCCGCTACTGAGCATGTCCTGTGTAGTGCTGAAGGTGGAAACATGTTTTTTACGGACAAGAGTAAATTTAATTTGTTCGCATCTGATAGGAAGTAGCATACGACGTCGTGCAGTTGAAATATTGAATCCCACATAGCATCGTTATGGTGTAGGGCATGTTTTCAAGCGCTGGAGTCTGTCCGTTTACGCAGCAAAGTAAACGCCTCGGTATAAAATAATCTGCTTCATGAACATGTGATACAATCTCTTTGAACACTGGGAGTGAGTGAAACTTCTAGGATGCTGAGAATATCGACCCGGTGATAAGGTTAGGGCTCACATACTCACGAATGTTGTAGATTTCTGGCAAAGATTAGAAGAAGAATGGAATAGAAGCGTGCCCGAACAATGCGGCCAAATATGTGCTAAAGTCATTCAGAACAAGGCTCTGCATACTCCTTATTACTATTTTGTTCGCATGTCGATGAGATAATTATTTATGTTGTTTTATAGTTATGGCTGCCTTCATACAGATCGTTCTCTAGTTTTGGGACCCATATTTTCTTTAAATGCACATTACTTTCTAACTTTTTTTTATAGCCGATGTTCTATAAACTAAATCTTGGAGACTATCAGAGGCAAATTTAAGATATTTTATGTAATTTTCATGAGGATTAGAAGAGAAATTTGAATCAAATTTAGATTTGGGCGTTTTTTTCTTTGAGTAAATCTCAGGGAAAGATGAAAGCATACATATTTAAAATAGCTCTTAGATATCTTTAAAAAACATACATGGATAACCATGTATGTCGTTTTGGGTCCCTTTAGTTCCCACTCAAATGTTTCAAAAATCTATATGCTCAAGCACTGCTGTAAACAGTTTGGGGGAGACGGGGGTCCTCCTGTTTTACTGATTTTTTACTTGTATTTTAGGTGACCGAGTGCAGTATAAATGACGATGTAGACAGTACTGTCCCTAAAGATCAGAACGTCTGTATTTCTATCACAACATTTTTCATAACCTTTGCCAGAGAAAATCCAGCGCTTCCAAAATTGGTGTGCGATAACGTATCGGTATAAACTACTTAAGAGTAAAGATTATGCAATTTTAGATGAATAAAGCGAATGTTATAAGCAGATAAAGATAAGCAAAGTACGAGACAAATTGTAGTGTCCAAAATTATCCAAACGACAGCGGGAAAAAAGTTCTCTTGGAATATAATGATTAAATTATGGATGGAAAACATTTGTACAAGTTATAAGAAATTAGTATTTAGTGTGGATGCCTTTATTCTCGATAATTCTTTGACATCTACCACAGGAGAGAACCAACTGTTGACAATCTTGTGCAGTAATTTTGTTCCCTTCATCTTAGAAATATTTCCGAGAGTTCTTGAACTGTTTTCGGATTCCTCGCTTTAGACCTCTTTTCACATGTCTTTCAAAACTCTTCAATGGGATTCATGTCCAAATTTGGAGCACACCAGCACATAACAGGGATGTGCTCTTCGTCCAGGAAGGGCTTCACCGACTCTATCGTGTGGCGTTACTCATGGGGCGTTACTCTGCATACAAATTTCAGATGGGGCAAAGCATTCTTCCGCAGCAATTCATTGTACACGTACGCATTCACTATTTCCCGTAAACGCACGAGTAGCCCAGTGCTTTGTGCCAAAATCAAGTTCCAGACCATGACCATTCCGCGCAAAACTTCACACTTTTTTTGATGCAATTGACAGATAATCTTTCGCCTCCTCTGCGATGAACGAAAGTCCTTCCAACGGATCCGAAAATAAAGAACTTAGATTCTTCACTGAAGTAGACTTGGCTCCATCGGTCATCCGTTTAAGTAAGCCCTCAGTGGAGAATGCAATAGGAGCATTCTTGTCTCCAGATTGATCAATGGCTTGACCACGAGTGTGCGAGCGTCAGGAGTGACTACCTCCAGCCAACATGACACTTTTGGCCTACAAACATTGATGGTCAAACTCTCATAATATCTCGATAAATTGCTTCAGCCCTCTCGAAACGCTTCTTCTTCATAATTTGGGCAATTTCTCGCTGCTCCTCCCTTCTGGAGCCTTTCTTCGCTTACCTGTTGATTCACCAGAATTACATAAAGTTGTTTTGTCATAGGTTGACAGAATATTAGGGACTACCCTTTTAGAGCGTTTGACAGTCTCTGCAAAGGCTCTAATTGAAATCCCATCTTGGTGGTGCAGGCGTAAAGAGAGAAACATAACAGATTTCTTAGGCATGTTACCTGGAAGACAGCTGACAAGAGAATGACCTAACATAGATGAGATTGAAATGAAGTTGGTTGCTACTTAGCAAAGCTGGTTCTTTCTATAAGATACTTAAGTGTTCATATCACTTTGGACACTTCAATTTTTCTAGTAAATTACCTTTCTGCTGCTAAATTTCGTTTTTTTTCATCCAAATGTGTATAACTTTTATCCATACGTAGGTTATCGTACACCAATTTTGGGAACGTTAGCTTTTCTCTGGCAAAAGTTATAGAATATGTTATGATAGAAATACAACCGTTCTGATCTTTTTAGACGCTGCTCTATGTAGGAGAATATGTTAAGGTCTTATTAATTTTGTGTTTCTGTAGTGGTTTTAGAATTTAATCGGTGGTTTGCTGAATCAAGGGTTTTTTTTTCAGTCTACCATATTCATGTAGAGTGGTATTTCGGATTAATTTGTTCTCTGCAATAAATACCAAACAACCTGAATGTGATCTTAAGTATTATAGTTACTTTTGAAACATTCATCTTCTTGTGGCTGTTTATACTAATATTTGTGTTGAATTTTGACTTTTGCAAGTAATTTATATGTTGAGGAATAGGGGATGATTATCCAGTCCTTCATTAAGACTTTCCTTTAGGCAAAGTCTGTCAAAGGGTCTTCTAGAACCTTGTACATGGTACATGGTATTTGGTACATGGTACGCACTAAGAGTAAAACAAATCAAATAATCCCAGGCTTTGGACAGCCAATGAAGAGACCGCTTGCTATGTTGAAGAATCAACTCCCGAGAGTGATTCAATAATTCTTTTGCTCAAAAGCAAAATCTTTCTTTAAAGGCTGAGAATACCAAAGAATAAATATCACACCTCACCTGCTCTATTTTTGCCGGAAAAGAGGAATAAAAACTTTCAGGAAAAAGGTTTATACAAAGTATACAGGCATAAAAAAATACCAAATTGGGTTGGTGCTCATCAAAGCCAAAGAAATATCGTATCTCCTTCTACTCTTTATTTTCTATCAAACCTAACGACACTTATCGTTTTTACACGCCAAATCGACCCTTCATAGATATGGAATGATGCCAGTTGGATGTGAGGCATAAAAGCTGCATTTTTTTACTTAAAACTGAAAAACATCAACTTCACCTCACCTCAATCAGAATATTAGGCTTCATTAAATTTCCATATAAATGAGTCAACACTTTACGGCCGCCATCTTGAATATGTACAACGGAAACTTGACCTTCCTGGCAACAGAGAAGGATGTGAAAATCATAATTCCAAGATATAAAACGTCTCATTATTTTTCACCCAAACGACTTGTACTAATCCGCTATCTCTAGTCTCTTACGACGGGCAAATACCAAACATGTCGTTGAGAAAGGCAATATCTTCAATTCCGGGGTCCTGTATCATGTTCGTTTACACTTTCGACTCTTTAACGTTATGTAGACGACATTTTTGTGCTCGACAAGAGTTTAATTAATGCCTTCCCACTTGTGAGTCATTCTTTTCAGCTAATATTCTACAATATTACTTAAATTTGGAGCTGTAGATAAAAAAAAAACTTAAATCGCCTCCCCATATACAATTACCCTCCTCAAAATGGTTCAATTTCGTCCTTTTGACTGTTTGTGGTATTTGTATAAATTTCGTCCCCGAGGCTTCATTAAATGCCCCTTACTGGCTCCATAATTAATGATAATGACCGATGAGTTTTCTTGTTTCTTTTTCTGTTTGTTATCGTCCTTATTTAACCTGACGCAAGGTTAGAGGAGGCCTAGAGTAATAATGTTATTTACTTAATTAAAACTAGGAACCGAAAACCAACGAGGGTATCGATGTCGAAAAGATAGTGAGGAGAGTTTCGTAAATCAAGTAGTGAAGTTTGGGAAAAGGAAGATTCATAAAAAATGCTCAACTTTTCAGAACATGACCAACTTCCACATTTAAGGCAGGTTCCTTTGCATGTGTCGGGGCTTGGAGGGAACACATTTAGAGATGTCAGGTGGAGTATTGCTGTTTATGTTCACATAGCGCTCTCTTGCGGAACTCAGAGTGAAAGAAAAACATCCAATTATCGAAACTTAAAAAAAAATCACAAATTCATATATTAAATCTTAAATACTCCTTTTGAGGGTCTTATTTGTAATGGGTTTTTTTCATATGCAATACCAATTCCAGAACCATTTGTCTATGATTGATGTGGTCGGCTGTAGTGGTTATAATCTTGCTATTTAACATAAGTACCCCCCTTCTCATTATCCTATTTCTCTATTATCCTTTTTATCCTTCATTTACTCAGTGCTATATTTATATTCGTTACTAAAAATTCTATTTTATTTTCCAGTTATCGATTTCTAGAATGATGACACAGAGAAAACATCGCGCATCAAAGACCAGCGCATACATTGATGCCGGTATCCAAACGGCGATAATAACATATTGACGTGTATTACCATTGCAACAATCATAAGCGTGCTTACCATTGCCTTCATTGTCGTCAACATATCAGTACTTTGTTAAGTTGCAAACGTATTAAAGCCACTAACTAATGCTGGATAGAGAGAAAGCATACCGTGATGGTGAACTCGGCTGAAACAACGGACCCATACAAGGTAAGGGAGGCACTGTTTGTGTCCTTTGGAGACAGCTCCCAATTCTGGTACGGGAGATTAGCGAAGCGATTCATGGCGAGACCCATCACTCCGAGGGAGATAGATCGCACCTGAAACCAGAATTTATAAAGTAGAAGTCTTAATTAGGGATATTTAGTTGTTATTTCAATTGTGTGGAAGCTCGGGACTGAATGACTTTCGGTTCAAAAAAATATTTTTGTACAGATCCACTCGGATAAATTCACACCTCGTGCTAGGGCAAATCCAACCTATCCCCTAGATCCATCCTGTTTTTAGACTTATGGGTAGTGGATAATGCTAAATTTAGTACGTTGTCAAATTTTTCCCCGATCGAAAGGTTGAATGTGAGAATTTTTACCTGACATTTTCCTATCTATCATCGACGACACATGAAACTAATGGCATTGCCATCATCTATTTCATTCCCTTCACCTAACATTATATTGAGTTGTATGGTGTCCATGCTCAAATACATGATATAGCATTTTAGGGTAATCTATCTAGTTTTTTTAATAGTTCTTATCTTCTATTATTAGCCCTAATTAACTCTATATCTTCTCTCCTCATTGATAGCTTCCCTTCTTTCTTACCGTACACTATCTTAGCTAATTCGGTCGACTTAATGCCAGTGTATGTTTTATATAACTTGTAGCAAATTACCACAAATGGGCTCGAATAATCCGAAACTAGGTATCCATTATGAATGACCCATGAACATGATATACTAGTGTCAGTCTGTGTTTTCTTACTTGTAAGGTACAAGTATCTTCGTTGTATTTGATATTATGAAATCCATCTGTGGTCCAAATGCTCCTTTGGTGATCCCAGCGAACCATGTGAGGAGGTTCAAACCAGAAGGCAGAATCTGGTAATCTGAAAAAGAGGAAGATTTCTTTCTTTTCTATTTGAGGTAGGAGGCGCCAAATTTAAGTTATAACGTCTAGCACAAGTTTAATCTCTACACTTACTAGGGTAAGTAATAGGTAATGAAATAAATTATAATACTTGTGTAATTTCTTTCTGTAATGGATTTTTGAAATTACAATCTACTTTATATATCCGGTGGCCCAGCAAACACTTCACTAAATTCAAACTTGAATAACTCAATCAAATATTATTAGATACAAATAGAAGTTGGTATACAGCAAATTCTATGTATTCCTTATTATCTCTGAAAATATCAATAATATAGCTATAATAGTATTGCTACAATTAAAAATATAAAATACTCAATAAAAAATTTGCTTGCCGATTTCTCCCGCCAAAGGATAATGTCTAAATAAATCAAAATCAATATCCTCCTCCTCATCATCATCACTTCACTAACTCTATAATTTAAGAAGGGGATTTTTTGGAGTATTTAAATAATAATTTCATCTTAGTTTCGTTATGACTTCTGTTTTTTGATCAAAGTTATTTCTCATAATTCTTTTTATAATATCAAAAAACAAAATGGTGAAGTTCTGAAATAAATATAAGTATCGAAATTTTGTGAATTTTTTAAGACCCAAAGAATTACAAATGGTGAAGTTCAGGAAATTTATTTTTATATATCTTCTATTTTATAACCCTATATTTTAGCAACGTGATATTTTGAAAGGGGAAAATTTAGTTTCGAGTTCCTTTTTAAAATTATTATAATTGGCGAAGTTCAGAAAATTTATAAAAATTTAACCATGGCTGCTGTTTTTTTAGATTTTAAATTTTAATCTTAGTAGCGAAGCGCAAGCTTCCCCACGTAGGGGGGAGTGGCGAAGCCATTGCCTGGTAGCCTAATTGAAATAAATGATCAATATGTCCACTTTCTTGGTCACATGCACCCCTTTAATGCGTTTTAAAGGAAGAAATACAATTTTTTTGTTAGATAGCGTTATGTTATCGCATGCAAGATAATTTAATTGAGTTCAGATTCACTAAATTTAATTTTAGTCGCGTGCACGTGACTATAAGTTAGTATGTCGGTCCGTAGGTCAGTCGGGCGGATGGTAATCATTTTACTTTTTAATGAGTCTTTTGGCCATAACATCGTAACTATTCGGCAGATTCTAACAATATTTGAGATCCTTATGTTGTTTTACATCTTCTTTTAATAATATAATTGCCAAGACCCTTCTAAGGTTAGTTCTGGAATTATTAAAACAAAACTAACTATGGGCCAGATTGCCCCACTTGTTGAAAGTTTTGAAGGTCATATGGTCATAAGGTCATATGGTCATAAGGTTATATGGTCATAAGGTCATAAGGTCATATGGTCATAAGGTCATGAGTGAGAACAATTGAGAGCACGCGACTTAGGTATGTTGACCTTGAGGAGGCCATTGATCCTTTTTGATAAAATGAGGACAATTTGTTTTTAAACATTTCTGTGTTGCTATTTCTGTTTTCTAGTATGAGAGGGCGCACCCTCTTGCCTGAAAATCAAGTATCCTTTAGGATAGAACTGATGGCAATCAGGAAACAGGTTGATAGATAGTGGTTCGATGTCATTTTCTGAATTAATTTTTGGATTTTTGTGTATCAATAAAATGAATCCTCGTTTTATCAGTTCATGAGACTCCGGCAGAACCCATTGTTTTGCTAAATCTTGAAGATTCACGATAAAGACGGGATGGATGGATCTCCTTTTTCTTTGGGCCATAAACTCTGTTATTTTGACTATTTGTTACCACTTCCAAAGTGGAATCTTCTTCGTTGGTAAACACACAATTTATTGTATCTTGAGATGAATACGGTTCGTAGAGCAATTTACAAGGTGTCTTTCTACTTTGTATTATATTAAAATAACGAGGGGAAATGCGCATTCTTTTATTAGCTTTTAATTTTTGTCGTTTTAAAATCCGTTGCACAGAAGAACGGGAAATACCAAATTCATTGGAGATCTTCCTTTGGAATAGATGAGTTCCGGGTTTTTCTTCCTGAGATAAAACAAGTTCTTCTACTTCAATCATTTTATTCTCTGTCGTAGCAGTTTTATTATGGTCGCCACTACCTTTCTTATGATAATGGGTGAAAATGAGTGAAATATAATGGTTCATAAACACTAAATGCTGGAATTGTGAAGGTGCATTGGAAACCACCTGTAGCTAATAAAAAAACCCCATAAAAGTAAGACACACACCCCGTCGCAGATTGGAAATTCAAGGGTTCTGAAGTCAATCTCCTCCATTCCTGTATTATATCAACCTACAAATACTGGCCATGGTTTCGATTATGGAGCGTGGAGTCACAGAGTCGACAATGTGCTCGTGTGAAACTGGGTTAATCTTTAACAAGTATCTAAGTTGACCGAATTCCTCAACATTGGTCAATCTGTGAGTGTATGATCAGGATTCCTGGTTCTTTATCGAGGTAGGATCAAACAGAATACCTGGATTCTCTAGAACGTCTATCTCGTACACTACTATCGGTAACATTACCGATTGTTGGTACTACTTACTTGATGGTGATCAGTATGAGCTTCTGGAGTTCGAGCTCGAGAAGTCGCATCTCCGTCTCGACCTCCTCGGGATTCCTTCGCCGCTGGTCAGCCGCGTCAGGCGGAGGAGGGGGGTTGTAGGCGGCCTTCCAAGGAAGGTTGACAACCGTCGGATCGTCCTCCACTTGAAACCAAAAAAATATTCATAAACACCTCTACTAAAGACAGTGGTTCTCAACTTTGTTTGCCCCATGCACCCCTTTCACCCTATTTCAGAATGTCATTTTCCCTTTTCCAAGATTGTCTGCCTCAAAAGGTGAATTCCCAATAATATGCAGATAATACTGAAAATCCTCTATTTTTTTCCATATTAGTACAGATACACTTACATGGATTATTTTTATAGTGGAGTTTTACATTTAATAGCAATTGAAAATGTTGATGGATTTTAAAACTTGAATAAAAGTAAAGTAGTTTTTTGTATATTCATAATTAGTTACTTAACAGACCAAACTGAAGCATACTGCAATAAACAAAAAGTTAAAGAGAATGCCACGGTATTGTAATTCAATAAAAAAAAATTGAATGCCAGGGTAAGGGGCGGAGGGGGTACTCGTGCTTGCAGCAGGTAACCGACGCATACTGCTTTTTGTGCCGCCCTGGGGAGCTCGAAGGCAATACAAATATTAATATTCCGACAGTTAGAGTCTGTCAATTTGTGGTCCCAATTACTCCCCTAAAACCATGAAATTCCCCGCGGTTGAGAACCCCTAACATAAGATGTATCAACCCCTTTTTGAATGTGGGATTGAACTGGTGTAACGAATAAATGGAAGCAGTGTGTAAAGAACACGAATAAAGGTCTTAATTATCTAGTTAGCAACTTGGTTCTCGCACCTAATTATTCTGTTTTAAAGAAGTTAGGGTCATTTTTAATGTGTATATCACGGAAGACGTCAGGGAGAACAATTTCGTGACAAGATGAGAAACACCTGTTTTTCAAAAGGGAATTTAAAAGGAAAATAAACTTCTTAATAATTAATCACAATTGAGTCTGGATCGCGGTTAACTGCTAAGTTGAATGAGACGAGGGAACGATTGCGATCTAAGTTAACCCAACGGAGGAAGATGGAAGAATAATAATAATAATGACAATCAGGGGTTAATAATGGCTAAAATAATAATTTAAGATTGGCTGAAAGTTTTAAATAATGGATGCAATAATACTGACTGACAAGTCTATATGTTCTAGTTAACCATTCAAAAGGGTCTATGCCACAAGCTAATCCAGTTGGATTGGACTATCATCTTTTTTGATCGTGGCCTCATACATTTGCAACTTCGATTGGTGGGACATACCCTCGCTTCCTACATTTCGATGATTGACGGTCATATCTTAGTTTTTTAGCTTCAGCAAATAATGGCTGATGATAATCAAATCCTTTTGGTTCCTGATTAATCGATATTCGTAACTAGTTTTATATGAGACTGTTGTTTGTCATTAGGGCGTTTACAAGGGATACGCTATTCGCCGTAAGACATGTTTACAATTGCGCTAACTTCTTTGTTTTCAAGGGTAATTTGCTACATACACTCAGATTATGTGATATAATTCAAATGCTAATAATATTATTGCAATCATGCAGGAAAATAATGAATGGCAGAGTAATTATTCTATTGCATAATTGACTTACTGGGTGACGTCCAGTTAACATTTTAAAATGTTTAGTCTGTACATTACATAAGGGTGATTGGTTGATTTAATTACACTTAACAAGCCAGTTGTTGCCTTTTTGGACATAAACATATTTTGAAATTTAGAACATATAAATATGTGAAAAAATAACTAATTGATTATGTCATGTAGATATTTACATAACTGCGATGAAATTATATACTAAGTTAACAACGTGTGTCGCTTGCGTGTAATTTAATTAGAGACTATCCACATTGAGAGAATAAAATAATACAAAAATAATAATGGGGTATATTATGCTTGGTGGAATAAATTGGTTTAATTGAATCTACCTGGAGAATTATGCGTTTTTGTTGTTCCAAGTCATTATGAACAAGTTGTGAGGAGCTGAGATATGAAAGAAGGGGGCGCTGAACGACAATTAGTAATTCTCGGCGCAGTGTCAGTCCTAATGTATATACCATGAAATTTGATCTCAAGTTTTACTTTACGGACTGTTGTAAGCGAGTTTTTGGAATTAGTAGATCAGTCTCAAGTCTGGCGTGTTTCTAGGCATGAAAGCAATTTTAAATTTACGATTATGTGCCACAAATCTGTCTCTTAATGCCTATAATAAGTGTTTGTTGCGCTGCATTATCCCTACGGGCCGGTATATAGGGAAGAAAACTTGCACGGACTTGGGTGTCTCTCACGAAGACGTGAGTACACTCTTACATATGTTGTTGGGGTGAAGGTATCCTGCTGTGCTGATTTCATGGATACTATAATGTATCGCTACATCATTTTTATTAGGGAGTAATTATGCCCTATCTGACTTGGGGGAGTTATGTAAAGCCAAGAAGATGGGTTTTCTGACCACCCTATGGGCATATTTTTGCTAGAAGAGAAGATTTCAAGGTCCGATGTATGTGCTCAAGAAGGCATTGTTACGAGAGTTCCCAGGGAGGATAAAAATGTGTTCTGTCGCCGATAGCTTTAATAGTTGGTAAATAGTCATGATTTAAATTTTAGGAGGTTTTCCGCAATTTTCTGTACCAGTGTGGAGAAACCTTGCTCCCGTAGCCATTAAAAAGACCTCAGCTATAGATTCTGACGTTATATCCCTAATGGCAAAAGCTTCTACTCATTTAGGAAAGTTCCAAATCACTGTGAGGAGGTACCTAAAGCCTTCGCTTGTGGTGAAAAAATTACCGATGATGTCAATATGGATTGTGTGAAACCGTCTGTCGGGAGCTGTGAATTGTGCGTATGGTGGATTTGTGTGTTGTTGTTGTTGTTTTTTGTTTTGGGGGGTGGCGGGTACGCTGTGCAACTTCTGAGTCAATCTCATACTTGTTTTGGTATACTATTCCATACGAATCGATCTATATGGCCAAAATTGGGCAAGCCTACAAAACTGAGGAGTAAGATATGGCCTGACGTAACCTTAGAATAAATCACAGATGACGGAGACGAAAAAAGAAGGTAAAGCGATTTTATGCAGTTTAAGGGAAGTTAAAAATTCAGCCTGTAATGAAATCCCTTCCTCATCTGGTTACCGAGAGCTAGAGAGAACTGCGTAATCTATGATTATGCACAATGTAATGGCTTAATATAGTGGATTAACGAATGAGGTCAGAAGAGTATGGTTTATAGAAGAGGATGAGAGGAACTCGTGTGAAAAAGCTGAGCGCCATATGTGAGGTAGGCGCTCGCGGAAGAGAGTCGCTTCGATTTGAGCTGCCTGAAATATGTCGGATATCGTTGGTAGACTGAATGCGCTTCGATTTGACCTGCCTGAAATATGTCGGATATCGTTGGTAGACTGAATGATAAACTAAAGGGCACGAGCACCTTGAGTAGAGTGTTGCATGGAATGTGAGCCAAACGCTCAAAGATAGCGTGAAAATCGGTGCGCACTTACTATTCATTGCCATCTAAGATATATTTGAAATACTTTATCGCTAAAAATATTCTTAATAATTCCTTGCTAAACGTGAAATACTTTAGTCCTGCACCCTTGAATGCATGAATAAAGTAACCCAGGTTTTTTCATGCACCGTCGTGGAACTGATTCATGACTACCCCTGCACATACGTTTGAAGCGTCCCTAGTAAAGTGTAAAGGGGTATTGACTCCATAGGTGCACCAAAACGATGCTTCTGCTGTTTTCCATTATTATTTTATTGAAATCATTTTCTGCTTCATCGTTCCAAGCTAAAGTGGAATTGGGGCGATTTTTGTCCGCGTTTTTTTAGAAGTCTATTTATGGAAAGAATGGTGGTTAAGGCGTCCCATAAGAAACTTTTGATGATAATTAACTAGGCCCCCAAATTAATGTAACTTTTGCAAGATGTGTGGGTGTGGGAACTCCTTAATTGTTACTACCTTACTATTATCTGGATTGGTGCTGTTTGAGTCTCATTTGAAGCCTAAATAATCTTTGGTCATATCTGAGGATACAATTTGAATAGTTAATGTGCACCTTGTGCAATGACAAATGTGCAAATAGCTGTCTATGTGTTGCGAATTTTCTTCCTCGTTTTTACTCGTTATCAGCAGGTCATCTACGTAGGCGCACACAAATCTAACTCTATCAAAGCATGACTAATGTACAGCTGGAAAGAGCCAATTGTTCGTAACCATAGCCGTCCTATTTATATAAGCAGGGTTTACACATATTTAGAAAAAAGAATCCTTAAAAT
Source organism: Ceratothoa steindachneri (assembly GCA_963969495.1). Taxonomy (NCBI): domain Eukaryota; kingdom Metazoa; phylum Arthropoda; class Malacostraca; order Isopoda; family Cymothoidae; genus Ceratothoa; species Ceratothoa steindachneri. The sequence continues at coordinate 13,878,123 of OZ018329.1, read as the reverse complement.
GCACCTTGGAAAATGCATGCACTCTAGCAAGTTTGCTCAATAGTCGGTTATATAACGCAAGGGATACCGATCTTTTACGGTGAGTGAATTTAATAGCCTGTAATCAAAAGTTATTCTATAAGACTGATCAGATTTTTGTGCAAAATTGATGTCTTGCGAGATACGATTTAGAAGGACGAATTTTTCATCCATGTAACAATGTTTGGATTATATACCTTTATTAAATGCTAGTAATTTAATTGAAAACCTTCCGGGCCTACAATCTACATGCAACTGGCCGAACTTTAGTAATTATTTGATGGAGGAATGACGATGGAACACAGGAAATGTTCATAACTCCAACTTCACCAGTACCGTTTTCGGCTTATATAGGTCACTGAACGGTTAGTCTTTTCAGAGAGACAATAGAATTAGGGGTGCTAGGTCATGACGCTCAACAGCACTGCTTAGGATTTGAGTCTTTCCGTATATAAATTTTACATTTATAAGATTTCCTATTAAATTAGAATGAGAGAGGAAATCAGTACCAATAATTGCATTTATCACGTCGCACACTAAGAAGTTACAGCATTTAAATTTAGTCCAAGTCTGAGAGGAAGCGTTAATGCCCTCTCTCTGTAGGTATAAATGGGAAGGGATCATGTCGCCGTTTAAAGGGGGGAGAATGCCAGCCTCTTTTCTTTTCTTGTCGGAAGCTGATGCCCCCTATAATTAAAATGATTCATCCCATGTCGATAAGAAATCGCATGCTCGTGATGAGATTGTTAATGAGCAAGCAACCCTTCATTAGAACGGTATGAGGCACATTTTCCACTACAGCCCTGCCCTGGAGTTTGCCTCCTGGTTGTTGGCATTTTTAAAACCGAAGCCGCATTGATGGGCCTGGTCCTCGAATTCCATGTGGTACCAACAAACTCGTTTGTATAAGTCGGGAGTACCATGGAATACACTGATGCCTGAAATTTGATGCACGTCTTGGAGCCACATGCCTATGGATCACTCTCTCCAGAGAAACTTGGCTGTTGCAGTGGCTAAGTGGTCCAAGGGAGTGTCAGGTGTTAGGATCTTAAGTGTTTGCCCGATATGAGAGGGAAGCTGTCGTACAAAGGACTTCCCATAATCTATTGAAGAGGTCTACGGATGCAGGTGGGAGAGTTAATTGTCAAATTGCTGGTGTTAGGGGTGCGGGGGACACACAAAACTCCAGATAACACCTGACATCCCATTACTGGTGCGTAAAAAAGTATAAATTAAGAGAAATGTTAAAACCCACTACCCCAATCAAGGACAACAGGGAGGGGTGCTCTCCCCTCTCTCTTCACCCCAACCAGGGATAAATGAACGAATGATGGTCGGCAACCAGCCGGGAAAATTAACCACTAGACAATAAAATAGGTGAGAAGAAGCAGTGGCGGATACAGGATTAAAATTGGGGGGGGGGGGCTAACTTGAATTTCTCCCTCTGAGCAGTCTGAAAAAAGGGGATTTATCATTAACAAGGTCTGCGGACCAAAATCGCGTGCTTTGACTTATTTTGATTTATGACCTTACGACCTTCTAAACTTTCAATAATTCCCGAACTAACCTTGGGAGGACCTTGGCACTTATATCATTTGGAAGATAATGTAAAACAACAAAAGAGTTTCAAATTTCGTTATAATTAGCTGAATAGTTACAATGTTTTTACCAAAACAAAGTAATTCCCGGGGTAACCATGGGTGGACCTTGGCAATTACACCATTAGAAAGAAAATGTAAAACGACATAAGGGTTTCAAATTTCGTTAGAATCGACTTAAGTGTTACTATGCTATTAACAAAATAACAAAAAAGCAAACCGGGAATCGACGGACCGACCGACCGACATAGTGAAATATAGAGTCACACGCGACTAATAATGGTTATCTTACACAATATTGATAATAAATAACAGTATATCACACAGGAGTGAGCACTGAGTCTTTCAGATCCCAATTTTTTACCACACATCAGAAAATTAAGAATTGTTGTTTATTGTAGTTTGGGGACGTCAGCTAAGGTATAATACCTAATTTAATAATTATTTTTGAGATTTACCTGTATTTTAAACATGTATCATATAAGATACATTCGATCGCAACGGTTTTTAAAAAACTTTTATATATATTCTATATTATTACATAAATCTTTCTGAATAACAGAATACAAGTAGGGCTTAAAAAAAATATAAACATAAACGGGTTCGAAATTTGTGGGGGCTTCAGACTCCTATCCCACCCCTGCCCTTGGATCCGAGTCTGAAAAGAAGCTCTCAAAGAAAATGACGAAACGGAGACCAAACTAGAAGTATCTAGAAAGAATAAAGTCCGGGTAGTCTCATTCTAGTTAGAGACTACCATGGGCACTGAGACCGGGGGGGGACGTACCGCTTCTCCAGTTAGTAGTTGTAACAACCTACACAGGACATGGCCTTGAGAGGCAGAAGTAGATCGTCGGCAAGTTCTCCCTCATTCTATTTCGATCACTGACTCAGCATCTCAATTATGAAGAAAGGTACGTCTTGAAGGAGTTCGAAAGTGACAGAAATCCTTATATTTCATCAAAACCAGCCGAGGGGGAGGAGGGGGGCTTCAAATCAAGCCCCTAACTACTAGTTAATCGTTGGGAGAGTGTTGTTAATTATCATGGTACCTACATTTTGGATTAATGTTTAAATTTAATAGATACGATGTGATATTTTCATTTTTAGAAAACGACGATAATTTCTTGAAGGCCTAATACATCACGCTTACTAGTATTATTTTCTAGCGTTTAAAGCTTAAAACAGGGGTCTTTGCGACGAGGGAAGTGGGGGATTCAAAGGTAGCAATTCGGACCACAGATTAATAGAGTAAGACTGGCAAAAATTTCATTCTACAGCGGTTAAAATAACAATGCTTTGTCTCCTCAATAGTTGCTTGACGTGGAGTTAGAGTCTCCCAGGCATTCCTGATGCAAACCATCGCTATTCTGTCCACATTTCATAGCTCCCATTGCAATATATTAAAAAAAATAGTTCTACAGATTTTACATAATTTACAAGACCCATTTTAGTGAATATCGTAGATCAAATTAAAAGTTACGATAAATATTTATCTTTTTATGGGTGAAAAATTCCATTTATATTGATTAAATTTAAAATGCCCGCTTAGAGTTAAATAAGCTTGGGACAAGATGCCAGAGACACCCATGCCATTACATGCAAGTCATTCTCCCCCTCCCCCCACCCTAAAAACTACAATAAGATTCTACGCAGACATTAAAGAATCGAACTTCCTGGTAACCAAGACCTCTAATACTCACAAAATCAATCTGCATATACACACAAAACACAGCAATTGTTCCAATCTCTGCAACCAAATCACGCCATTAATTTGATTTGACCGGATTTCGACCCAGGAGAAACGTCATTCACACTTCACAAACAGGTCTCTCTTCCAAGGCTCCGGTGCGGTCACCGCCAAACCTAAGTATGTACGTAAAATTAACCGGCCTTTGCAACTTAGAACCATACCTTGTTTAACATATAATCATAATATGTGCGATACAACTATGCAATTGAGACGAAACCTGTAGATCCACGGAGTGCCGGATCTCTGGGAGATCAAACCTGAGATTCACGGACTACCAGATAACTAAAGGAACCATGTCCGGTCGGCAGAGCTCGTCGCAGCTGCCGCTTTAAGTGACGGAAGTTAGGCGGTGATAACCTTAAGTAAGGGGCGTAAGGGACAAAAAGGGTGGGAATCACTTTCGTACCAATAATAAGATGATTCTATAGCGGCGAGGACTCTAGTAATTTGCTGTCATTAGAGGTTCTTGGCTCGCTTTCGAGATACTCATTGCCTTCAAATGGAAGTCCGTCGCTTTACTTCGGGTGATTCGTTGCCTATAAATGTAGGCACGCACTAAATTTCGAGCCACTTGTTGCCTCCAAATGAAGGTCTTCGCTCGCTTTCGAGCTACTCATTGCCTTCAAATGGAAGTCCGTCGCTCTGCTTCGAGTGATTCGTTGCCTATAAATGTAGGCACGCACTAAATTTCGAGCCACTTGTTGCATCCAAATGAAGGTCTTTGCTCGCTTTCGAGCTACTCGCTGCCTTCAAATGGAAGTCCGTCGCTAGCTTTCGAGCCATTTGTTGCCTTTCAAATGCAGACCCGTCGCTCACTTTCGAGCAACTAATTGACTTAAAAATGGAGGTCCGGCGTTCACATTTAGTCACTTTCTGCCTTCTAATGGAGGTCCATCACTTACTTTCTAGCTACTCGTTGCCTTGAAATGGCAGTCCTTTTCGCATTTCTAGCCACTCATTGCCTTGAAATGGCAGTCCTTTGCGCATTTCTAGCCACTCGTTGCCTCCAAATGGCGGTCCGTCGTTCGCTTTTGATCCACTTGCAGCCTTGAAATTGAGGTCTGTCACTAGTTTTCGAGCCATTTGTTGCCTTGAAATGGAGGTATGTCATTCACTTTTGAGCAACTCATTGCCTTCCAAATGTAAGTCTATCAGCTGGCTTTCCACCCAATCAATGGTTTCCCAATGGAGGTCCGAGGCCTGCTTTCGAAGTATTTATTGATTTCAAATGGTTGTCTGTCGCTTACTTTCGATTCACTTGTTGACTTCAAATGGCTATCCGATGTTCGCTTTCGAACCACTCGTTGACTTCAAACGGAGTTCCGTCGCTTCTTTCGAGCCAGCCAATGTTGAGTTCCAAATAGAGATCCATCGCTTCTTTCGAGCCAATGTTGGGTTCTAAATGGAGTTCTATCGCTCGCTTATGAGCAACTCTTTGCCTTGAAATATTGGTCCGACGCTCACTTTTGAGCCACTCGTTGTCTTCAAATGGATATCTGTCGCTCGATTTCAGGCCACCCGTTGCCTTCAAATGGAGATCCTTTGCAGCTTTCAAGCGAGTCTTTGCCTTCCAAATAGAGGTCTGACATTTGCCTTTGAGCCGATCGTTGCCTAGAAATGGAGGTCAGTCACTAGCTTTCCAGTCACTGTTACTTTCAAATGTAGGTCCATCGGTCCATTTTTAGCCACGAGTTTCATTCAAATGGGGGACCATCGCTCGCTTTCGAGCAACAGGTTGCCTTCAAATGGAGTTTTATCGCTAGCTTTTGAGTCACTCGTTACTTCCAAGTGGAATTCCGTTGCTCCTTTTGATTGACTCACTGCTTTCAAATGAAGGGCCTTCGCTAGCTTTCGAACTATTTGTTGCCTTAAAATAAAGGCCCGTCACTCGCCTTCGAACTACTCGTTACCTTCCAAGTGAAGGTCTGAAGCTCTCTTTCTAGCCACTTGGTGTCTTAAAATTGAGGTCCTTCGCTTGCTTTCTAGCCACTCATTGACTTCAAATGGCAGTTCGTCGCTCGCTTTCGAGTCACTCGTTGCCTTAAAATGTGGGTCCGACTATTGCTTTTTTGCCACTCATAGACTTCAAGTTTTGGTTCTTCGCTCGCTTTCGAGCCACTCGTTACCTTCAAATGGAGGTATTTCATTCACTTATGAACCACTAATTGCCTTCAAATGGAGGTCCGTGGCTTGCTTTTGAGGTACTCGTTGCATTCCAAAAGAAGTTCCCTCGCTCAATTTCAAGCAACTCGTTGCCTTCCAAAATGTAGTTCCAAATTTAGCTTATTAGACACTCATTGCTTGCAAATGGAGGTCCATCGCTCGCTTTTGAGCTTCACGTTAACTTCAAATGGAGGTCCATCACTAGCTTTCGAGACAGTTTTTGACTTCCAAATGTAGGTCCGAGGCCCGCTTTCGGGGCACTCGTTGCTTTCAAGTTGTTGTCTGCCGCTCGATTTCGAGCCCCTCGTTGCCTTCAATTGGAGGTCCATCGCTCGCCTTCAAACCACTTATTGTCTTCCAAATGAAGGTCCGAGGCTGACTTTCTAACACTTGGCGGCTTCAAATTGAGGTCCTTCGCTCGCCTTAAAGCCACTCATTGCCTTCAAATGGTGGTCCGTCGCTTCTTTGCGAGCCACTCGTTGCCTGCAAATGTAGGTCTGACTATTGCTTTCTAGCCACTCATTGGGTTCAGATTCTGGTCCGTTATTCACTTTCGAGACACTCATTGCATTCAAATGGAGGATAGTCACTCACTTTCTAGCCTTCCATTGCATACAAATGGAGGTTCGTCGCTCGATTTCAACGTACTCGTTGAATTCCCAATAGAGGTCTGAATTTCGCTCTTCAGTCACTCGTCGCCTGTAAATGGATGTCCATCGCTCGCTTTGAAAACACACGTTGCCTTCAAATGGAGGTCTGTCATTCGCTTTCGAATCACTCATTGCCTTCCTTAATGAAGGTCCGTCGCTAGGTTTTTAGCTTTCGAAACATTCGTTGCTTTCAAATGGTTGTCCGTCGCTCGCTTTCAAGCCACTCTTTGCCTTCCAAATGGATGCCCGTTGCTCGCTTTCGAGCCATTGGTTGCCCTAAAATAGATTTCCGGACACTTGCTTTGAAGCCACTCGAAGTCTTCGAATACTATTTTTCAGTTCTTGTACAAACTTGTTAATGGAAATTTATAAATACACCCTTCGTACCCCACCATTTAACGTTGAATGGGTTCGTTATCGCCCCCTTAGGTATCCTTACCTTTTTTTACTATTTCTGCCTCGTCAATTGATTCATCTTCCTTGGTCTGTCTTCTTTCTCTCTTCACCCCTCAGTGAAACTTTCCTCGTTTGTTACTCCACTTTCCTCTCCTTTCTCAATTTATTAAAGCTTTCTGAGATTGACTAAGGGAACGCCATCGGTATATATTACCTTCTTGGGGTTCGTTGGATTTTCACGCCTGGGTATCTGGCTCGATTCCCTGCCAGAGTGGACACAAAAATATTTCGATCGAATTAGGGAGCTGCCGCCACTCAGGTGGTACGTGAAGTTGGAAGTATTCGCGCAGACAGCTTCTCTCACGTACATCACTACACACAAATTCAATTAGAACACCGCTGTCTCTTTCATTTTACACACAATGCACTACTCATCCGTACCACGAAGCGTCCCCCTGTCCGCTTTTTTTGTGGGGGAGGGGATAAAAACACATTAATCCAACTCTTAGTTCACCTTCCCTTTCAAAGAGGATTGGTTCTTTGTGCTTAGTGTGTATTCGCGAGTAATGGTCATTCTGATCTATATACGAATTTCACTATCCGGTCGGTGCACCTCACCCACACTTAAAAAATAGATAGGCGATCGATGCAATCAGTTAACACAAAATGACATTGACAGTTAGGCCCTCATTGGTTGTCGCCTTTCAGCGGCTAATCAATAATAAAATGGCAATAAATCCTGTATTATGACGCAGCGAACCTTGAGTTATGGTGCAGTCAGCGACCACCCTCGGCTGAGGCGGAATGGCTAGAAGGTCGAGAGTGAAGACTCCACCTTGAACCCGGCAGCGCCGAAGGTTGAGCTCCCCCGGGCTTGTGGCCGTCAAGTAGGGAGAAGTCGCCGCTGGGGCTTCTTCTTCTAGAAGAGGAACAAGATTAATAGGGCGTTTCCCCGCGTGGCCCTGAACGGCTTACCTAGGCACTAGAGTGCCTGCAGGGGCGTGTTTAGGGCCGGGTAGTTGTGATGGAAATTTTTTAACTTAATTGGTATGTGGATGGTAGCGTGGTTGAAACGTAGGAGGCTAGATAACGGAGAAGGATTTCTAGATTTTTCATTTTTCTCTCCTATTTAGTATAGGGCAAGTATCATATTAAGGAAATTGGGGAGGAAAGCTGGGGAAAGTAAGGTTTCTTCACTCCCATCTATGGGATAGTGTAGGAGCTGTCATACCTTGTTCCTTGGGTCCAGATGTCGATTCTTCCTGTAAACAGAAAAATAAAAACAATTGCATTCATTCTGCTTCGACCAGTGTAGTACTTAGAGAAAAATTAAACAGTTGTATCTGTTTCTACCAATTGCTATGAAAAGAAGGCGTAGTGATAATATAAAATAAAACTTACAGAGAGTAATTTACGGTCTTAAAACTGAGAATCCCCACAAATATTGATGCAGGTGCGTCCCACTCAGCGAAGCTGACTAGACTTAGGGAAAGAAAGAGAGGTGAGGCCAGGAGAGCGAGAGCAGGGTTAAATAAGACTAAGGGGATAGGTAGAAGTGAAGAAGGATAAAATATTATTTGTGGAGAATCGGAGGCCTTCGGCCAGGATCAGACGTAAATGTTCAGAATGGAGTTAAAATATAAGGAAAGGAAAGAAGCGGCGACGGGGAATCGATACTGGCAGCATTGTATGAGTACGTGGGATACAATGAGTCTAGTACGACAGGAGTTACGGGTGGGGGTAGTGGGGTGGGGAAATCATTGGACATAATGTAACCGTGGACTAGCCTGGTATGATCCAGACGGAGACGAGCCATCACCACATCTTTATGACAGGAGAGGTTTGAGGGTGAGACCCAGGCGCCCAGGAGTGGCTTAATACAGTTGAGTATAGTGAGAGGCGGAGTTTGCCAAACAGCAAGCCATTGTAAAGTAAGGATCTTCTTCACGTGTGGAAGAAGATCGTTATAATGTAGATGTTTTCGGCGTGCTGGAGTGGAGGCTTATCGGGCAGCTTGACAGCTGATTCGTTGCCAGGCACCCCAACGTGGAAGAGCACCTAGCAGAAGGTAGGGGTAAAGGTAGTGGAATAGGGCAGAGATCTCACTCCGGGAATCTGGAAATAAAACGAATTCGGTGAAAGGGAGCAGGTAGGGGGTACAGAAAGCCTCCAGGAGAGCGTACAACTCTGGCTAGTAGAAAGAACGCCCGGGAGGAAGGCGAAAGGAAAAGGAGTAGCCAGGCAGTGTCTCAACCACGATGGCAGCGGACGAGCTGTGTAGGGAGCGGGAGCCAGCTGTGAAGATGGCCATGCTCTGAGCGTGAGCGGTTGCATGTCTAAGGAACTCTTACCTGAGGACCCTAGCCGGCTTTAGGGACTTATCATTTGGTAGGGGGTGGTTGCAGACTCTTGCGAGGGTCAACATCCATGGAGGAGTACCCACGAAGGAGATATGACAAAAATAGGTACAGGGAACAGGAGTGCGGAGAAAAGTGGTGTCACCGTCCCTGAAATGTGCCAGAGATCCTCAGTGGAAGGGGGCAGCAAACATCAAAGGAAACATTGGGGACCTGGGCATCCGGCGGGAATGGAAGAATGTATTCGCAGACAGGAAGGCACGCCTAATCGCGAAGTGAGGGACACCACAATCAGCGCGAATGTTAGTCAGTGGGGGGAAAGTGGATAGCATCTGATTCCAGACGATGACCCCGGTTTAAAATTGAGTCAAAGCAACGGATTGTCGAGGAAGATGAGGAAGCATACACTGCGCAGCCAAAATCCAGTTTGGACTGGACCAGCGCAGTGTAGAGGCGGAGTAACGTGCGGCAGTCGCTGCCCCATGTAGTGTGGGACAGATTGTTCAGAGGGTTGAGACTAGACCGGGTGGTGACAACGAAGTAGGAGACGTGAGGCTTCCATAAGAGTTCTAGTCGAAGTTTAGACTAAAGAACCTCACTGATTGATTCGCCGGTATGGGGACCCCATACATAAGCAACAATGTGACATCAATATGTCAATAGCTGTGCGATCGGAAGAAGACGTAATAAGATGATTTGTAAAGCGAGAAAGAGAATCCCTTCAAGGCGGCCCACTCGACGGCCGCAGTGATGGCAACTTGGACTTGCTTGGCAAACGTAGGGAGAAATTTACAGCAGTAATAGATTACCAGGTCGTTAGCTTAGAGTGAACTGATAATGAAATGGGGAAGGGGGGAGATGACCGTGTCCACCACGAAGGAGGAAAGAGCAGGTATTATTACCATAATCTTGCATGGTTCATTTGGATCTTATGTTAGGGGTTGCCGTTGTGGTAGTATTGGGGAGCTGCATGCTTCTTAGCGCGATCTACTTCACTACATACACTCAGGACAGGACCAGGAGACCGCTCGAGGGTGGACTTTGCTTGAAGGCAGCCTAGTTCGTCCTGTGGAAGTGCTACCTCTGTTGCAGGAGAGCTGGCTCGGTGTGGTGGTGGGATATATAAACTGGAAAATAGTCGCTACCGAAATATTCCTGGGCTACGGCCTAAGACAAGTTAGGCAGCGCTTCATCAAAGACAAGAGAGATATCTAAGTAGGAGTGGGTGTCAGTGGAAGGGGGGAGATTGGTGGGTGAGCCACAACCAAGGTTCACACAAGAGAAGGAGATCCTAGCCTTAAGAGATAGGAGATTTGGTGCGAGGTAAGTAGAGGAGCAGTCAATCCAGGAGGGGTCCTTGATGTTGAAATCTCCTAGGAGTGGAAAGTGTCGGGGGAACTGAAAGATTAAATTGTTGATAAGATCAGAAGAAGGACGGTTGCGAGGGGTTAAAGACCGAACAACCAGTGTACGGTCTTTCTAGAAAAAAATAGACTTTCTAGGGAACTGGCGGACACCCAGAATTCGTTCCTGGAAAAAAGAAAGCTAGGTTTATAGAAGGTTAGAAGAGAATTAATGCTCTTTCAAGTTTACCAGTAGACCACGGCAATTCCAATGGATTACAGTGGAAGGGGTGAAAGGAAAAACATAAATGAAAATGGGAGTTAGTGTTTGGACACAGTGTGGGAGACACAGAGTTGAGGAGTCTCGCCCGGACCAAAGAAGATTTCCCTAGTTCCAAGTCAGGTGCTAACAACAAAGCGAAGTGATGGCTGAACTATTTTTTTGTTGGAATTAGCCCCAGCCAGTGAGGTAATTCCATTTGACGATCGCTACCGAGCGATTTTTCTGACTCTACTTATCAACTCCTGTAGAAGCTCTCCTCGTTCGCCCCTCGTTTTCGGGTGGCCGAAATACTCTCCCCTCGTCCGGACGTTACCACCCCCTTCCCTTTTTGGAGAACCGTCATCACGTTAACTTGCCGCTCAGAAGCTCCGAGCGCCTTCGCCTCACGTGCAGAAGACATCCGTGAAGCCTTACCCTGACGTCTCACCCGGAATCCTCCATAAGCCAACCCCTCTCCCCCTTCAGTAACCCATTTGAGTTAATCCTCCATTTTTGAATAGTCTCCTGCTCTAATGCATTAAATTTTAACTTTAGACTCTGATGCATAACTACAATTCCCCCTCCCCCCTCGTTTACCGATGTAATTTTGCCCATTAATTCTCTTATTTTTATGTAAATAAAATTATATTTTTGTACATGCCTCCTTAAATAACCTTGAGCTTTGCCATTGCCCAAATTTCACCTGACCTCGTTGCACTCTTATCTCGTTGTTTCGCGCGTCGAAACTCGTGGCGTTCCGTTCCTTGACGGCTCGTCTTTAAGTTATTGATCACTCCCCCATAGATATAATATGGTATTGATGTAATGTAATGTCATACCACGACAATACATATATGTATATATATATATATATATATATATATATATATATATATATATATATATATATTACATTAAATAACCTAACTACATATTCCATATGGACTTGTTAGAGGCGTTGATGAGCGTCGACATCTAATTTTGTGGAAAATAAAATACAGTCGAAGGAAGATTTATACAAAATAATTGAACACAATAATGGAAGACATATGAATACTTTTAAATCAAAGACGTGCAAAAGACATTGTGTAAGAAGGGGGGCTCTCGCTAGCCTACGGATTTGGATTTCTGGCATCGAGGCGTTGGATTCAATCCCAAGCGAAAATGGACACAAACGTCAATGTAATTGGAGATTTGGCCACCGAGTGATAGGTACGTTGTGTTTACCCTCGCGGGGTGTTGGTGGTAGGTCTTACACACACCTAGTCAATCGCAACACAGCTGTCTTTCCTCTCCTGTCTTCATAGCAGAAGACACATACTCATCTCTGCCCCAAGGAATCCTGTCGATGGTTGTTTTAGCTACAAACCCTGACGCGGGGGGGTCCCCTTTAACCCTGGGGAGCCGTAAGTTCCCTTCCTACCCCGATCGCTGGTTGGTGTCAAAGACACCAACACTCCCCCCCCCCTCAACACACACACCTAAACGAGGGCAGGCTCCAGGATTGTCAGGCTGATTATTATGTTTGTTTCATTATTCAATCTTTAGGGGGGGGGAGTCGTCCTCTGGCCAAGAAACTGATGACGTTACCTACTTACCTTAGTGGAGACGGCGTTGGATTTCTGACGTCGAGGCACGGGTTCAAGCCTAGCGAGCGCAGATACAAAACTCTCTGCGGTGCCATAACACCATTACCACTTCCTTTCCCGTTTTCACAGCACAACATACTACCCACTTCCTCCTTTTTATCGTAACCTTTCCGGCAGGGCACTAGTGCCAACTACGGTGGCACTCATATCCACACAACCCTAACAGGGAAGGTCTGCCCCTGCCTCCTGCGGTTACTTTGGTGCCATAACACAATAACCTTGACCCCGCACCGCCCTTCACCCACGTGGGCCGGCCGCTGGTGATTTGACAGTGATTGTCATTCTGATCTTTATGTACCTTTTTCTGGTCAAGAAATCTCCTCTACGATGTGAGGGATGGATGACGCAATCTTACCCCGATTAAAGGAATCACAGGTTATCAAACTTCAGAAAACAGATCCTCAAATCGCCATAGAAACAGGTCATCAAATCGCAATAGAAACAGGTCCTCAAATCGCAATAGAAACGAGTCATCAAATCACAATAGAAACGAGTCATCAAATTGCAATAGAACAGGTCCTCAAATTGCAATAGAAATAGGTCCCCAAATTGTGATAGAAACAAGTCCTCAAATCGCAAAGGAAACGGGTCATAAAATCGAAATAGAAATAGGTCCTGAAATCACCATAGAAACAGATCCTCAAATCGCCAAATATGCCAAACGAAGATTTATGTCCGATTATTCGCTATGATTGTTCTTGCCCTTAAAAGACGATGGAAACTGATGACACCATTGAATGAGTGACTAAATTTCAAGCTTAGAAACAGTATTTTCGCTTTTTTTTATACTTACTTCATTCTTATCTTCCCCTTTCGATTCCTTTTCCTCTCCTTCTTCTTCAGCCACTTTTATTGGAGTTTCTTTGATTTCAGGCTCAGGCTCAATATAATCTAAAAAGGATTTAATTACCAGAGTGTTAATTATAAGATGTTCTGTTGCGAAAGGCGCCACTCTCACATCTGAATTCTATTACGCTTTGACTCAATAGAGTAACAAGGAGTAACAAGGAGTAACAAGGAAAGTAAGTACCCTAGGAGACCTTACGGTCTCCGAAGCCTACATATAACGTATATATTGGGCCTATTAAGAAGAGCGCGTGGATAATATGTCGGTGAGAGAGTGGAACAGATTAAAATAAATTATAAAGTGCATCATTAATCAGCCATTAAATAGTTATAATTAGTCATCGTGGTGAACCAATATCAGGAAATGCTGCAGAGTTTACCTGAAGCTCTTATACTGAGGTGTACTCTTCCATTACACCTGTCTCTGCACAGCTAAACATATTGTGGACATAACACTGTCCATCTGCACAGCTCAACATATTATGGATAAACATTGTCCATCTGCACACCTCAACATAGTGTGGATATACAGTGTCCATCTGCACAGCTCAACATATTGGGGATATACAGTGTCCATCTGCACAGCTCAACATATTATAGATATACAGTGTCCACCTGCACAGCTCAACTTATTGTGGATATATAGTGTCCATCTGCACAGCTCAACATATTGTGGATTGTAGGGGAATCGACCCTCTCCCTCCTCTCTCAGTTGAGACACGGGACGTTGACCGCAAAACATCCGGGCCGTGTAGGCTCCTTGGTTCAATCTCGTAACCACAGCCCCTCGCCCCTCGTCCCTATGAAAAGCAGAACGGTTAAAACTGCAAAATCTCCCTTACGAGTGTGTATTCAATTTCATCTCAAGTACGAAATTGGAGACGCGTTTCTCTCAAGTTTGAAGGACCAGAGGTAAGACTTCCTGAGAAAAACCGGTGAAGTAAGAACCCTCCTGCGGGCCGTCCACAAGCCCCCCCCCCATCCTACCCCTACCCCAGTGGGGTGACGGTATATATACTGAAAAATTAGGATAGTGGCCACTCACTACGGACCACCACGAATACAGCTAAACTTAGAAGTCCCACTCGGGGCCCTATCAAATTACAACCTTCTTATCTTCTTTGCGGAGGACCTCAATGCTTTTCACCCGACACTCCTTTCCAACAACACAGACGATGCGGGAAGTTACTTGCCTGGTGCCTTGCGGCGCTACCGCTGCGAGCACATCGGCCCTGCCTTCCCCACGTTCTTCGGTCCGCACGGAGGCACCACATCCCCGGACGTAGTCTTCCGCAACGACCATGCCACACGCTTTTACACTCACATGTCACCTGGTCCCCATGTACTATCTGACCACATACCGATATGCCTTCTCATATCCACATCTCTCATACTCATCCCTACATCATCTCTATACGACTACAAAAACACGAACTGGGTAGAATTTAGGAGTCACAAATCCACAAATACACCACATAACCTCGACCTGGATGACACCTATCCAGGACTAATAGATCACCACTGGCGCTCACTTCTAGACACCATCACCACCGCACGAAACCTACACTCACCACAAAAAACTACACCTGCATTAAACACTTCACATTCTCAATACACACACAGGACTCATCACACAGTACAATAACCACTACACCAGAGGCCCACGTCAACACAACATAAATCAACTACGTGCCCGCATCCTACAGTGCGTGCAGCTAGACAGGAACCGGCAGTGACGTGAGGTCGTCCGCATCGGGGACGACACCCGTTGCACGGACCCTTCCTTTTTCTGGCAGCACGTAAGAAGGATGCTGGGCACTGAACCATGCAAACCTATCACACTCCAAATAAACAACCACACATTCACAGACACTAGCGACATCCTCGACGCATTTAGGTCCCATTGGGAAACAGTACACACGCACAACCCACCAAAACCACAAGCGCAGGAGCACTTCCAGAAAATCCAGGAGTGGTGTCGGGGCTCACGCTCACGAGCTAAGGCCTGCCCCCCCTGATACGAATGGAGGTGCTCGATTACACGTCCACACTAACCACTCCAATCACCGTCGAGGAAACAAAACACTACATAAAAACGACACCAAAACGCGCTCCCGGCCCCTCCGGCCTACCAGCCACACTCATACACAACCTCCCCGCAGACATATACCCCATACTCACACACCTATTTAACGCCTCACTATCCTCAGGCCACTTCCCCAAAATATTCAAAGTCTCTCACAACATACTGCTACATAAACACCACAAAGACCCAAAACACCCCAATAACTACAGGCCAATTGCTCTATTAGAGCACCTAGGCAAAATACTTGAACGTATGGTCAACTGCCGCCTACGGGAGTTCCTGGAAGAGAGGGACTGATTCTCCCTCCATCAACACGGGTTCAGGAGAGGCAGGTCCACTCAGGCGGCCGTGACCATCGTTCACGACAGAATACAGAAGAAACGACAGATACACTAAAAGACTCTCCCCGTCAGTAAGGACGTGGAGAAGGCCTTCGACAAGGTGTGGCACGAGGGACTCCGTTGGAAACTCGCCAACAACACGGAGTTACCTCTCTGCACCAGAAGGCTCCTCTCGTACTACCTCACTGAACGGAGCTGCCACATTAGATACAACAACACCTTATCAAGACCTTTCACACCACGCTCAGGCGTTCCCCAAGGAAGCGTACTTGCACCCACACTCTACATCATGTTTACAAACGAAAACCCCACGCCCACCAGAAAACTGCGTTCACAACTACATAGTGGCCTACGCCAATGACGAGACCATTCTTGTCAGCGGCCGGGCCCCAGAAGAAATCGCGCTCCACGCACAAAGAATACTAGACGTGAAAACAGATTACGAGGATAAATGGCTGATTGCCACGAATCCTCAGAAGACACAGATGACACTCTACGGCGCTAGAGACCACTTCATGCACAACCTACAAATCTACTCACACACACCAGACATGATCCACCAAAACCCAACAAGGCTCGAATACACTCAATGCACCAAAATCCAGGGGGTAACTTTTGACAAGACCCTCAAGTTCAACTTACACCAAAACATAATACAAGCAAGAGCCTCACGTACAAACACATCGCTGGGTAGGTTCTACCCTGTGAGCAAAAAACTTAAACTACACTTATACAAAGCACAGGTGCGTCCCATTCTCACGTACGCCCCACTGTCGCTCGTAGCTGCGAGCGACACGTGGAAGCGAAAGGCTCAGAGCATTTAGAACTCTGCTCTGAAGCGCGCTTGCCGTTCACCGCGGTACTTGAGAATGGACGCACTACATAACAACAATAAACTAGCTCCTCTCAACACTTACGCTCACACCAGACTCACAAAACAACTCGACAAACTCACCACATACCCACTATACACCTCGCTACACGTAAGAAGGTACGCGATGGCGCCGCGATATCCCGCGGCCCACGAACACCCACCGCCCGCCGCATAAACCAGTAGGCATCATGAATAGCGCGTTTCCGGATGAGCATTCAGCCTCCCCCTCCTGACCTGCCTCCAATCCTCGTCCAGTCAAATACTACATAACCAACGCTCCCACAACAACATAACGCATCGGTGTATAGCCAGCGACCTATCTACTCTCGCTGTCTTTTCGTAAATGTTTTCCGCAACGCTACTCTCTGACTACCTGACTGCCTGTATCACATACAGCGGTCCCTTTCTGTTCTTTCTATACACAACAAGCAAGCAAAAAAAAACGTGGTAGAATACGTGAGTCCGACAGGCTACGAAGTCACCGGCAAGAGAGGCCGGGCTACCAAGAGAAGGGACTAAGAAGCAGCTCATCCTTGAGCTAGTTCCTGGTTATCAAACCGAACTTTAAGTTAACTTGTTCAAGTTCAACTTATTCTCGTCAAAGAACCCCCCTTGCTCTATCCTGATGTATCCCAAAACACCGAGATAGGCTTTGCCCTTGAGGAAGACTGGAACTAAGAAGAAGCTCATCCTCGAGCTAGTTCTTGGTTACCAAACCGAACTTTAAGTTAACTTGTCCAAGTTCAACTTAGTCTCGTCAGAGACTCCCCCCTATCCTGGAGTAGCACAAAGCACCGAGATAGTCCTCGCCCTTGAAGAATACCGAAACGAAGAAGAAAAAGCTCCTCCTCGAGCCCGTTTCCCGGTGGTCACACCGAATGTCAAGTTAACTTGGTTTAAGAACCAAGTTCAACTTACTCTCGTCAGAGAGACCCCTCCTATCCTGATGCATCCTAAAGCACAGTGATAGTCCTCGCCCTTGAAGAAGACCCCCCAAGTCCACTTCCTCCAGCACTCCCCTGAGTCAAAGTATTTAAATCTTATCGCCTTGCTAGACAGTGCGAATTACTCCCCAGAGTAATCCGAAGAGAAGAAAGGAACATTCTTTCACTATCCCGTGATGATATCCCTTCCTGCCGAAGGCGTGTGGCTCCCCATCTGCCACACTCGCCAAAGTCCCTTGTGGCTTTCAAGTTATTCGTCCGCAGCATCCATATGGCCGTCATCGAGACAATAACATTCCTGAGGTAAAGTAGCTCATTGAGTTCAAGGTTAGACTCAAACCCGTTCCAAGGGGTATCCACAAAGGTATTTACGGCCGGTAAAGGCCGTTAGCATTTGTTTTTATATTGAAGTGAGGGAGGGGTCAACCATCACTATAATGTCAAGTAGATCAAGTTAGAAAGCCTTACTTAAAAATTATTGAAGTCATTATTGTGTATTTAAATTCGTAATATTTATGTGGTTCATGTTTATTTCTTTTTGTGTTTTAATTAAAGTTTTACTTTGTTTTAAAAATAATTTTTATTCTATCCTCGAATCGCTACGTATGGCACAAAGAACCCTTAAGGTTTAAGGAACTTAATAATCAATATAATAATAATCAAACATATATAGCACTCTTAGAGAGATATAATGTTAATCAAGGAGTCTTTTTTTGTGTGTAGTACGTAAACAACCCATAAGTACCAACTCCTTCCATCACTCGGTCCTTCCTATACCACGACATGGATATACAGTGTCGAATGGAACAGGAGCTGCCAAGTGTAGGCCATGAATGGTCTTTTGCAGTCTCCTTCTTTTCTTATGTTCTTAGATCAACATATTGTGGATATACAGTGTCCATTTGCACATATCAACATATTGTGGATATACAGTGTCCATCTGCACACCTCAACATATTGTAGATATACAGTGTCCATCTGCAGAGCTCGACATATTGTGGATATAGAGGGTGTCCAAACATTATATTTAAACTTCGAAAAATACACAAAATAGTTTTACCTGCGTGACATATTTGTTACAAGATAATTTAAAAATAATTATAGATGTAAATTATTAAATTACTATCAAAGGGAATGAAAAGCTTATGTAGGGTGGAGTGAAATCAGGTGTGAAATATGGTAGAGGTAAATAGAAAGAGCCTTGCCTTTGAGTGAGGACTGTCACGATGGTTGGGTATGAATGTGCGGGCTTGAAGATTATGTAAGTGAAGTTGAGATTTGCTAGGGTGAAACTGAATAATGGAAGTGATAATAGATTTTGGGTGAATGTTGTGGGAGATCGGGAGATATGAATGAAGGAAGTGACAGGATGAGAGATAGGATAAGTAGCATTCTTGGTGGACCCAGAGAGAATGAGAGTGAGAATGGAGAGGTGATGGGGTTTAGCTCTGGAAGAGACTTATGTGTGCCACACACGTCCTTTCAGCACAATGGGTGCAAAAATACACTTGGGTTAGGCAAATACGAGAGCAAGAATGTAAGATCAGGATTCATTGCCCCTGGTGAGAATGAATATGGCACGGGGTGTGTTTGATGCGAAAGCTGTAAGAGGTATAAGTATGAGACTATCCGACCGCATGATTGTGCTTTTAGGTTAGATTGTTTGGTGTTTGGACGAAAAGACCTGAGGAGGTGGAAAAGAAAGGAAAAACAAGAGTGAATTAGGAGGAATTGTGAACATGAAAATGAAAAAATATATAAAAAAGAGGTGATAGTGAATAGCGTAAGGAATGGTAGAACTGGTAAAAGAAGGAAAATGTTGAATGCTGGAATAACGATGTGAAATTGGAAGTAGAGAGAAAAGGTAAGGCATACTTGCAAGTTGCAAATGTTTAATAGTGCAAATGAGAATGGCAGAGGGAAAGAATACATACATACAAGAATGACAGGGAGAAAGAATACATACATACAAGTAAGCAATAATAAAAGTGAAACGATGGATTACGCAGAGTGCGAAAGCACCAAATGAAGCATTTGGAGAGAAGTTGAATGAAGATCCAGATGGGAACAGGAACTTAATCTGGAATGAAGTGAATAAGGTGAAAATCCAAGAAAGGAATAGTTGTGTGAACATCGAGAATAAGAATGGCAGGATACTAAATGGCGGGAGTACTGCGATGAGTATATAATGTAGGTGTAAAAGATTAAACTACTTTAAATACGATTGGTTTTTACGGTGTTTAACGAGGGCTGTACCAGGGCATGGAATCGATAAGTAGGCAAGAGGTTGTTAGTGCTGTGTTTGGTCTGAAAAATTGTAAGGCAGCTGGAGTAGATGATATAGTAGGTGAAATGCTAAAAAGTGACAGTAATTGTGTTAAGGAATGGGTTTTTGTTGCATTGTTAAACGGAAGGTGGAGGGATACATGAGGACTAAAATAATGCTTGGATAGTACTGTTATATAAGGGTAAGGGAGGAGGTGAACGCAAGAACTATAGGAGGAAAGGTGTGGTGAATGATGTAGGCAAAGTGTATGTAAAAACTTTAGGCGAATACCCGGGATTGAAAGGGGGTTAAGAAGGTTGGTTTAGGTTTAGACGCGGGTAGGGTGGGTGAGTGTGGATCATTTATTGGCCCTGAGACATCTGAAAAAGCAAAGGAAAAATGTGTAAAGTTTATGTTAAGTACATGTAGCTAAAGAAAGTGTATGGTCGTGTAGATATAGAAGCATTATGGCAGGGGCTAAGAATGTTTAGACTTAATGGTAAACTGTTGGATGGTGTGAAAAGAATTCAGGGTGCAAGTAAGGCGTCGTTGGGTGAAAGAAGGCCAGAGTGAATTGCTTGATATAAGTGAAGTGGTAGCATAGGTGTGTAATTTCTTCATAGCTGCTTGATGTCTTTAAGGATGAAGTATTGAAGGGAGTACGAATAGAAACAAAGGACAGGTGTATGATAGGATATGGTGATGGATGGGTTCTCTCTATGTTGTTATATGCTGGTGACCTGCTGTTGGTGGCTGAGTGTGAGAGGGAATTGGAAGTGTCGATCGAAGTGTTTGACAAGAGCCGCCCACTTGCACTCTCGCCATGATACATGAGTATGGTGGTGGAAAGTTTTCATATGGAAGTAGGATTAGAGTATGAAAGTAGAAGGAAATATTTAGAGTAAGAACAGTACAAACGGACGATTTGAGAGAAATGCTGAGTGTGTGAGGAACGAGAAGGTACTTGTAAGATCTATTTACTATAAGGAAGGGTGTACACAGGTCTGTGGCTGAGAGCTTCTGATGTGATTATCACATATAAAAAGAATGTTTGGCAATAGAATTTTGGATATAATATGCGAAAGTGAGTGTCAAAGGTGTTCGAAAGGTTGGAAGATAGCGTAAAAGGTAAGGAAATTATGTGAATGATTGTTTGAGAGTTATAAAATTTTAAGATTGTATCAGGGCAGCAACCAATGATGACATCGCCAACGCAGCAACCAACAATTAACTCCTTAATATATTCAACAAGTATATGAACATAAAACGGTGAATATAAATATACCCACTCAAAAGGACGAAATACAAAAAAACAAAAAAAACTACCCCCTCTATCGAATTAACTCACGATACCAAGAAGAACGAAAAGTCAGTTTCGAAAGGAAACGAAATAGCCCCTTTACGCGGAGACATTCAGGTAATGCAAATCACTTAAAGGCATGTTGATTCTTTCAACCGTCCATCTCACACTTGGTCAACCAAAATGGAATAAGTTAGCATGCAAAGCGGCCAAAGGTTCGAGGGTTGAGAGCTAAGCCTTCTGATGTAAGGGTGCCGAAGAACTGAACGGCCTTGCTGTGGACAACCGGGTCCGATTTAAATATCATTTGGGCCGGCGTTTTGGCAGAGGATTCCAAAAAAATAAATTTTAATTGAAACGTGGTTGCTACCATGAAGAACGACAATTCCTACAATCCAAATTCCACTTGTGCATCAGGATCGCACATGGATAAATCAAGGCAGAAAAAGGTTCTTCCATGTTAAGATCGCTTAACCCAAACTTGTCAACCAGACGCGCACGGACTTATGCTATTTACCCTCTAGTCGTTCCAATATATATATATATATATATATATATATATATATATATATATATATATATATATATATATATATATATAGAGAGAGAGAGAGAGAGAGAGATATATATATATATATATATATCGATATATATATATATATATATATATATATATATATATATATATATATATATATATATATATATAAAAGGTCGTTCAACAAGGGCGCTCGAGCTTTGTCAGGCGATAGTGGCCATGTTGTTAAAGCGACATCTGGCAAGCTCACTGTGAACTGTTCAGTAGTACTTGGCAAGTCACAATGGAAGGATATAGTGTTGAACAGCTCGTGCAAATCATCGAATGTTATTATCAAAATCAGTGCTCCGTTCGACAAACGTTCCGCGCATTACGTGATTTCTATCCTCGCCACAGCGACGAGGTCAATTTTTGGATGAATGGATTTGTGAACAAGCAAAATTGTCGGATTTGGGACGAAAATAATCCACATGAGATACACCAGCACCAATTGCATCCCAACAAAGACATTGTTTGGTGCGGATTTTCGTCTAGCGGAATCATCGGTCCGTATTTTTTTGACAACGAAGATGAGATTGCCATAACCGTCAACGGTGAGATCTACAGATCGATGATAAACAACTTCTTGCGGCCTCAGCTGAATTATATGCCTGATATGGATACTGACCACATGTGGTTCCAACGGGACGGTGCTACGTGCCACACTGCGCACACCACGATAGACATTTTGCACAAGCGATTTCAGGGCAGGGTCATCTCGCGCGGCGGCGACGTCAACTGGCCACCGAGATCATGCGATTTAACGCCATTAGAGCTACCTTAAATCGCAGGTCTATGCAAATAATCCGCAAACAGTTGATGTCCTCAAAGTCAACATAACGAACACCATCCAGCAAATTCAGCCAGATTTATGCGACAAAGTCATCGAAAATTGAGCCTCCCGAATACGTTCCACCAAGCGAAGGAAGCCGCGGCGGATATTTGAACGAGTTCATATTTCACACTTAATGCCATAAAATGTATTAAAATAAATTGAGTGCATATATCACACACAACCTGTTTTATTTACATTTTGTTATATTGGAAAAACTAAGTGAACAGTGGATCTACGTCATTGTTATATATATATATATATATATATATATATATATATATATATATATATATATATATATATATATATATATATATATGAAAGGCATTCAAGCCTTTATAGCTCAGCGGTTTTGGGTCCCTATTACTTGGTGGAGAAATTTTTTTTTTTTTATCCCGAGTTTTTGCTCCCAGATTTTGCATTGTTTGTTTTCTTTTGTTTTTTGTTTATTTTGTTTTTTTTAATTTGGTCAGTTAGTCGCGCTAAAATTGGTGGATTAGCACTTGGCTAATTTCGAAAGGAAATGGGAATGTTTTTTTGATATTGGAAAAACTAAGTGAACAGTGGATTTACGTCATTGTCACTGAGTAGTCTGCTGCTTCTAAAAGATGTAGCGTCTCTACGTCATTAAAGTCTATGTGCGCGAGTATAAACTCGGGAGGGAGGCGCCGATGTACAGCGTCCCAGATCTTATTTGCTCTACGTTGGAGCTCCACGTTTATGGGGGTCAACCCCAGTTCACCATGGAGCTTACTCTGCCTTCTTCCCTTTCTCCTTCGGGTTCTCCTTATAATATAGGCAGCCTTATTTTGAACCATCTGCAGTTTAAGGAATTAGGTCTTGAGACTAGCTTTTATAGGAACCAGGGGGTACAGGAGTTTTGAGCGAATGCATGCGTTATAGATCTTCAGTTTGTTGGAGGTACTCAGGTTTAAGAATCGGAAAAATTCACCCAAGTCCCTCTGTGCATTTGCTGTAGCTCTATCTACATGTCTCCCATATCCACCAGTCGTATTCCGAAGTCCCAGGACCGTGACATACGTGCGATATGAGATGCGTACACTCCTCACACGGATGTCTGCGAGGGTCCGTCGGAATAATGGAATTATCTGGAACTTTTGGTCCATGGTAGATATCTTCCATCTCCTCTCGAAAGAGTTGATGTTTTCGATTTCCACCACAGTACTCAGTGCCATATAATTCACCTTCCGGTAAGGTGTCGTACAGATCATCGTAATATCGTCCACAAATTCGATGTATACGTGCCTTCAGTCAGAGGTTGGGAAAGGTCGATGATGTATATGTTATAAAGCAATGGACTTATACACCCGCTTTGTGGAACCCCCACCTCGAGTTCGAAATCGGGGCCATTGAATCCTTTGATGTTCACAAAATCTCTTCTCTCCATTACGTAATCGCATAGAATACTTTAAAGTATTGGGTCGAGGCCCAGTTGTAAGATTTTGTATTGCAGGTCTCTCCTCCATACTTTGTCAAAGGCCTTTTTGACGTCTCGGAGTACCAGATTTGCGTGGCGTCTTTCTGCTTTTACCTTTGCTAGTTTCCCATAATTTCGGAGCAATTTTATGTGTTACGTACGTTAATTATGTCCCTGAATCTTCAGTTGAGGAGCTAATGGAAGCCTATTGCTTTCATTTGGGGGTTAAAAAGCCTATTATGCATTTTTGGGTAACGGTAGTCTATTGCTTTCATTTTTTGGTAAGTGAAACCTATTGCTTTTATTTTGGCTAATGGAGGCTTATTGCTTTTATTTAGGGGGAACAAAGCCTATTGATTTCATTCTTGTTGTCTTTTTTTATTTATATTTATTGAAATTTAATGAATCTTGCTCCTTCAGAGTAAGTAGAAATCTATTAGGGCAGAAATAGTCAAGAACTGAGTTCTGCCAATATTTTGGGGCGCGTCCAATTTGAATGGTGATTTCACCTTGTCTGGTAATGGCTTTTGGCTTTCACCAAAGACGGCTCCTTTGGATTTAAGCTCCCCAATGGATTCATTTGGAAGAGAATTCCCCAAGATTTCGCTCCCGAGGAACACGTCCGTGTATGACCTCCCGGAACGTTTTTATTTAAATCACCGTCCCTGAGCCCACTTTCGAACCAGGGTTGGTTGGTGTCTTGATTGCTCGTCTGGTCACGAGGGCGCAGGTTCCCTCTGTATTAGGCGAGGGATCTGGGAGATCCCAAGGATTTTCGCGACATCGCCCAAGTGAATTTAATTTTCGTAAAACTTGTCCAAACACTTTACTCCCATATTACTCAAGAGTTATCCTTAAGAGCAGCCCTGCGCCTCCCCCCCTCCCATTACCTCCGAGAATTAATTACCAATGTGAATTACCCTGATCACACCTGACACTTACCCAAGATGTTTTCGTGAATTTCATCGACCGAGGGAAGGCAGAAAGTCCTGGCAAACTTAGAATAGTGGTCATAATCGGTTCTCATGATACGGATGACGCACTCTTGCTCCACCAGATCTGACGGCAGCTGAAACGTAAATCCGAGCTCCTCTACCTTTAAAAGAACGAGAAAAGATAAGTCATTAAAGTGAAATCTTCAGCGCTCCACAAAATCCACATCTTTTCACCCTCAAATTAAAAAAAAATTAACAACTTTAAAAAATTGACTTTCATATTTAAACAAATTGAGCATTCAAACTTAAAAAACTAACTTTCAAACATAAAGTTTTCCAATTAAATACAAATGAAATTCAATTAAAAAATGTAATATCATCAGGATGTGTGTAACGTCAACAGCATTAATTTCGCCACCAACCTACGCAAAAATATCCTAGAGTTTTCGCTTCTCAGGCACTTATTTCTTCATAAAATACCATCTTTTATACATACAAACATTCGTAAGTCATATCTACAGTATTAATTACCAGATGCGTTTGTAATTATAAACTGCTTAAAATTAGAAAAAATAAAATTCATCATCAGTCATCTTCCGAACTTTTCCAACATCTCTGCCAACTCTCTACCGTGACGTTAGGGAGCCTATTTTCATAGCTTCGGAGATTTCTTCTCGTCATATCCTCATTGGCAGCTCTTTCGCGCCCCTAGCAACCGTTCACATAGATAACTGGGCCCTCCCAGTAACCAAGTGAGTATTTTTCAAATACTGCACTAGAAAAATATTTAATACTGCAAGTTTGCAATACTGGTATTTTCTACCTGTATAAAATTAAGAGATCGCTGAAAAACCAAAATAATATCCTGGAAAAAGATGAAAGTAACTGAAAAAAAAAGATGGGCTCAACACCACTTACAGGTCGCAAGGAACGACCTTACAGCACATGGCCAACCAAAGTGCGACCATTGGGCGCTGAAATGGCCTAATGGCTCGCAAAAGCCTCGGCTCGACTTCCTACCAAAGTGCGGGTGGATTGGGCATTATTAATACGGGTTAGCCCCAAGGTGGGGGAAATTCACTTATTTTAATTTGAAAATCAACTTTTAAAATTTAAAGGTCATTTTTCTTTATTTGAAATCCATCTTTTTTAATATGAAACTCAACCTTTTTCATTTGAAGTTTAATTTTTTTTTAATATGAAAGTCAAGTTTAGAAATTTGAAGATAATTTTTTTTTCAAATTGAGGGTGAACAGTTGTAGACTTCGTAAACTATTAGGCCCTGTAAAGGGGCACGGTGATTTGCTCTCCTGGCCGCCGTGCTGACGGGACTCAGCGCCCCGTCCGGCCCCAGCTTTCGTCCCAGAGGGTTACGGACGTTTATAGGGTGCTTAAGTCTGTTGGGGCCCGCTAAGGTTTCTACTAGTACGTTCATCGTCACCTTTGAGTGTCAGGATCTGCTCCAGTTTGTTCGTGCTGGTTATCTTCGTGTCCCGTTATGTCGAGCTCCGCAGACCATGTTTTAATTGCCACCAGTTTGGCCATATGAGCAGCAATTGTAGGCAGGTTCGTCGCTGTGTGGCCTGTGCGTTGGCCTATTATGGCTCCTCTTGTGGGAATAATGAATGTTGCGCCAATTGTGGAGGTTCCCATAGCGCGGCTTCGCATTCTTGTCCGGTATTCTTTTTTGATAAGGAGCTACTGGCTCTTCGGGACTCCCTCAGGCTGGACTTCCGTGAGGCGCGTCGCGGGGTGCGGAGGCAGCTCGCCCTCTCTGGTCGTCTCTGCTCTGATGTTCTCCAGAAGGCGAGTTCACGCCGTCCTCCTTCCGGTCGCCCCAATCCTTCGTCTCCTCCTCCCGGGCCCTCCCCTTTGCCTTTGGACTCTTCTCATGTTCTTCCCTCTGTCGCAACCGTTAGACCGACCGAGCTGAGACGTTGGAGGATATCCGGGAGTTTCTCCAGGCGTCTGCTCCGCTGTTCTTTCCGTTACTTTGCCTCAGCGCAAACGGAAGGGTTCCTCCTCACCCCGTTCGGAGTCCTCCAAGCGCGCTGCCTCTGATGAGGCTTGTTTGGCCCCCGAGTTGGTTGTTGGGGCGCCCTCCGTTTTGATGCCTTGTCCTCCTTGGTCTTCGTTGGCATCACAGATGTCATTGTGAGGGCAGAGGTTCACCCAGATCCGTTTTGCCTCCTACCGCGGTTTCTTCTTTCTTACCCCTTACCTCTACTCAGTTTCGATGCCTCCTACCACAGTTCCGACTTCCTTGCCCTCTGTCCCCGTTCCTTCATCTCCTTCTGAACCTGTTCCCTCCTCACCCTCTGACCCTGTTTCTTCCTCTCCATCCGACCCAATTCCCTCCTTACCCTCTGACCCTGTTCCCTTCTCACCCTATGTCCATGTTCCGCCTTCTGTTCCACTTTTTCGCATCTTAGTTCTCGTCCGTCTCTGCTCGATCTTCCTTTCCCTCCGGACCATGAGCCGTTTAGGTTGTGGGTTCAGTCTGGCTCTCAGCTATCACCTCCCGCCGTTCACGCTGACAAGTTCGTGCCGGGTGCGTCCCCGGCTCATCTTCTAGTGGTCGGGAACCTTCGACGGTTTCCGTCACTAGAATCCTGACCTTGGTGTCAAGACGACAGTAATGTCTGTCACTCTACAATGGAATTGTCAAGAGGTTCTCCCCAAGTCTGAGGAACTCCAGCTCTTGCTTTCTAGCGTTCGGCCCTTAGTAGTCTGTTTGCAAGAAAAACAAGCTTGGGACTCTCCCCTTCCCGGTGCTTTTGCACTTCCAGGTGTTAAATCATCCCCGCCGGAAAGGTGTCCCATGGTGGTGCTTCTTTTAATTTCCTCTTCGCTATTTTCTGCGACACTTTCCCTCCTACTACCTTGCAGGCTGTTGCTGCGAGGGTTTTTATTTCCAAGTTTTTAACTCTTTGTTTAGTGTACATCCCCCCGGATTTTAATTTGAGTCACAAAGTAGAGCTCACAAATCAGTTACCTACCCTGTTTTTATTACTTCGTGATTTTAATGCTCGCCACCCATCTTGGGGTGATACTACCCGTAATCCCCAGGGTGAAGTGGTTGAGTCCCTCTTATGATCTGATTCTTTTTGTCTTTTAAATTCCTCGATTTCCAGGGGTCGCTTTGGGATGACCTTCCCGGGGGGGGATCATTTCCCGAGCATCTGGTCGGCCGCCTTTCCTGGCCGAGGCCTTTCCCTCCCTCCTGGTTGGGATCTGCGTCGAGCAAATTGGGTTGGGTTCCGGGAGGCTTCCTTTATTGATGCCGCCCTGTGTTCCTTCGATATCGTTGATTCAGCGGTCTCATATTTTACTACTCATATTTTCGAGGCTGCTGAGCGCTTTGTTCCGCGGAGGTGCCCTATTAAAAAAAGAAAAGAAGAAAAGAAGGAGACTGCAAAAGACCATGGTGGTCGAGAGATTGCGTGTCAGCTATTTCTGCCTATCAGTTGGCCCATTCCCGTTATAGGCGGCACCTGACCTCTCGAATAAAGTCGATCAGAACCGGGCTCGTGCCATCAGCCAGAGGACCCACCGTCGTGTCCACCGTGAGTCTTGGCGCCGGTACCTATCTTCCATCTCTTCGTCCACGTCGTTGACTCGGGTTTAGAAGTAGGTCAATAAGATCCGTGGTCGCTACACTAGTCATGCAATCCCTGCTCTGGATATCGGAAGCTCGCTTGTGTCGGATGGTTGGTTGGTCAGCGAAGCTCTGGCTAACCACTTTGCTTCGGTGAGTAGCGCTGGTAGCTATCTTCAACGGTTTCTCGATCATAAGGCCGCTATAGAGTCTCGCCTTTTAGATTTTACCACGTGTGCCACCTACTCTTACGAGTATAATGCTATATTTTCTGTATATGAGCTGCGAGATGCTTTGTCTCACTGTGGTTCCACCTCTCCCGGTGATGATTGCATCCACTAGGACTTTCTCCGTCGTCTCCATCCCCACTCAGTTATTTTTGGTTGACCTTTACAACCTGCTTTGGATCAAAGGGATCTATCCGCCCTCCTGGCATGTGGGGGTTGTTCTACCATTTCTCAAGCCCGGTAAGGACGATCTGGACCCAGTCACTATCGCCCGATTGCTCTTACGAGCTGCCTCAGTAAGTTATTCGAGAAGATGGTTCAAGTTCGCCTCACTTTGTTTTTGTATTCCAACTCTCTCCTCTCTCCATTTCAGTGCGGTTTTCGCAGCGGCCGTAGTACTCTTGACCACCTCATCCGTTTGGAAGAGCGTTTTACGGGATTTTTTTCCCCAGGCATCAGGTGTTAGTGGTGTTCTTCGTTATTCAGAAGGTCTACGATATCACCTCGAGATATAGTGTTTTACGTCAGTTATATGATTGTGGTATGATGGGCTTTTTAACGGTTTTTATTCAAGAATTTTTATCGTCCGTATTGGAGATGCTTTCTCAGGCTTGCTAGTTCAAGAGGAAGGTGTTCCCCAGGGGTGTATTTTAAGTGTAACATGTTTTGCCGTTGTCATTAATAGTCTGGTGTTCACTCTTCCGGAAGGGGTTTTGGCTTCTCTCTTCGTTGATGACTTGGCGTTGTTTTGTTCATCTCCCCGCTTGCCTTCTGCTGCCCATCTATTACAGCTAGAAATTGATGGCGTTTCGGATCGTGCTGTCTCCAAAGGTATCCATTTTTTGATCACTAAAACGAATGTCATGCGTTTTTATCGGGATCGTGGTGTCTTGGATCACCCCCCCCCCCTCTTCTTGGACTGCACGGCGATTGAGTATGTCCCAGTTTTTAAGTTATGGGGTTTAACGTTTAATAGCAAGTTCACTTGAGTGCCCCATTTGCGTCGCTTGAGAGCTTCCTGTTTGGAGGCTATGGATTTGTTTCTGGTTTTATCCCACAACGCTTGGAGTAGTTATAGGCGCACCTTGTGGTCGCTTTATTCGGCGCTGGTTCAATCCCGGTGGACTTCGTTTTCCAGGTGTACCATTCAGCGTCTCCTTCGGCCTTGAAGTTACTTGACCTTGTTCGTTCGCTTGGGGTCAGTCTTAGTAGTGGAGTCTTTCGCACCTCGCCTATCCATAACATCTTTGTGGAGGGTGGCGTGCTTCCCTTGCGATATCACCGGCTGCAGGTGTGCCTACAATCCCTATTTCGGGTTCAGCAGTAGCCTTTATCCCCAGTCCATGAGTGCCTTTTTGCCCCGTCTTCTTCGGCATCTTTTGATCGGCCGCCATCTCTACCGCAGCCTCTAGGGCTCTTGGTTGTGGACCATCTCGCCTCTGGGTGTTCCCGGGGTGTTAGCCCTCCCATTACCACCGTCTCCGTGTTGGAGCGTTCGCCCTCCTGAGGTCTGTACTGCTTTTTGACATTTCGATTGAGAGTCTACTGATCCCTGTCTATTAAAGTGCCTGTTTCTTGAGCATGAATCTTCTCATGAGCACCAGCGTTCCATCTATACTGACGGATCGAAGTTAGACCTCGATGTCCTCTACGGAGTCCCTTCGGTCCGCTCTCCCTCTTGTAGCATTCGTTTTTACCGCAGAGTTGACGGCCATTCTCTTGGCTTTTAATCTGATTTTATCCCTCAATTCTTTGGATCTTATTGTTTTTAGTGATTCCCGGCCTGCTTTGAAGGCGGTCCGTTCTGTTACGTCCACCCGCCATTTGGTTTTACGGATTCGTTCCTGGCTGGTTAGAAATGCCTCCCGTTACAGGGTGACGTTCAGTTGGGCTCCAGCTCATGTTGGGGTCCCGGGCAACGAGGCGGCCGAGCAGCTGTCCTGTTGGGCCACCCTCAAGGTGCCTAGAGCCGCCCTCTGCTCTTTAGGAAATCCTACTCGGTAATCAGGACGTATATCTTTCGTTTATGGCAGAGAGTGTGGTTCCTTCCCTTATTAAACGCCCTGTCTGGCCCGGGTCCTCTAGCTCTCAGCGACTCCGGTCTTGGGAGGTTGCTCTTTGCCGGTTGCGAATTGGGCACACGCGACTCACCCATAGTTATTTAGTTTCGAGTGGAGGCCGAGTTTCCTCTATTTGTCCTTTTTGCGGTGGCGAGCTGTATGTGGTTCGCATCTTAGTAGTTTGTCCCCGCCTTGCTTCTCTTCGAAATTCTTGCCCCTCCCTGCTCGACTTCGCTTTCTTATAACAGAGTACTCCCTTCGGTCGTCCCCCCTCCTTAAATTTATGTGGTGTTTTATCACTTTTATAAATTGTCTTTGCATTTTTATGCTTAGGTTTAGTGTTTTATATTTTGCCTTGCGCCCTCCCATGCAGCTGGCGCATGTCATTTGCTTATTGCCCCAGCCGCCCTTATTTTAGAATGTCTGCTGTATGCCTGTAATTTAAGTGTGTTGTGCTGTTTTCTTTTATCCTTTGCTTTTCCCCATTTTTATTGAGTGTTTCCCACGCCCCATATGACTTTTTTTCGGGCGACCCCATTTTAACAATGCTGACATTGAAAATTCATTAGGATTGGGCGGCGGCCATCTTGTTTTCTCTTAAACTTAACTTAAACTATTGGGTCACTAGGTAATCGTATTAATGTGCAGCCGAGGATTTTCATAAATCTAGATTCTAGACGGTCACATCGCTGAAAATGTAGTATTGTCTTGGTATGATAAATTTAAATAATTACAGAATTATAGAATAAAGACCCGCAAAGGTCTTTAGGTCTACTCTATGGCTATTCGTAGAGAAAGTGGAGAAGCTAAATTAAGAACGTTGAATGATCTTTAGAGTAAAAGTAAAAAAAAACAACAAACGTGCCACGTTGATACTATGGTTTTATTTCGATCGTTTTAATAATTTAATATGTGGTTGTCCAATTTATTTTTAAACATGTCGATTGGTGAGCTTTGAATTACATAGACTGGAAGAGAGTTATAAGTTGAAAAAAATTCTAAATGAAAAAGTTCCCCAAAGATATTCGACTGAAAACATTTTGATTACAATTAATGGCCATTTGTCGTTCGCCGCGAAAGGCGCTTACACCATAGTGTGTCTAATGGGTCGATATAATTTTGCGGATAACGCTACTATACTTGAGCTACAAATTCCATTTGTGGATGAAGGATTGATTGCAACTTTTTCTTTTAAATTTTAGGACTCCATCCCATCTGGTGACTTCTTACTTGGGCATAAGTCGCCGTACTCGATACAGCTTACTACTAGGCTATGTTCAAAAATAAACAACGGTAAACCTGAAGATCAGCGGCACACCCGAAAAAGTGTATTTTTTTCAGCCGAAATGACACTAAGTTGTGTTTATGTTTCGTTCACCTGCGCATGAATATTCATGCGCGTTTGGTTAAATAAAAACGTTAGAACATTATTCTATAAGCAATTATGATTATATACTGGGGAAATGTGCCCCCCAGACTTATACAATTGATTGAAACTCAGGATCATCATAGAGGGGTCCCCTCGCAGTGATATCTCTCCCACGAGCAGTCCCCTTGAATTTACTCAAAAAAGGTGAAACAAATTGGAACAGAGACGAAATATTTTTCTTCTCATCGGTCGCGCCGCCAATCTTCAGGTTTACCTAAACAACAGAAAACGAATAACAATATGTAAAAAATAAATAAAAACTATAAAAAAGACAAAGGCTAAAAAGGTAAGAACAAAAAAGGCAAGAAAGAAAGGCATTCAGGCGTTGGGATAAACGCGCCTTCCCATGGCCGAGGAACATACGACTAAAAAAAAGTCAAATAAAGTGGAGGAGGCCAGCTTCCTCCAAAAAGTCGCATAGTCGACAAGTCTGTGTGCAGGAACCCATCCCGAGTACGAGGCACAAGCGGTAGCAATCCCGCTCATCCTGTTACCGGGACAGGTAAGGTACGCGAAGGTCACCCGGACTAGAACATTAAACCTGAATGCGCCGAACAGTCTGGGGGACAACGCAGTCGTCGCAATAAGACGAAGGCGAGCGCTCCATCAAATGACGGTGCGTCCCGAGAGTGTGTCAAATTCGGAGACGACAGAAAGCAACCTTCTGACACGTTTCTTAATCGGTGACCGCCTAACGTATAATCAAAGGTTTCCATTCGATAATCAATGTGCATTGTTTTGCACTTCGAAGAGTAAAATTTACCTAAAATATAGCTAACCAATTAAATAGCTTTTAATTCTTATTGTATTTCCCCTCGATCAAAGT
Source organism: Ceratothoa steindachneri (assembly GCA_963969495.1). NCBI lineage: Eukaryota > Metazoa > Arthropoda > Malacostraca > Isopoda > Cymothoidae > Ceratothoa > Ceratothoa steindachneri. Next base: position 13,845,352 of record OZ018329.1, on the reverse strand, counting down.
CGTCTTCCGCAATATAACCTAGTTTAGTATCGTCTGCAAGCTTTGGAATATTGCTTAATATTCTTGAATCTAAGTCGTTTACGAAGATAACGAATAATACAGAGCCAAAGACTGATACCCGACGTACGCCGCTAAGTTACGTTGGTAGTCAGATGATTTCCTATTCATCACCACTTTGTTTAGGGTCTTTAGCCAGTTTCGATCCATCGCAATAAGCTACCTCATAACCCATGCGCTCCAATCTTTTCAAAAGTCTCTTATGGGAAACCTAATCAAACGCCTTTTTGAAATTAAGATAAATAATGTCTACGGCTTTATGACCATCCTATTTTTCCGTCATATCTAAAAATAGTCGTGCAAATACGTTAAACAAGAGCAACGTCTTCTAAATCCGTGATGACTCTCTTTAAAACATGTATGTGATCCACGATTTTGTCTCTCACAATGATTCCAAAAGTTTACCCACACCTGACATTACGCTAATTAGTTTATAATTTGTGGGATCATCCTTCTCCCCTTTTTTCTCAAAAAATGGTGTAACATTTGGTAATTAAAATCTTCAGGGACGAGCGAGGACATCCTGAAGTTGTTTGTATGTTGCATGTTCGTCTGTATTTCCTCTTCTTCACACCGACTACATGGCTGGAATGCAGGCACCTCTTCGGGTTGATTGGCAAAGAAGATGGGAGACGGTCGAAGGTAACTTAAACTTGTGTGTCATTGCGCCGCAACGTTCCCATAGACCCCCCCCCCTCCCACCTCCGCCAATGCCGCAAGTTCAGGTTGCGTTCTGTCGTCTCCGAATTGGACACACTCGCGAGACGCACCTCCATTTGATGGAGTGCTCGCCAGCGCCAGCGCCAGCGCCAGCGCCAGACTGTTCGGCACATTCTTGTTGAATGTCCCAGTCTGGAGGATTTCCACGCACGTTACCTGTCCCGGTACCGGGATATGAGGGGTCGATACCGCCTGTCCCTTCTACTCGGGACGAGTTCGTGCACATTGACTGGTGGACTTATAGACTTTTGGGGGGAGGCCGGCCTTCTCCCTTTTATTTAACTAGTTGTTTTTTGTTATTTTTTTGTTATTTAAGTAGGTCGCATGTTCCTGCGCTGGGGGAGGATAACCCCCTCCCCCATCCCCGACGACGGAGCTTGCTTCCTGTTCATTGCCTTTTTTCTTTGTTTTATTTTTATTGATGGTTTTAAATGTTGTTTTGTTTTTTTTGCATCTTCTTTTAAAGATGCCTAATATTAGGCAGTGTTAAATACGGCGACTAATGCCCAAGTAGGCAGTCGCCCGATGAGCTCTTAAAATTAAAAAAAAAATCGTCTGTATTTCCTAACATTCAAAATAGTGGTTGATTTCATTGATAAAGGGAGAGATAAGCGGGGAGCAATTCCAACCCCCATCCCCCCAAAGTTCCCGTGCCTCTCGCGCTGTGAATGAATGAATACCTACACGTTGACTCGGCACCAGGTATTCCTGTATTCCCCCAGGCTAACCACACTTCTTATAAGTCAAAAATGGCACATTTCTCAGGAGATAGACAGAGATGAAACGAGAAAGCACTCAAAGAGTGGAAATTTACGCCAACGCCATTGTCATTAAAACTTTAATGGCGGAATGAATCCGGATTTCTACTTTGTAGCAACCATAGGCCAAACTAAGTAGCTCCATATTATTCATTCACCCTAGAAACCTACCCGTCGTCTCAGAACCATGTGTCTATCTTCAGTAGTTTGAGAATTATCAACAAAAAGATGATTTTTTTTTATAATGGCAGGCTGGATCTCGTATTCAGCCATAATTTAAGATCTGAATCTCGTATTCGTCCACAATAGAAGATCCGGCTCCCGTTTTGTCCACAATAGCATATCTGGATCCATATTCGTCCACAATTGCAGATCCGGATGCCGTATCTTGTACACAACAGAAACCTCGTAAGTGATCCGGAAACCAAATTCGGCTTTGGATCAGCCCTCAAATCAAATCGGCTCTTCCTTGCTACAATCCCCCCACCCCACCCCTCCAGGTGATTCACCGAAATATGACATTAACCTTTAGAGATATCTTGCGCACAAACGCAGAAAAACGAACATATGTATGTACATAAAAGTGATCATATATACCTCGTCCAAATCTTTTAGTGGGGCTAAATTAGCCTTCTTTAAAGTTAATACTACCAACAGGTCATACTACATAAACTTCATGGTCAGGCTACATAAACCTCAATGGTAGACTACATAAACCTCAAGGCCACACTACAAAAACCTCAAGGTCACACTTCATGAACTTGGGCCACACTGCATAAACCTCAAGGTCACACTACACAAACCTCAAGGTCACACTTCATAAACTCAGGCCACACTACATAAACCCTAAGATCAGACGACACAAATTTAAGATCACAACATATAACCTCGAAGCCACACTACATAAACCTCAAAGCCACACTACATAAACATTAATGTTACACTACATAAACCTTAAGGTCACACTACATAAACCTAAAGGCCACACTACATAAACCTTAAGGTCTCACTTCATAAACATTAAAATCTCATGTCATAAACATTAAAGTCTCATTACATAAACATTAAAGTCGCACCACATAAACCTTAAGGTCTCACCACATAAACCTTAAGGTCTCACCACATAAACCTTAAGGTCTCACCACATAAACCTTAAGGTCCCACCACATAAACCTTAAGGTCCCACCACATAAACCTTAAGGTCTCACCACATAAACATTAAGGTCTCACCACATAAACATTAAGGTCTCACCACATAAACCTTAAGGTCAGGCCACATAAACCTTAAATATTTATGGCTGGGGAAAATACGCAACTTACAAGCCTCCGGGAGAAGGAAACCTTTCCCAGGGGACAGAACCCCACGATCCCCGACTCGTTTCAAACGAGATGGGGGGGGGGGGCAGAGTAAATGTCTCCTTACCGAGTGGAAGGTGTTCTTAGGGGAGCGGGTCGTGTTGCACCAGAGGGCGACGGACACGAGTTGGGAGGTCTTCACGAAGGAGTACACCTGGAGGAGGACAGAGACGACGATACCTGGTATTCTTATGTCCTCTTTAATACCCATTTATGTGTATATTAAGATATTTGCCTATAGAATAAAAAGGGAGACCAAAAAGTGCATTTTAACTATAGGAATAGGTTCGCAGTTAAAGTGATGAAGTTAGAAGTGAAAATCTGTAGAAGTTACATAGCTCGAGTATTCTAAAGAGGAGACTACGTTGGGTACTTAGGAACAAGAGTGCGCAATTCTCCAGGATCTGCTTAATTTCTGCAGGTAAGAGGCAGATTCCCCAGCGAGGCCCCAAGAGAAAGGGAGCAGAGAATTCTATACCCCCGTGGTATCCCTTGGGTGTCATAAGGCGGATTAAAATGACTAGGCAGGGATACTTTCAGGTTTCGTCTGGTCTAAATCTCCCCTCACTCCCTAGGGAGGTGGGGGGGGGGACTTTATGGGACTCTATACCGCATTTCTAACCATCTCTGAGCCTCGATAGAGCTACCGTTTTCCTCCATATCACCACTGTATAGATTCCCCTCCCCTGTAATCTTTTTGCGGTAGATGCTCTCGTTGGTTTTCGCTTTAAATTGTCTAAAAAATCCATCCTTGATCCTGTCATTGAGCCATTTGATATCTCTGGATCTCATAAATTGCTGCATGTCTTTGGACCTGCCGTCCGATGGCCGCGGTCGTACCTTTCATCCGGTCCTCGGCAGCAGCCGCTCTCACCGGGCAGGAAGCGTCATTGGCAAACTCCAACGAATGGGGAAAATGATCTCTACAAACAACTCTGTATAGAATGCTTTTATCATACTTTATTCAATAATATTTTATTATATATATATATATATATATATATATATATATATATATATATATATATATATATATATATATATTATTAGCATTATTATTATTGGTGTGGGTTTGTTGCTGCTGTTGTTGTTATTGTTGCTGGTGTTGTTGTTATTGTTGCTGTTGTTGTTACTTAGAAAACATTGCTTTTAGTAAGACCAGAGTTTTCTCCATTGGTCTCCTAGACAGGTTTTATAAAGAGTCGGGCCATTTTTTGAAAAGGGGAATTGCACCCCTTTCCCCTGGTCAAAATGGAGCTCGGAAAAAAAGGGGTCAAGAATCAAGAATCAGTGGCCTGGAAAGATTCCTCTCAGTCTCGATCTATTTTTCTAATTCCTGACTAACATTTTTATTTTATTATCACTGGTTGTTTTATTGTTCTTTTATTTTATTATTATTATTATTTATACTACTACTAATAATATTATTACTACTACTTATCACTAGTACAATTCTTCTACTATTAATATTACTATTCACCTCTCCCTATTACTAGATTGCCTGCAGGGATTGAAGATGGGAGGACCTGCCTACCATAATGAACCTAAGCGAGAGCTGTAAAGGTAGGACAGAATAAAAAAGGACCCCTTTAGAGTGGGGTACCTGGATGCCAAGGTCAGTCGTAGAGATCGAAGATCACATGCCCTTCAATAGCATTAATTCCGATTGCTTCTCAAGGGCCTATTTGTGACCTTAGAACGAACAAGGGCGCACCGAAGAGCAAGGCGTTCACATGTACGTACTTCGCTGTTTTCCCATTACGGGGATCAACCATGAGCAAATCCAGCCAAAAGGTTGCGGGCATGAGCCCCCCACCCCCTACCCCACCCCTACCCCAACCTCCCACAAAGGTAGAGATACATGAATAATCGCTGAGACAAAATTATAAGAAGAGAAAATCAAAGGGAGATGAGACAAAAAGAGCATCCCGGCTTCATCAAAGGTGACAGGTATTCTAGGGTGGCGAGATAGGCCTGACGAGCGCATTTAAAAAAGGTTAACAAATCATTCCCATTGCCTTTCATTGTTTAGTCCTTCTCCTTCTCCAGTTAATTGAAGCCCTTCCCTTTTTTTTTAATAGAAGAAAGCCCCTCCCGTCCCCACCTTCCGTCAACAATTATTATTTACCATGGTCTCGTAGTTCAGGTGCGGGCGGAGGTCCAGAAGCTGCCCGTAGGTCGCTTGGTTCAGCTTCATCCTCTGCGCCTCCTGCAGCTCAAGCCAAATCTAAGGAAGTGGACAGTTATTATTATTGTGTTAAAGCCAAATTCATTCAGAATTGCTCTTGAATAGGTAAGGCATTCATATTTTACAACTATTTTTTCATTAATTAATTTCACTAAAAAAATGTGATTGCTCGAGCGAAACGTTGTTTACACTTGAGACTGACACTAGAATAATGCAACTACTGCTTCTTAATTGGTTATTTGATCTTAACTATATTGATCATTTTGTGGTCGATCCTTCCAAAATCGGAGAGAGAGAGATGGCATAGATTCGAACCCAACCTGTTTTTCACTTTTTTTAACTGGTAAAAGAGTTTACTCTAGTTCGTTTGTTATCTCTCTTTTCCTTCTTTCTTAGTTTATGTTTGATCCTTCTTTGCTCTTATAAAAGAACAGGATCTGGGGGTAGTAACAACTACCGCAGGACTTTCGCCTGATTTAATTTTTGCCTTTCATAAACCATTTAAAGGCAGAAAAAAAAATGCGGAAACCGTACATTGCGCGCGAATGAGCGCTTGAGACAGGATACCGGAGCTTTAAAGGCAATAAGAGGGACAGTGGAAGAGACAAGAATAAAGGACACCTCAATTGATGCAATCCATACTGAGAAAACAGTTGTGTAATAACTCGAATTAAATTTAGCGATGCGGTTGGAGTAAGGAGGGAATACAGTGAGAGTAGGGGGTGAACTGGGGTTAAAGGCGATCGAAACGTAACGTCCAGGGTGAGGTTTGGAGAACAGTGATAACTTCGAGGTCTTCCTACGGGTTGCTGTGGATCTGCCACAATTTGACCGAGAGGCAAACCGTCCTCTGGATTGTTGCATCGAGGCTGGATTCTGTCACTTACCTCTCTCCAATAAAGGTCCTGCTTGGCGTCTGCTCCTTTGAATTCTTCCATCGTTGCTTCCAAGTCTGAAATTACCTGAAATTCAAAGTAAAGGAATTGAGAAGGGCTACCTTGGAGATTTTTTAGTGCCCATCTGGCGACTGCCAACAGGGACATAAGTGCTCCACTTGGGGAAAGCCATTTCTTGGCGGGGACGAGTTTTACCACTTCGTATAACATGTGCTGCACATCTAATTGAGAAACTACTTTTGAACCCAATCCAGTTTTACACGCCTGAATAGCTTCGGAGATCAGAAAGAGGAGAGCGCAGGAGGGGAGTCTACTTTAGCCTACTAGCACTAGTAGTAGGTAGGTAGCAACATTCGTCCCTCGCATCGTGACCCCATACCGGAGAATGATCAGAATGATGATCACTCGTCAACCCCAAGGCACAATTAAACAGTCCTCATTAGTGCATGTGTGTGTGTAAGTGGGTGGAAGTCTTAAGCATTTTACTCCAACTAGCGATGGTGAGACCTTTCGTAACCATAGGAGGTGTGGGTATCATTCAGATGAGTATCGGTGTATCAGTTCAATGGGCAGCCACCTCATGTAGGCGTTGAAGATTCGGATTGAGCTCGACGTCAGAAATCAAACGCTGTATCGATTAGGCTAGCGACAGATCCATTACTTTGAGTATTAATAGATATAGTATTATTTTATGAAGTTTTTCTTCTGTCTTGAAGATTTTTTCCCATCAAACTTCTCAACAAACAACTCAATAAACAGACTCGCCTCTTATAGTCACAACCGAGACTCATTACATTCGTAATTATTTGCGCCAAACGGGGATGGACGTTTGCAATTATTCCAGCTCGTAAACACGAAACTGTTCCAGCGAGAGATTTAAGGAACCCTACCGCCCCTAGAACTAGGGTTAATTCATTTTGCTGTAGTCATCCCCGGCATCATTTGAGTTTTAGTCTTAGCGATTCGTCCGTGTCTCTGTCTGTCTTCCAACCTCCTCTTTACACCGCGTGATGCGCCACCGTTGAAGTGAGCTCTGTTCCCTCCCTAAATCAATCTATCACTTTACCTGAATCACTTGAGGAGTCCTGTCAAAGCACCCTTGCAGAGAGTTGGAGTCCGTGTCAGCCCTCCACAGGGACACGTATCGGTTCAGTTCGGGGACACTCTTCGGGTCCGGAAGACCGTCACACCGCATGAGCCGCTCCCACTACGGGAACACACCACGTTGTACTACAACGCACCAAAATACCCGGCAAAGGGACCCGCTTTAACTACAAGATAGCTTCAGGTTCGGGAGATTTGCATCTTTTCCTAATCCATACAAATAGAGGAGAGTGGTGGTGGCTTAAGAAAATTGTTCCCCTACTAGTCCTGGCAAATGGGACGGCCTAGAGAGAGTTGGGTGGCTTCCCAGGTCCCAAACTAGTATACTTGAGGTCTATTCTTTCAGCATATTTTTACTTAATCTAACCTCACCACGAGACTCGTTGGTTTTAGCATTAAAATAACAACTGAGATGTCAGCGCAATAGTACTCAGAAGAGTTTCTATTAGGAAGCTCTACTGAGTAATATTTTGAAAATACCTATTCTTGGATGTTTTTATCCTGCCATCCCATTCGGATTGGTGGTATTTGCTTTCTACTTTATTCTTTCTCATTTCTTTCTCCCCCTCCAGTCCTTGTTTAACCCAATACCCTCTCGCCTATTCTCACTGGTATTTGAACCCTTCTCCCTCGTTTGAGGGGATGAGACCATTAGTGAACTAACCTCTTCGACGTCCTTCAACCGCTCATTGATCTTCTTCATGTCCTTCTCTACCTTCTGGAGGACGTCCAGGGTCTTCAGCAGCTGCTCTCTTCGCCTGGCGTGCACCTGCCTCTTCTCCTCCTGACGTCTCTTTTCCTCCTTCTCCCTTTGTGCTCGCTCACGCGACTCCTCTTCCACAGCACGGAGCCTGAGGGATCCAGCGCGCAGAAAGGGGCACATATTGAACTCAAACTACTGAACTTCAGTGGTCAGGGACAAAAACACGTACCGTTGAGAAATCCATCAACAGAACATAAACTACTGTACGCAGTGGTGGCATGCAGTAGGCATAGCAATGAGTACCCACTTTGACGCTGCATCGGACGTGTGACGGTAGCTATTCATTTCTATCCTAACCACCAACTATTACGATTATAATACTAATAATGATACCAACAATAAAAATAATAATTTAAGTGAGACGAGCATGAAGGGGGATCAAAGGTGTGTATGGAACAAAGTGAACGGACTGCAATCAAATGTGACTAATGTCTAGCACTGGTGAGGAGTGATATGAAGGAATGGTTGGGTATGAATATGTAAGCTTTCAGTGTGAAGGTGGTGAAGGCAAGTAATAATAAATAATGTAAATAGAGTTGTGGAGAGAATATATAGAGTGCCGGTTTATTATGTAATCTACAGGCATGATTCTGGTTTAGCATGGTACCTACATTTAGGGGGTTTGGGAGTACATGCGCAATATATAACCTTAGGTCTTAGCCTTAAGTCTTAATCTTCAAGTCATAGAAGATAAGGTTATTTAGCCTCTGCCTCTCAACTGTTGGCATATTACCTGTTCATGGTCCCCCTGACTTTAACTGAAGGTATATCCAACGACCCACTGCCTTGTGCTAGCCCTTGAAGGGCCAAGGCTTCAGGAGTAAACCTGAAGATCAAATCTGCACGGTGCTGGTGCATTAGGCGATAGTCCAAGGAGGGACTTTTTTCGGCAGAGCACTGCAACTTAAACCTGCTCCAGTCGTCCTGGATCATTCACTTGCCACTGGACTCAGCAGGGGAAAGTGAAGATGGTGGACTGAAGAATGCACACCTACTTTCCACCTTAAAAGTCATTGTGCAAGTTATCACTCCATGCATTGTTCATCAACCAAACATAATCAAATTCATCCATGTATGGAGTGGCTTCGTCATCGGCAACGATTGGGTATTTTATATAAAGGGGCCTCAAGGCATCTGGAAAAAATATTGAGCCATTTCAAACATGAGAGCAATTTTTTTAAATTCGTGATGAAGCATCGGCATTAATATTTCTTCGACGCCCATCAACTTGTGGATCAACCTCACGATTTTTCCTTCCAATCTACCTCACATCCAACCTAACTTACATTCAGTATAGAAAACGATCTTAACTAGACGCAAAAATAGGCAGACTTAAAAGAAGGACTCAGATGAGGAAACAGATTAAGCGGATCTCTGTGCGAAGTTGAGCTCGTGGAAGATAAATAAAAGAGCTAAAAGGGATCGAAGAATCGGAGAAATTGTAGAATTGGTGGTACGGAACCACGATAAAATCAGTAGATCCACAAAATGGAGTTGTTCAATTATATCCATCTATCCACTATAAGGAGTTCAACATTGATTAACTTCTATTTTCTAACTCATTTCCCTAATTTCAAATCTTTTACTCCTCCTCCTATTCCTGTACACCTTCATCGGTTCCAACTGACCCTTCTATATCGGGGTTCACTTGGATCCTTTGAGGGATGTGAGCAAATCAGATGAAGGGTCGATCGAGGGCGCCTCCCTCCTCCCCCCCTCCCTCTTCCATATCGGCAAGGTTCTTTTAGGAGGAGCGGGTAGGAGCCCATCTGGCGACTACCTACTTGAGCATAAGTCGCCGAACTCGCTATGGCCTACGACTAGGCTATGTTAACAAAAAAACATAAGTAAATAACAAATAACAAAGATAAAAAGATCCTAGGCTAAAAAAAAAAAAAAAAAAAGCAAAAAGGTAACAGGAAGGAAGCGTCCTCCAGCATCAGGGATAGACTCACCTTCCCCCGGCGCATGAGCATGCGAGCCACAACAAACGGTCAAATAAAGTGAAAGTGGCCAGCCTCCTCCAAAAAGTAGTATTTGTCCGCAAGCTGGTGTGCACGAACCAGTCCCGAGTACGCGGGACAAGCATTAGCAACTCGCTCGTCCTGGTACCGGAAATGGTAACGTGCCAGAAGATCACCCAGACTGGAACATTCGATAAGAATGTGCCGAACAGTCTGGGGAAGAACGCAGTGGTCGCAGTAAGGCCATGGCGGTTCATCCCGAAAGTGTGGCCAATTTGGAGACGACGACGGAAAGCAACCTGAAGCCGTCGCGGCATTGGGAGTAGGTCCATGAGAAGAGTCGCGGCGCCGCTCAGACGGTAGCTCGTATTCCTGGAATGTAGTCGTTGTGAAGAAGAGTGAAACGCTGATCTGGTCGCCCAGTCCTCGCGGACTTTTTGGCGCCCTCATCAGCGTGCTCATTTCCCGGAAATCCGCCCAGCTCGCTAAATTTGTGGCGTCACAGATACCGCGAACCAGAGAATGCAGATATTCCAATGCCCCGAGAGCACTCAGGGCGCTTTTTGAGTCGCTATAAATCACAATCCGGTCTCCGAGCTGAGCACGTCGCGTTATCTCTCTTACAGAGCAGTGTATTGCAACCAGCTCGGTCGTAAAGAGAGACGCAGCGCCTGGCAGAGCCCTGCTGACTTCAAATAGCGATGATACGGCATGGAAGCCAACCCCTTCTTGGGCCTTAGAGCTACCCGTGTACACTGGCATGGTTCCAGCGTGACACAAAGTATGCTCCAAAAAGGCAGAATGCAATACTCCCGGCGCTGTATAGGTTTGAGAGCAGAAACGTGGCGACAAATAGTCAAATGTGGTACCCTCCAGGGTGGCGTCCTGAGCACAACCAGGGACGGCACCGGCCTGAGAGCTATACATAGCTCTTGAAGGAGTTTCGTGACCGTAAACTCACGGTGGCATAGGCACCGTCAAGATCAGATGCGGATGCAGTGAGAGCTGTTGGCGATTGAGGAAGGCGCCTGGCTCGCGCGTACAGGCATATAATGCAATGTGTACTGTGTAAGGAGTAGAGCGAGTGGCAGCTGTCCATCATCGACGAGTAGGATTTCGATGGGGAACGTGCAGAAGGCCCCGGTCGCCAGGCAAAGGCCGGTGCGGTGGATCGAGTCCACCTTCCGCAATGCACGCTTGGATGCAAATGCATAAAAATCGCATCTGTAGTCGAGCTTCTTGCGAACCAAGGATCGATATAAAAGTAAAGTAGAAGCCCTATCAGCGCCCCAGGCGCTGAACGCCACGAATGAAAAATATCCATGGCGCGGGTACAAGAGAGCCTAAGGCTGCGAATACGAGCCTCCCAGGTGGGGCGTCGGTCAAATACAAGACCAAGGAAACGGTACAAGTCCATTTCCAGGTGCACCCCATTGAGAAACAAGACTGTTGTGAAGGTGAAGCCGTGAATGGCGGCAGAAATGCGCTAACCTAGTCTTGGCCAAAGAAAACCGAAGCCTGTGCGCTTCAGCATAGCGAGAGACGCGGTTTAATGCCTGCTGGAGTCGACCCTCTACATTTGTCCTCTGAGCCGTGCGAAAAGAGATAGAAAGGTCTTCCTCATAGAGCGTGACGAGAACATCACTCGTTGCTCAGGGCAAAGGGTGTGACACTGAGGACACTTCCCTGCGGGAGACCCTCTTCCTTCTCCATTGGCCGGAGAGGGTTTCCCCCCCCCCCCCCGTCCGCATGCGGAATCGACGATCTCGCAAAAATTCAGATATAAAAATTGGATTTCGTCCCCTCACCTCCATCCCGTGGAGAGTCTCCATGATACCGTATCGCCATGCGGTATCATAGGCCTTCTCCAGATCGAAGAACACCGTGGCGTAAGGATGTCTACAAAGGAAGGCCTCGCAGACGGAATTTTAGAGTTGGAGCAAAGCACCCGACGTGGAGTGGAACTTACGGAGGCCACATTGTGCAGAAGACAGATGGCCTCCGTTAGCAGAAAAAAATGTATTCTAACATTTACCAATTTCTTCATCAACTTTCACAAACAAGAGGTTAGAGAGATTGGGCGGAAACTGGTCGGGGTAGAGTGATCTCTCTCCGGTTTGCGAAAAGCGAGAACAGTAGCGATTCGCCAAGAGTCTGGAAGGATGCCCTATACCCAGATCATGTTGAACAAAGCTAATAAAAATGAAATGCGTCGCTCACCCAGATGTCGAAGCATGGCGTACGGGACATTGTCTGGACCAGGGGCAGTGTCCACGCAAGAAGCGAGAGCGGAACACAACTCACTCAGAGTAAACCTGTCGTTGAAGGGCTTTCCGCTTCTGGAGGTAAAGTCGAGTCGGCGGATTCCACGACATCACGACGCGCAAAGAATTCTGGGAGAGCAGCATCCGGGTGGGGCATCATCCGGGCTAGAGAATGCGGAAAAGATGGGGGCGAAGGATTCCTAGTAGATAACTTCTTCCCAGGACCTGATGCTACAGATGAATTCACCTCTTCCGTCATTAAAGAAGTTTTCACAGACCAAAACCATAATGTTGAGTCGATTAGTATTTTCAAAAAAACATCTTCTCGTTCCTCCACCCCATTTAGGGTTGCTAAGATAACTCGAAAACATCAAACGATACAACCGTTTATAAAATTTGCAAGAACACGTATTCGAGTCCAAGAAGAACACCCTACCCTACTCCAGTGCCGTAACTGCAACAGATTTGCCCACTCGGCAAAATATTGTAAGAGCACCGAGAACCCGTGCTTCTGATGTGGAAATTGGGACACAATGCCCCAGATTGCACAGAAGAGACACAATGCCTCAAATGTGGCGGCCCACATCATGCCCGTCACAAGAAGTGCCCTCATTACCTCTACCATCAGGAAATCCGCATTTGCTCCGTACCATCTGGCATATCTAGACGTCAAGCGAAAATAGGCATGCGTGAAGAAGGCATCACGTTGTCAACACGCACCTTTTCCGCTGTGATGAGTGGTTCTCATAGCATTCTCGTCATTCAACCCAAAGCTAGTACATCAGCACTCCGTGCCGACCATCTGACCACAGCCTCTCTAGCTCCAACGGTTACCATTCCCTTGAAGCAGCGCACGCATCAAGCTACACCTTCGCAGCAAGGCGAAGTAATGGAAGAGGCAATGATGTCTCCGAGTCTTGATGGAGCACAGCCCACCTCTCCCCGTTGAAGAGTGCCATTGTCGCCCGAAGTACATGTGGTACAACTATCTTCAAGATTCGAGTCACCTCCCAATCGAGGGGAGAGACATCGAAGGGGAAGACTCCGAACTCGATCACCTCACACCCCTTTATATGCATCAAATATTAACCTTGCCCTTGTGTCACCAGCAACTGAACCTTCAGCGATCCCAGTCGGTGATGACCTTGGCGATCACCCAACTACTCAGGCCCCCATTTCTACTAAGGGCCCGATAAATCCGGAAACTGTTCTTACTTAGAGTAAGCCGCTGCCTGCCCCCCTTCACCGCAGATTATCCCTGCTCAATGTTACTCATGATAGTGAAATCCTTAGCTTCCCGCGGATCAATCGTGAGGGAGGTGGAGGCTGTAAGCGTTCTCTACCTTCTCTCAATCTCCCATGGATCCCTCCTCCCCGAATTCAATCGTCACAAAGCATTAATGGAATCGCAACCATTAATGTTCCAGACCTCTAGGAAACTGTGCTACAATGAACCCTTCTCGATGAAAGAACTCTAGGAGGCACTCTCATCGTGTAAGAACTCTGCCCCTTCAGAAGATTTAATATCATACAGCCTCATCCAACATGCCCATGTAAATGCCCTCCAGTGCCTCTTAATAATTTTTAATAATATTTTCCTCCCTGGAACTTTTCCCCAAGAATGGCGCCACAGCATCATCCTCCCTTTTCTCAAGCCAGGAAAAGACCCTTCCAACCCAACAAATTATCGGCCAATTGCCCTTACCTCATGGCTATGCAAGTTGCTTGAAGGCATAGTGAACACCCGCCTGATGTGGTACCTTAAAGAACAAGAGCTTCTCTCTCCGTCCCAATTTGGGTTTTGCCGAAATTGTTCCACACTCGACCCTCTTACCCTACTTGACCATGACATTGGCCTTGCTTTCTCTAGGAAAAAGTTTGTCACCGCGATCTTCTTCGATTTAGAAAAAGCATATGACACAGTCTGGCGGCGCTTGATTCTACAGCAGCTATACGACATGAGAGTTCGCGGACCCTTGGCTCTGTTTATACAAAACTTCTTAAAAGACCGCTCTTTCTGTGTCGATCTCAGAGGCGCTCGCTCTACAAAGCTTGTACAATATGAGGGAGTCTTCCAACGAAGCGTACTTAGCACTTCTCTCTTTGTAATTGCGATCAATGCTTTCTCAAAACATATATTATCACCAGTACACTGCTCACTTTATATAGACGACATTGCCATCTGGGTAACGAGCTCGTCTGCGGCGATGGCTACCAACTTGCTCCAGCAAGCCGTGGATTCAATAGCGTCTTATGCCTCATCGACCGGATTCACCATCTCCCACCCCAAAATAACGGCAGTTATATTTACCCGACGCAAATCGATTCCTAGGATAAGCCTTAATATTTCTGGCTCGCCGATCAAATTCACCACCCATACTAAATTACTAGGCCTTATATTCGACCAGCGTATGACATGGCGATATCATATTGAAGACCTCTTGAGAAGATGCGCTCTTGTGACCTCTTTATCAAAACTACACTGGGGAGCTGACCGCCGCACCCTCTTCGAGATCCACAGGTCGCTACTACTTTTAAAGCTCGACTACGGCTGCCACCTGTATGGCTCTGCTTCCAAAAGCATGCTAAATAAACTAAATCCGCTGCATCACAGAGGACTTCGCCTTGCTACAGGGGCATTTGAGTCTTCCCCTGTTCTATCTCTATGCTGGAACAGGGTTCCTCCCTCTTTCATCTCGCCGTAATGAATACTGCCTCCGATTCTAAATCAGATCCCTCCGTATGCGATCTAAACTCGCTTGAATTCTCTGTTCCGCATCCCCTCCACCATAGACTCGCCCTCGTACCTTCTATTTATATACACTGCATATAGCACAGCTTTTTAAAAAACTTGAGCTTAGACACCTCTCAGTTGCGGTGGAAAGACCACCAACGCTACCCCCATGGACCCGCAGGAGTCCTAAGTTCTGTGAACCTTTCTTGAGAGGCCCCAAGGATCAAATACGAACTGCAGCTCAACGCGCCATGTTTCAAGAACATGCAGAAACTCACACCGGTGAAACTCCTATTTACACCAACGGGTCGAAAACTGATACAGGGACTGGATGCGCTGCTGTCCTTCACTCTCATACCTTACACTCTACCCTACAGGCTGCAACATCTCTCTTTTCAGCAGAGCTCGTGGCCATAAAAATAGCCTTGCGTGCCCTCGGTCTCCATTTTCGGATTCTACAAGTGCGCTGACTTTCCTTCAGCCATTGTCCCCCCGACACCCTGTAACCATAAAAATCTTAAAAACCCTACATCTTTAGATCGGACGCTCTTACTCCATATCATTCTGCTGGCTCCCCGGACACTCAAACATCCAGGGAAATGAAACAGCTGACCTAGAAAAAAAGAAGGCCGCCCTCCATACTGCATCGTCCATACCCCCAATCACTGATCTTTCACAGAGACTGCATCCCTCTCATACATAAATTGGTCAGAGAAGAATGGGAGCGATATTGGAACTTGTATGGTCATCCTCACCTACTCCAACTCAAGGAAAATGCTTCCCTGTGGCCATCGTTATACTCTCCCACCAGATGGCATGAAGTTGTGCTGTGCCACCTGCGAGTCGGTCACTGTCGCCTCACCCATGGCCATTTAATGGCTAACGAAGAACCACCATCTTGCCAGACGTGTCACACTCGCATCTCAGTGCAACACATTCTGCTCACCTGCCCGCGATACTCTGCCCATCGAAAGAAGTATTTCGGTCTTCGCCCCACCTTTGCTTCTATTCTCGGAGAGTCTTCCCATGTTGTGCCCAACTTATTGGGATCTCTGGAAGATGCCGGAACTTATTCCAAAATTTGATACCTTCGTTTGTGCTAACCTATATTTTAATATTTAAGCCCCCCCCCCCATCACTTTTTCTTAACTTATAATATTTTTCCACATATTCCATACTTAGCCGTTTCTTTGCTGTCCTGTATTTTAACTATAGTTTATTCTAGTCTTGGCTTTCCATATTTTTATGGGAAAGCTAACAATCCCATGTTGTTGCTCTTTTTATTGTTTTTAATTATATATGTTTTTTAACTCATTTTTGTGTTTAGCTTTGTTTTTTATAACTTTTATGACCACTTAAGCCACATGAGCCTAAATGGCAAAACAGGTTATAAATCCTTAAAATAAAATTTGTGGCAGTTCCGTTAGAAAGCAAAGGGGGAGACTGCCACTATAAAGAGGGAGTCACCCAACGGCAACTCTAGAGAAAGGGGTGAGGGAGAGTCACCTGCACCCGTAGGCATACGAGATGAGTAAGCCTCCTATTTGTAGAATTAGTTTGGAGGGTCCCCTGCGAAAGCACAGGGGGAGGGGGCTCCATTTTTTTCCGTGGAGCTGCCCGAAATCGTCTTCGTCACTGTTGAAGGGAAAGGAAAATGTTTTTGTTTTATTCTCATCATCGGGCATGGTGACCCTATTAGTGATATGGGAAGCAAATGCTAATCACCCCAACCAGTAGCCCCCTCTGTGAGGGGTCAACACGGGGCCGGAAGAACCAGTTGCCGCCATTTGATGCCACTCCTCCAGCCTAGTGGCCTTGCTGCCCATCGGCATGGCGGCTCCATCTTAGGCTCGGCTTAAAATCGTTAGAATTGAAAGGAGAAATAAAGGGGATGTGTGGAAGGTGTGAATGGGGGTGAAGTAGGTTGTTAAAAAAAAAATGCACCAGACCAGAGCTCAGAGGTGAGAGAACGTTGTCCCCTCTCCCCTCAGCCCCAATCTGGGTTGGTTGGGGAAGAGGAAACTGGTCGGCGTCTACCCTGTGAAATTAGAGGCCGATTAGATAAAGTTGTGGGAGAGGTTGTAGGGAAAATGAGGAACTCGGGTAAGAAGAGGCGGCTAAGCAGGGGCCGGACATGGCGCTGAGTCCTGTCAGCACCGGGGTCAGGAAAGTAAATCGCCGTGCCCCTTATGGGGATATCGGGAGGGGACGGTGGGGAGGTGCTTGTGTCAGCGATGAATCTCTCCCTCTTATAAAAAAAATATCTTAGAAACTGGTAAAGGAGGTAAAACCGGCACGCTATATAAGCTGAAATTTCGACCAGACTGATTGGAGATGTCTCCTGTTTTCAGTGAACGGGGTAGATACTCTTAGATGAAGGGTCGAGCCGGGGTGCCTTCTTGCCCCCTTTCCCAAATCCAAAGAGGTGAGTAGGGAGGTGCCTATGTCGGCCATGAATCTTTCCCTCCTACTATCCCCCCTCCCCCCCCACCCCCACTGGTGTGACACATTAAAATTTCCAATCGCAACTAGATTTTGGATATCTCAATGATATCCAAAATGTTTACAGACCCTATTTTTGTACTTTTAAATCTACAGGGTGGGCCGTAAGTTTCCATACACAGGAAAAGTTATATTTTTTTATGTTTCAGATACCCTAGAATATGCGTTTGACGAAAGAGCAACGAATTTAAATCATACTGATGACTGGGTCTGGAAACAGTTGCATGGTTGCAATGAATTTTAACAGAAAACATGGAACGAACATCACAAACGACACTGTAGCAAAACTTACTAACAAGTTTCAGAAAATTGGAAATGTTGCAGATCAACTGCGAAGTGGTCCAAGGCCTACAGCCACCGATGAAGACATAACAGCTACGATACTTACAGCGCTTACACGGAGTCCCAGGAAAAGTACACGATGGTTGGCTGCAGAAAGTGGTGTCAGCAGATCGAGTATCAGTAGCATTTTGAAAGCAAACAAATTGCATATGTCATAGCATTTGAGTGAAGACGACCCGGATAGATGGATGGAATTCTGTGAATGGGCATTAACTAAAATGAACGAGGATACAAACTTTTACTGATGAAGCAACTTTTCAACTAAGATCTTGTTTACTGATGAAGCAGACTTTTACGTCAATGGAGAGGTTAATCGGCAAAACATACGTTATTGGAGTAATGCTAACCCTAACTGGTTGAGTTCGACGAAGATGCAAGGTGCCGGTAAAGTGGTAGTGTGGGCCGGATATGGGGTGACAGAATTATTGGAGCAATTTTTGTCAGTGGAAATCTTAACTCGTTGCAAGAAGAAATTTTCACACCGTTGCTAAACGAGGAAGGTAACTTCCCAGTTTACTTCCAGCAAGATGGCCTTCCCTCGCTGGCGGAGATTGCTTCCTAATTGTTGTTTTTTCAATTTTTATCATTGTTATGTTTTCATATTTTTATTTTAAAGTAGCCTAGTTCTAGGCTGTCGTGTTTCCGGCGACTTATGCCCAAGTGGGCAGTTGCCAGATGGGCTCTATAAAAAAAAATTCCAGCAAGATGGAGCTCTTCCTCATTATGGTCTTCACGTGCGGCGGTATTTGGATCAGCAGTTTCCGGATACTTGGATTGGTCGGCGTGGTCCTGTGGAGTGGCCTCCTAGATCTCTCCTCCCTTGATTTCTATCTTTGGGGGCACTTGAAGGCCATGGTGTATCAGGTGAAGATCCAAGACATAAATCATCTAAAGGAACGTATCAATAACGCCATTACAAGCATAACTTAAACTGTGCTAATGCGTGTTCATCAACAGTGTGAAACACATAATAAAATGTGTTTTCAAAACAATGGCAACCATTTAGAGCATATTATATAAATAAAAATGGTTGTCCATAATAAAATCTTTATTTTTCCTCTGGATGGAGACTTATGGCCCACCCTCTATAAATGTTTCTTTTTTTTTACTTCCCCTCATAAAATGCAGGATATATCAATGTTTTGTGTAGTGTTCGGGTTGTAGATTCTATTAAAACTGTATCACGATCAGCTTGTACATGAGTGAGGAACCTTTCCTGTGTTGAAGATCGCATAAACTTATCTGTAGGTCGCATTCATAAAATTTTAATTAGATAGTTGCACATCTTCATCATTATCATCATCACTTACTCTATAATCTAAGAAGGGGATTTTTTTTAGTATTTTAATAATAATTTCATCTTAGTTTGGTTATGACTTAGGTTTATTTATCAAAGTTATTTCTAATAATTCTTTTATAATATCAAAAAACAAAATGGTGAAGTTCAGAAATAAATATAAGTATCGAAATTTTGTGAATTTTTTAAAACCCAAAGAATTACAAATAGTGAAGTTCAGAAAATTTATTTTTATATATCTTCTTCTATAATTATATTTTAGCAACGTGATATTTTTAAAATTATTATAATTGGCGAAGTTCAGAAAATTTATAAAAATTTAACCATGGCTGCTTTTTTTTGAGATTTTAAATTTTAATCTTAGTAGCGAAACGAAAGCTCCCCCGTAGGGAGGGAGTGACGAAGCCATTGCCTGGTTATCTTATAAATAACTACTATGACTATATATCGGTTTAAAACATTTTAAAATTATAAAGTTAACTGACCTTTTCAGGACTTTGTTGCGAGTATTTTTAATGACTTTGTTGCGAATAATTTTAATGTCTTTGTTGCGATTAATTTTAATGACTGTTGCGAGTAATTTTAATGACTTTGTTGCGATTACTTTTAATGACTTTGTTGCGGGTACTTTTAATACCTGTTGCGAGTACCTTTTGTAGGATAGGGCAAATATAATTTGATCACTAAAATTTGAATTCATTCAGAAGGCCGCACTTCATGGCCAAATTTAGGTTGTAGCCCCCCCTCCCACACACACACACTCACCCACATGGGCTTGTAGCTCACAACCGGCAGCATGTATTGGTGTGAGTGTACTATTGTGCGGAGGGTTGAGAGACTGCACAGAGGGGAAGGGGGTTAATTATAATTATATGTTTAAAAGAAAGAAGACATGCCGAGTATAAGTTACTGATACTGTGTCCGTTATGGAGTGCATAGAGGTGGCTTCTGAAAGGACATGCTCGAGTATTTATGTCCAGCGATTAACCCAGTCGAGACGAGATTTCACAGCACATAGGACCCCATCGATACTAGAAGTGAATGGGGTTAAAAAGAGATGGGTAACGGCTGCGCACTGAGACTATTTGTTATGGGAGAATGATGAAAATGATTCACTCATTTTTCTTCTCTCTCCAACATCTTCATAGTCATATTCCTCTTAGTCATCCTTCTTCTGTCTCCCCTCTTGATGTCGCACTGTTTATTAAATTCCCCACCGGGTAGGGCCAAGCGTTATAACTAATTCCCCACCAATTAGTGCCAAACGTTATAACTAATTCCCCAACGGGTAACGACACGCGCTATAACTAATTCCCCGTCAAGTAGCGACATGCGCTATAACTAATTCCCCGTCAGATAGCGAGACGCGCTATAACTAATTCCCCGTCAGGTAGCGACACGCGCTATAACTAATTCCCCACTAGGTAGTGCCGAACGTTATAGCTAATTCCCCACCAGGTAGCGACACGCACTATAATTTTCCCATCAGGTAGCGATACGCGCAATAATTAATTATCCACCAGATAGCGACACGCGCTATAACTAATTATCCACCAGGTAACGGCACGCGCTATATCGAATTCTCCACCAGGTAACGCCACGCGCTATAACTAATTCCACACTAGGTAACGATACGCGCTATAAATAATTCCCCGTCAGGTAGCAACACGCGCTATAACTAATTCCTCACTAGGTAGTGCCGAACGTTATAATTAATTCCCCACCAGGTAGCGCCACGCGCTATAACTAACCTCGCTTCCTCGGCTTCACGCTGCTTTCTCTCCTGCTCGAGCGCTTTCAGCCTCATCTTCTCTTCCTTTTGCTTCCGGCTTGCTCTCTGCCGATATAATACCACATTGTGAGCCAACCGCACCTTCGTTCAATGGTAGTTATTATTTATTTAATATAGGCCACTCGACGGATTAAAAATTATCCAAGGAGAGGGTTTCAGTCATCCCAAAATCATCAGACTCGTCCAACCCAAGCAAGTGGCTCTCTATCAAATAGGCTGATGTAACAGACCTCCAAAGAACTGTTTTAGCTATTTTAACATTTTAAAATACAATGTACAAGTCTATAGTGCAATAGCTCACTGGGTAGCACTAGTTTTGTGTTTCTTTAAATTTTGGGGGGGGGGGGGTTCTAAAGTGGTTTTGTCTCCTGATTCCAAAAATACCATTGATATTTGCATACCATCAGTATTTTTGGAGATAATTGGAATTTAGTATATAAAATTACCATAAATATCTGCGACAGTTTACTTTATTTAGCATATTCACATTGTCCATGAATAATAGCTGATAATATCTTGTCCTTGTATTCTTTTTCTAAACTAATGAGAAAATGTGATTATAAGAGATAACCTACTAAAAGTGCACTGAAGAACGTGCTTTCTTACCGTGAGCTCCTTGATCTTTACGCACCAGTGAACATATATAGTTCCCCATCATAGCAGTGTCTCATTTTCCTTGGTATCTTTTCTCCATTACAGCAATGTCCTAATGGAACCGCTCACCATGCTCCTCATTCACTTCTCCCAAATTTCACCAAAAACTCCAAATGTGAATGCAAAAAGTGCACCTTTAGTGACATTCTACATCCTAAATTCTTATAACTTTCTAAAAGTTTTACTACCAGCTGGATGTAGTTAGGGTCTTTATTTTTACCAAGGAATCCATTAACTATATTTTGAAATGCACATCACACCTCACTTTCGACATCACTCATTGCATTCTCAAGTTATACTGACTTCAACATTTTCCATATTTGCGGTCCAGTAAATATACCATCTTTAACTTCGGCCTCTGATAGCTTTGGAAAGAGAAGACAAATCTCTTGAAATGCTTCTCCACCATGATCTAATGCTTTTACAAACTGTTTGATCAAACCAAGCTTTATATGAAGTGGAGGTAGCAAAACTTTGGCAGGCTCTACAAGAGGCTGTCTAATAACATTTAGTTTTCCTGGCTGCAAGTCATCTCGAGGGGGCCACTTAACCTTCTGGTAATGTTCTTGATCAGCCCTACTGTCCCATAGGCAAAGAAAACATGAATACTTGGTGTACCCACCCTGCAATCCGAGGAGGAAGGTAAGAATTTTAAAATCACCACAAATATCGCATTTAAACTTAGTATAGTTTACCTTCTCGAGAAGCTTTTTTACATTGTTATATTATTCCTTCATCTGTACCGAGTATGTTATAGGCAGGGATGGATACTGATTTCCATTATGTAGTAAAACAGCTTTGAGGCTTTTTGTAGAACTATCTATGAAAAGTCGCCATTCTTCAAGGTTGTGATCAATTCCAATAGCTGTAAACAAGCCATTAATATCTTTGCAGAAGCAGAGATCCTCACTTATATCAAAGTATACTTCGAATTCCTCCTGTGTACTGTTAATCTGCAGTCTTCCCCTCAACAGATTCCATTCATTAAGTTTGGATGCTAAAAGCTCAGCTCCTGACTTAGTGAGACTCAAGTCCCTGAAGAGATCATCCAATCCACGCTGATTTGGAAAGTGTGGGCGAGTACTCATTCTTGGCTCAAACGTTTCATCCATTTCTTTATTGTCACAGCCTTTCAACTCTCCTGATGAGACCTCCATCATACCCTCTACCTGAAAAAATATATATAAAAAGAGATTCATTTTATAGCTAGAGCATATATATGGATTGTATGTGTAATCACGTTACAAGAAACCTTAGCTAGATGTTTTGAATATTTCAGTATTGATTCTGTTACAAAGAATATAGCTTACAATTTGATAGGATTTACTTACATTTCTTGGCGGCATTGGAACCAGTAAGGTATCATCATGTGACACAGGTGCAATAGAAGATGAAATATTGGGATATGGAAGGGATTTTCTTCCCTTAACTTTTCTGTACTTTGATATGTCAATCATGCAAAAATAGCAATCATCGTGATGATTTTTTGGCTCTCACCAATCTCTTGGCACAGCAAATGGCATTGCTTTTCTAGCACCTCTCAGCCATGCATCTAAATTTGATCGACAACTTCCACCTATCACATGAGGGGCCCATAGTTTTTCTTGGTCACCCATACTCATTCCAAAGTCCAGTCTATAAGCAATCCAGTACTTTACACCTTTCACAATTTGATGTGATACATGCTTAGGTTCAACATAGAAACCACACACAAAACAGAACGAATCTGGTGACTTTCTGCATTCTCTTGTAGCCATAATCAAGAAAGTCAATATTTATCATAAACCTGAAAAAGAAAATAAATAAATTAGCGACAAATGTAATTGTGCTTTACCCGTACCCCATACATTTCTTTATATTAGCATAATTTGTTATCTCTTTCAAACGGTCGATGGTAGAAAAAAAGTAAGGACATATTTGAAATCAGCGCGATGTTTAGTATTAAAAACACTCAAATGAAATAAGAGAAACAAAAACTTGGTGAAAATTTGTTACCCAATGACAGTTAACCAGATCAACCTGTATTGGGTAGGCCTGAGGGACTCCTCACCCACTACAAGCGATTGTATTCAATAGGTAAAATATAAGCGCCATAAAATGAACCGGTTTTAATTGGATATTTCGAGTGGCCTATTTTATACGGTCTTGCTTAATGTGGATGGAGAGTATCTCTAAGGCAAGTCTAATGGCGACCTATTGCATGTTGCTGCAACGTTCATTACAAGATAACTATTGAAGCAAATTTTTCTATATTTTTAATGGTAGGGACGATTTTTTAGCTTAAGTAAGTAAGGAATTGGGTATAAATAAAAAGGTAATTTTAACTGTGGATCAAGAACGAAGTGAATAATGGATACGGGAAAGAAAATGTGGATAAATAAAGAGAAAGGAAAAAGTGAAAGAGGTTATGGACAAAGAATGAATAGCATTTGCATATTTACATATAAAAAAACAATAAATCATTAACTAAAAACAATAGGCACCATCCCCAAAGAGGTCCTGTATCCCTCCATTAGTAGCATTGTTCCTACTATTGTTCCTAAGAGTAGTAGTAGTAGCTAGTACATAGTCATAGTATTATTAATATCGATAATATCACCATTTTACGCTATTTTAGTAAGAATTGGTAAGTAGCAGAAAGGGCTTCCGCAGTCCACAGAAATGAATGTGGTCGCAGAAGTCCATCTCCATCCTATTCCTCTCTCCCCAGAGAGGGAGACTCTTGAGCCTGAAGAAACCCTTGAAAGGCTCTTCAGCTTGACCTTCCCCTCTAAACAAACCTCCAACCTTCCAAAATACCCAGACCTACCACTCTTCCCCATAAAACCCACCGATTCCTCCTTTCACTTCCCCTTCTCCCTAACCTCCACCGTTATCTAAAGGTTCCTCTCCTATCAAAAAATCCAGCCCTAAGCTGAAAAAAAACACCTGGCTTTCGCCAGTTTCGCAGTGTATTAAATCCACTCCTGCGCCTCAGCCACGACGTGCAGAAGGCTTTCTCACAACGTAATGCCTTGTTGGCTGTCTTCTTTGACATTCGCAGGGCATACGACACTGTCACTAGATCCTCCATACTCTGGAGTCTCCACTCTTTTAACTTCCGCGGTTATATGCCAACTTTCCTCTCGAGATTCCTTCGCGATCGGTCCTTTCAAGTTCGGGTCGGTTCTTCTACATCTATTCCATATCCACAGGAGGAGGGATTTCCTCAGGGATCTGTTATGAGTGTTCTACTGTTCTATTTCGTCATGAATACTGTTACCACTTCACTCCCTCGAACTATCAATAGCTTGCTCTACGCTGATGACCCGGTGATTTACTTTAGCGGTAAATCACTACCTTTGGTCACCCTATAGGTCCAACTCGCGGTCACGGCGGCCGTGGTTGGGCGTCTTCCAAGGGTCAATCCTTTTCTCCTTCTAAGTCTTGTTCCGTTCTTTTCCGCCTCAGTCGAGGTAGACGGACCAGTGAGCGTCCGCTGCTTATGTCTGGGGCTCCGATCCCAACTAAGCAGTCAGTGAGGTTCCTTGGCCTGGTACTTGACGAGAAGTTGTCTTGGGGGCCTCACATAGAACACCTTGTGACTACCACCCGCCCGACATTCAACTTTCTACGCCTTCTCTCCCACACTAACTGGGGCGCTGACTGCCGCACCTTGCTGCGCCTTCACGGTACCCTTCTTCCCAAACTCGACTTCGGGTGAGGTGTACGCCTCAGCGTCCCCTTCTACCCTCCCACGTCTCGAATCCATACAAAACTCCGCTCTGAGGATGCCTTCTGGAGCCTTCCGCTCCTCACCTCTTGTAAGCCTTCGGGCAGATTGTAACGTCCCTTCCCTAAGGGAGCGACGGGAATTTCTAGCCGCGAAGGCTCTCATACGCTCCCGGAGACTCGCCTCTACCCCTACTTTCCAATAGTTACAGGTGACCCCTCACCTGAGGCCCATTGGCACCTTCCTAAAATTGCCTCCCCTCTCTTCATTGCCCTCCCCCTCCCCATTCTTCAAATCTGCCAGATATCCTTCGCATGGATCCCACCCTGGATGCTGGCGCCTGTGAGGATATACAACCACTTGCTGTCTCCTGGCAAATCCTTTACACCGGCTGAGTTTCTTCGAGGAAAGTTCCTTAGCCATACCTTTGTCCACTCTCAGAGAACGGCCATCTTTACAGATGGTTCCGGCTCTCAACTTAACTCATCGGGTGCCGTCATCGTGGAGACGGTGCCCCGATACACCTCCTCCTTTTGCTTCCCCTCTGGGTGCTCATCTTATACTGCGGAGCTCTATGCCCCGATGGAGGCCCTTCTAATTACCTGTCTCCAAGCCTCCAATGACTTCGTAATATATTCGGACCCTCGGAGTGCGACTTCTGCACTGTCCCTCTACTACTCTCCTCACCCTATTGTCCGCGAGATCCGTCAACTCTTTCACGAGGCCACTGTCTCCTCGCCAAAGCTGATCAGCATTTGCTAGGTTTCCTCGCACGTAGGAGTTCCTGGCAATGAGGCAGCCGATCGAGCTGCGCGGTTGGCATCTGATCAAGCTCGTCCTGTTCCTATCCCTCATACTGACCTCCTTCCTCACTTCAAAAAGCTAATGTCCACGCAGTGGCTTGCTTCCTGGCAATCTCTACCTCTCACCAAGCTCCACCAGATTAAACCCACACTTGGGTACTGGGCAACTCCTTCCATCGCTCGCGCCATAAATAAGTCGTTTTTACCCTTCTCCATCTTGGTCATACACGCCTAACTCACGGGTACTTTATGTCCCGTGAGCCCCATCCTATTTGCAATACATGCCGAGTCAGGCTTACGGTCTCCCACTTTCTGGTAGTCTGTACCGGGTAATCCGCCACCCGGCGCCACTTCTTCCCTTACTTATCTCTCGATAGATGCCATATACTCATTCCTGTCCGCTGCTGGTCTCAAATCCATCATCTAACCCTCCACAAATCCTTTCCATCACCTGTACACACCGCATCCATCAGTAACCTAGTCCCTTAAACCGTTCGCTGAGATGGACGCCTTAGCGTCAATTGGGGGTCATAATCCTCTACTATAATAATAATAACGGGTCTGAAATTTGATTGGGGCTTCAGCCCCATCTAGATCCGCGCCTGGCTTATTTTATAGGATGCACGGAATGTAGCAAATGTTATGTTACTACGGAGAAACTAGGAAAGAACTTCAGGTACGATTATACATGATCAGTGTACGTAACCAAAGTAATCAATACAGCCTATTTGTGCACATGTATAATTGTAATCATGCAATTAATAAAGATAAAGCTAAATCAATCATTAAATGTAATAATTTTATCTCTAGAACCATTTTAGAATCTTTGTATATTAAAGAAACGTTACCCATTTTTAGTCGCGAGCGACTTTATATTTCACTATGTTGGTCGGTCCCCGTTTTTCATTTTTAGGTTTTGGCAATAACATTGTAACTATTCGTCCGAATCTAAAGAAATTTGCAACCATTATGTTGTTTTACATTCTCTTTCGAATGATATAATTTGCCAAAGTTTTCCCAAGGTGAACCCTGGAATTATTTTGTTTTGGCAATATCATAACTATTCGACCCATTCTAACGAAATTTGAAACCCTTATGTTGTTTTACATTCTCTTTCGAATGATATAATTTGCCAAAGTTTTCCCAAGGTGAACCCTGGAATTATTTTGTTTTGGCAATATCATAACTATTCGACCCATTCTAACGAAATTTGAAACCCTTATGTTGTTTTACATTCTCTTTCGAATGATATAATTTGCCAAAGTTTTCCCAAGGTGAACCCTGGAATTATTTTGTTTTGGCAATATCATAACTATTCGACCCATTCTAACGAAATTTGAAACCCTTATGTTGTTTTACATTCTCTTTCGAATGATACAATTGGCAAAGTCCTTCCATGTTAGCTCGGGAATTATATTGTTTTTGCAATAACATCATAACTATTCGGTCGATTCTAACGAAATTTGAAACCCTTACTTTGTTTTACATTCTCTTTCGAATGGTATAATGACAAGGTCCTCTCAAAGTTAGCCTGGGAATTATATTGCTTTGGCAATAACATCATAACTACTCGGCCGATTCTAACGAAATTTGAAACCCTTATTTTGCTTTACATTCTCTTTCGAATAACATAAGTGACAAGGTCCTCCCAAGGTTATTCCTAGAATTATTAAATGTTTTGAAGGTCGTAAGGTTATAAATTAGAATAAGTGAGAACACACAGCTTTTTGGTCAGCAGACCTTGTTTTAACATTCATACCAACGTTGTTTTCATTGGATTAAATCAGGTCTCGAATCGAGATTTTATAATATTTTTGTGTTTTTATTCCTTTTTTGAAGAGATCATTGTAAATACAAACAAACTCGGAATCCGATCTCTTTTTCTACGTTGTTTTGCATATTTACGACTCGCGGTACTACTTTGGGACCTATTTATCAATATAGTTAAATTAAATGATTAAATTATTTCGGAATTATAATCTTTTCCTGGAATGGCGGGACGTACTTAAAAAAATAAAGTGAGGCCTATGGCACAAATAGGTTCAAAACTACCATCCTAAATACAAGAATTTTCAAATACTTTCTTATTGAGATGCTACCGTCGGTCTTTACTAAGAAAAAATAAAACAAATAAAGTTTCGTCATCTGCATCACTAGTTAAAGCGCCTTTGTGAGCTTCCTTACCATATTTAATAACCAAATAATCTCGAACAGGCCAAGATTATATCACGGCGTCTCTCAGGAATGATTGCATTGACGCGTCGGTTCCGTCGTCATAGTAACAGATTATTTACTTATAGAAACCATAGAGGAGGGGGAGGGGGAGGTATTTAGTAACAAAAGGGTTATTCGTGGAGTAAAGAGAGGATAAAAATGAAAAATATCTAAATGAAGGTGGATAAAAAAAAAATGCATAGCTGTTAAAAAGATGATTAAATTTCCAATATCGAACATATTTAAGCTTTAAATAATGAAGTGGGGACGACTTATTATAAACCTACAGAACCAAGTTCGTATAAAGAGGAAAGAGACTAAAAAATACGAACTTAGGTGATATTTTCCAAAGTTTGTCTTTTGCAACGACAAAATTAGTTTTTGACCAAATTCTGAGAAGCGATAAATCGTTAAGCCATGAAAGACGAATTATACTTTCATCTTTAAGTACGTTTAATCATGCCGCGGTGCGCGTAGATACTCAGTACGCACATTTATGGTGCCTAAAATTCATATACATCAGGCGCAGATCCATGGGGGGAAGCTCGGGGGTTAAAACCCGCCCCCCCTAAAATTCAGACCTGTGTATGTTTATATTTTTTCTTTAAGCCATACTTGTATTTTGCTATTCAGAAAGAGTTGTGTAATAATATGGAATATATATATATATATATATATATATATATATATATATATATATATATATATATATATATATATATATATATATATATGTATTAGTATAGATGGGTAGCAAATTTTGTTAAAGACCATGGAATATTTTGTCTTTTTTATTGCATCTTGTAGATGGTTGATCACCCTGTCATGTATTCATCTCTCTTTTAAATGAATGTGTTTGGTAAAAATCAGACGAAATTGTTGAGCTTTCGATCTATTCGATCATCTTCGGAGCGTCTTTATGTATTCTTTCCTCCTTTACCGATGAAGTATGGTGGAATTAGAATTTGGTATACTGAAAGAATGATGATGATGTTCAAAGTGTTAAGTAGTAGATAGATAGTGGTAGAGATAGTTTGGTGAAAACACACCGTTGATTTTTTTGCTTTGTTCTTCTCACTCTTTGGTATCTTTATGCTTTAACAATTCTTGCTTTTTGATAAACTCTTTTATATATATTCTATTGTTTATTTATTATATTTGTTTTTTATTCTTTGTTTTGTTTTTTGTTTTTATTTTTTTCCTATATATATATATATATATATATATATATATATATATATATATATATATATATATATATATATATATTATTCTAACTTTTATACTTTCATACAAATTCATACATACACAATCTGTTTATTTCTAATTCCATATCTACATTTACGTATACGTTGTATTTACTTTATATAAACATATTTTAAATAATTATATATTTTTTTGAGGCGTTCAAGCCTTTATATTCTAGTTGTAGCTGAATTAATACATTTTAAATACCTATTGAAAAAAAATTTCAACATAAGTAATTTAAGACAGATTAAAGATTTAGGTCATAAGTTGGTTTTGTGCGCCTTTCTCTCGGGTGTTAAGGGGTACCATCGGGGCGTACCTTCATTTAAAGGATGTCCTCAGATGCTGTTTTTTGGGGGAAGACCATAGATAGGACTTATCCCATTGTTCACTAGCATGGCGTTTAATTCACCCTCAACCGTCCCTGGTTTCATCAGGTTCCACGCGTGCGCGTACATTATGCAGGTCAATATCTTGATTGGCATTTTGCTGTTAATGTTTAGGTATACCTTCTTTGCTTCGTATTCGATAATGGCTGCCTTCGCGACCTGGGCGTATGTGGTGTTTTTCCTTGCCACTTCTGCCTCTCTCTTCTCGTTGGTCTTTTGTCTTATAATTTTTTTTTTTTAATGGGCATACCATGGCCATGGCCCTGTGTCCCATCTTACAATTTTCACATCTTTCCTGGGGGCTCTTGCACGTCCTCCAGTTGTGTCCCAACTTGCCGCATTGTAAACATGTTTCCTGCTCCTCTTTGCATTCTCTGGTGGTGTGGCTTTCCATTATAAAGCAGCGGAAGCACATTTGGACCGGGATAAAATCTTCCCACTCAATTTGGTCGCTGCTTATTCGTGCATTAAACAGCTGCAGCCCTACTTCCTTCGCCTTCTTTGCCATTGCTATTTCGGTAAATATTACTTTGAATACATGGTTGCATTCGTTATTTTCTCTTCGGTTTATGAATTTCACAACCTCCGAGACTTTGGCCCAGCTGTGATATCTCTCTATTTCAGTTTATATTTCCAGCTTCCCGTGGTGTCAGATCCATGGATCCAGCCTTCTGCATATAATGCTTTGGTGGGTCAGGATTTGTGCCGGGATGTTCGGTTGGAGGTTTATTGTTTTTAGGGCATTGATTGAGGCTTCTTTTGTTAGCGCCTCGACGTCGCTTTCCTTCTCACACATCTATTAATCTTACTTGGGAGATGTTTAACTTCCCAAAGACAAATGCGAAGACTTTTCCTCTTTCAGGTCTCTCTTGGCCAGGCAGCGTCCGAAGAGGAATCCTTGTTGTGTTGGAGAGCTCCATGGTCGTGGCCATGGAGCTCTGGGCCTTCCTCTCCGTATTCCTCTTTGTTCCGTTTCCTATCTAACTGCTCCCTTCTTCCTCTTTAACCTTGAGTTGGGTTTACAGTTGTGTCCTTTTTCTTTGTTGGTGTCCCTCCGCTCCGGGCTGTCCCATCTTTCGCAATTGTGAGTTCCCTTATTGGGATGATGATGATGAGGGATAAGCCTGGGGGGGGGTCTCACGAGGTCTGATTGTATGGCCGGGGGTGTTGCCCCTCGCGGGTTTGGGTATCAGAACTGCATCCGGCTTACATAGAGACGGGTGTACTTCCCTCTATAGTCTTTGCTGGGCACCCGGGGTTTCCCGCAGAGGTTGCAGTTCTGCCCCTTGTCCAGGTGCTTCTGATACTGGGTTCTGCAGTGGGCTAATAACACAGCATTGGTCACCGTATTTCACACGAACATCAACCTCCTGTTCCTTTGACCAAATACATTGATTACGCTGTCTATTCTAACATCAATTTCATTGTAAGCACCAATCAGCTTCAGGCCGTTGAAGCGTTCTTGACCCATAGTATTCCTTAAGTACGTTTGCAGTCCTTTCAGATTCGAAAATGAACGTTCGGTCTCCACGTGCGAGACTGGGAGAATAATCAGAACTTGGATCAGTCTGGCCAAGTTCGGATACATTCGGGTCTAGGCATGTGCAAGAGCATCCCCAAGGAGTCGAACTTGATTGTTGACGAAAACCAGCGCTCTGCTTCCGCCTCAACGAGGCTCAAAGCCTCGATGTCAGCCTTGTAGACTTTTGCTGCCTCCAATAAACCAGCAACATCTCCATGGGTGCCGTTGAGCAGATGTTTGATGTTGATCGGGACATAGATAGATCGGCGTTAATATTCCTCACCTTTCTGAAAAGGCACGTTCACTCGTTGCCTTTGCCGCCTACAAACTCGAGGCACAGGAGAGGTGTAATGTGACGAGCCGATCTCCTGGAGAAGGCTTTCTGCTTTCTTGAGGACGGTGTGGGAGCTGGTCATTGCACCTACCAAGATCTTATTGAGATACATCTCCACTTCACCAATCGTAACGTATGCTGAGACTAGAACCATATAAGATTGCAGGAACCAACTCAGCGACGACGAGGCCAACCAGAAAGCTAGGCAAATTTTACTAGATGAAATAATTATGCTCGTAGACTTAACAAATATACTAAACACATAAATTGTCCCGAAAGTGCATCAAATATTGCTCCAATTTTTGTTTCTCTAATTTTGTTCCTCAATACACAGTGTCTCCTCAACATTTTTATTGGAAGATGCTTAATGAAGTCGCTTCGTCTTTCACTGTTGATTAATAAAAGAACAAATTTGTGTGTGTGGGGGGGGGGCTTCAGTCCCTCCTCTTGATCCACGCCTGAAGATGGGCTAGATCCCCAAATTTCGTTGTCTTAAAGATAGAATACTGGACAGGTAGAATACTTGAGCCGCCAGACTACGAAGTCCCCTGCAAGAGAGGCAGGGCTACCTAGGGGGCTAAGAAGCAGCTCATCCTCAAGCTAGTCCCTAGTTATCAAACCGAACGTTAAGTTAACTTGTTTAAGTTCAATTTACTCTCGTCAGAGAGACCCCTCGCATCCTGATGCATCCTAAAGCCCAGGGATATTCTTCGACCTTGAGGAATTACGAAAAGAAGAGGAAAAAGGCTCCCCCTCGAGCCCGTTACCTGGTGGCCACACCAACCTCATAAGTTAACTTGGTTGAGGAACCAAGTTCAACTTATTCTGGTCAGAGAAACCCCCCTCCGTTATCCTCGCCCTTGAGGAAGACTGGAACTAAGAAGAAGATCATCCTTAAGCTAGTTCCTGTTTACCAAACCGACCTGTAAGTTAACTTGTTCAAGTTCAACTTATTCTCGTTAGAGAAACCCCCCCTTCTCTATCCTCACCCTTGAAGAAGACTTCCCCCCACCCGAGTACAGTCCTCGTCCATGAGGAATTACGTATCGAAGGAGAAAAGCTCCTCCTCGAGCCCGTTACCCGGTGGTCACACCGAACTCTAAGTTAAATTGGTTTAAGAACCAAGTTCAACTTACTCTCGCCAGAGAGACCCTGCCTATCATGGTGCCTCCTAAAGCCCTGTGATTGCTCTCGCCCTTGAAGACCCCCATCCCCCCTTGAATAACGTGTGGACCCCCATCTGCTACACTCACCAAAGTACCTCGTGATCTCGACCCCCTCCAACAATCTGGTTGAAGCACGCGTCAGAGGACCTACCAGATTCCTGTGGTGTCTGGGGCTCATTGAGTTCAGGGTCAAACTCAAACCAGCCGCCAGAACAACTAAGGTATTTAAACTCCAGTAGAGACAATTAGCCTAATTCTTGTATATTGAAGTGGGTATCGAATTTAGCCAATTTTAGAGGGTCAAGTTAATGGAAGTAATTATTGTGTATTTTAATATTCGGAGTATTTCTGTGGTTCATGTTTAGTTTTTGTGTAGTAAATTGTTAAATTTAAAATATAAGTTTATTTTAGGAATTCTTGTGTGTTTCCTTCTTATCCTTACGTGTTAAAGCGGCTCTTCCTTAAAAACAACAAAATTAGCACTCTTAGAACAAAGCCTACTTCATCAAAGAAGTATATCACGACCACAAAGAATACTACGAAAAAAGTGGTGTGAGGTGCGGAGTGATCTAAAGGGGCAATCTGCTTCATGTAGAATAAACAAAAACAAATTATTTTGTTAATTATTCCTGAAACGTATATCTCATAATACTCCCCTGAGGGATACGGCAATATAGGCATTTGCTCAAATGACTCAATTGAAAGAAA
The DNA here is from genome assembly GCA_963969495.1 of Ceratothoa steindachneri. Taxonomy (NCBI): domain Eukaryota; kingdom Metazoa; phylum Arthropoda; class Malacostraca; order Isopoda; family Cymothoidae; genus Ceratothoa; species Ceratothoa steindachneri. The sequence goes on along the minus strand of OZ018329.1, from coordinate 13,811,865 downwards.
CCTTGTTGAATGTTCATGTATAAGCCAATTTAATAACTTTAACATTTACCGTGCCCTTTTTAAAACTGATGTCGTTAGGACAAAAATCATTTTTAAAGAAATTAGTTTTGCCTTATGTTCCTAATTTTTTGCAATTTTCAATATTATGGGCTCCCGATTTGTCAATTTAATTATTGCATTGATTTTGTATTAACATTATTTTATTTCTCTTCCTCTCTCTTTGCCCCTCTCCCCTACATATCTGCTTACTTCTCGTCTCTCCTAATCTCCCTCTTTAGACAATTTTTTTAACTATTAATTGTTATAACCCTTTTGGCTCTGTTCTTGACTCTTTCTACCTCTCAGGTTTAACCTTGCTACCCTCTTATAGCTCAATCTTAATGTGAATTTACTCGTCCCTCTCCTCTCATTGGTGATTTCTTGTCTTAGAGGCGGTCCTTTATCTTTTACTAGCTTATATATACCCTTATTCTATTATTTTCTCTTATAGTTATCCTTGAAAATGAACTGAATAAAGTTAGAAAGTACTTGGAAGCACCTTCCCATTTTTCCTGCGGGAAATTGCATTTTCATTTCATATATATATATATATATATATATATATATATATATATATATATATATATATATATATATATATATATATATATATGTGTGTGTGTGTGTGTGTGTATATCTCTCAAAGTAGCGCGAGAGAATGATGAAAATTTATCCATTAATCCACATTGAAAGAGAAAACGGAATAATTTTTCCTTGCAGTAATATTTTTATTACCTTTTTTCGAAAAAATCTGTGCAGGGAAGTGATTCGAACCAGGCACACTGAGGCAGCGAGCACCGCTTTGATCACAGCTAAAAATATGCCGTTAGTAGTGTACTAACGGCATACTTTTAACTGTGAACAAAGCGGTGCTCGCTGCCTCAGTAGTGTACTAACGTCATACTTTTAACTGTGATCAAAGCGGTGCTCGCTGCCTCAGTGTGCCTGGTTCGAATCGCTTCCCTGCACAGATTTTTTCGAAAAAAGTAATAAATATATTACTGCAAGGAAAAATTATTCCGTTTTCTCTTTCAATGTGGTTTAATATATATATATATATATATATATATATATATATATATATATATATATATATATATATATATCAGTTGTTGCTACCTAGGTCAATTTGTGCAAATCATATCGAATATGGCATGATAGTTTCACTTAGAGTGTATGAAGCACGTTGTAGCGTAAATAAGAACCATATCGTAAGGTAGAATAAGACACTCATAGAAACCTCAAAAACGAGAACTTTGAAGGTTTATTAAATCTTATATGGGTTCACACGTTGAACCAAAAATATAACATTTGATGTTAGGGAATCCGTATGGATAAGTGCTCTAAAAAGATCACTGTGCCCGAATGGTTATTACCTCTCTTTTGTGAAACGTTTGAATGGACGGTCAAATGACAGGATTATTTTTCCTAAGATGTGTCAAGCGGGCAAACTACAGTAACAAAATAAACAAAACACGACAGATTACTACGAACGTCCCAAAATAAATACTGCCAAAGCCCTTAGAGAAATGAGGGAAAACTCATGCAAAGTTGCTTGGGAGCAAAAGTTCTGAAACCAAGAAGCATCTTTTCTTCTGAATTTCAAGTGATGATGATTGTATAGGTTTATTGTGCAATAGCGTACATTTATACATAATCATAATACAAATAATAATAAAAAAAACAAACAAACAAACAAAAAGACAAATACAGTAATAATATGATACAATAATATGAATACATGTAGTATAAATGCACACATCACACAAAGCGGGCAGCCCGTCAGTGTTGGCGTGCAGTAAGACGTGGTGGAGAGTCCCACGCGTTTCTTATCTGCTGCAAGTAGGTGGCGTCGGTCTTCATCACCTGTCGCCCGGCTGGGCGCGAGCGGCGATCAGCGCGGAGGGGGTGCTGTTCTCAGCACCTCCAGCAGCTCGTTTGTTGGGGTGTGGCGGACCACCTGGGCGGCTCTTGCCTCTCGCGCCCTCAGTAGGGCGCCTCTTACAGGGGGAGGGGCTGGCGCTCGCTCTGGCCTGAGCCGGGCGGTGGCTGGGCAGGAGAGGAGGTAGTGCACCAGTGGGCGCCGGGAGCGGCCGCCACAGTGTTCGCACCTCCCTGCCACAAAGTCGGCGTGCAGCTCTTCCCGCGTGGAGTAGCCAGCCTCACACGCTGTAGCAGCACGCCGTTCGCTCTGGGCTGCTGGAAGGATGGGTTCAGTGGGCGATAGGCTTTGGCTGCAGCATACCACACTGCTTGCCTCTTGATTGCTTCCCATTCTTGGTGCTGCTGGTGGGCGTTGTGGGCGGCCCTGCGTTTAACCTGTACCTTGAGCTGCTGCAGGCTGGGGCGCACGGTCCAGGTGATGATAGGGCCGTGGGCGGCTCGCTTGGCAGCCTCGTCGGCAGCATCGTTGCCGCGCACGCCAACGTGGCTGGGAATCCAGTGGAGCCGGACACGCCTGCCCTGAGCTGCCAGGTCCTGCAGGGTGCATATGATGGTGGTGGTGAGGTGGATGTTGTCCCGGGTGTGGGCGTGGGCGTGGGCGTGCTGCAGCGCCTGTAGTCCCGACCGAGAGTCAGTGTGTATCACCACAGTGGCCTCCCGGCGGAGCAGAGCGTGCTGGAGGGCGTGCAGGATTGCTACCAGCTCCGTCTGGAGGGTGGAGCAGTGGTCTGATGTCCTCCACGCCTGCGTCAAGCCGCTCGTGACGAAGGCGGCGCCGGACCTCCCGCTGTCGGGGTCGACGGAGCCGTCGGTGAAGTACACTGCGCTGCCTGGCTCCGTGACCTCTGAATTTCAAACGTTGGCCAAAAAAAGCCTGTAACTAAAAGCTAAATAGAAAAGACCTCCAAGATTATAATTTAAATATCTCCTAACGTTAAAGACTAAACAGCTTAATCATATTTTTCCAAATTATTGCCATTCTCTCAATCACTTCCTTAGTGTTGGGAATAACTAAATCATTTTTTCTTTCTGTTAATTGAACAAATTTAAAAACCAACTTAAAAAGAAACACAAAAGCCTGAATAGTTATTTTATTCCCCATTTCATTAAGTTTATAGATGGGTATACCGTATGGCATCTGCACCAATAAAACTTTTAGAACTTACAACTAGAAATAAATGACTGCAAGTAAGCACGCAAAAGTATATGAATGTGAGCCTTAGAAAGATGCGACTTCGGGATCTTTACAGAACCTTGTCGAAATGGATTTTTTATTTGATATATTTTGCATTGAGTACTTTCCATTATCGAGATTTGTAAGTGGAAAAATTAACTGACTTTATTGGATCTTGCAATATTCACTGATAGAACTCTATCCACTATGATCACCTCCGAGTACACGCAAAACCAACTGGATGGAGTTGAGTCAGTACCCGAAATATAATTTAGATTCGCGAGAGAGTTGTACGGATTTAGTTGCCAGACAGATGGGATAATCATAGAGAAGGCGGGAAAACAAGCAATCTTGCGTGAAACCGTCTGTAAGTAAGAGTACCAAATGTGTAGGAAGTAACGGAAGGCGTCCCTTTCCTTACCTGAAGAAGTGTTTCCGTGAGAATTGAAACTGTAAACGAAAACAAAGAAGTCTGAACTTAGATCAATCACCATGCACTGAATTTCCGGCGGGCCATGATAATTCGTCTATTTTCTAGGCTGGTGAATTGGTAGATACCTCTCTTCTTGCTTGGAAAAGGACCTAAACCGGAAGATGCCGCCCAGACAACTTTTGATGTATGCTTTTTTATTTGTACGAAGTTGGCCTATCATCGACTCCACCTCTGTCGTGTACGGCAGGCCCATGCGTCATAGGTTCACAGATGCATTTATGTTGCTGAATCAATGGTGGCATTGGACAGGTTGCCGTCTTTACCTCACATATTGAACGTCCGTATAGGAGATTATCTCTATAACCCAGGTGCTCTAAGGGTCCTTGTTCTTCTGCCGTCACCGTCCCTAGGTTAGCGTACTCCACCTCCCACAGTTTACACTAGTATGTGGAGCCTTGGTAAGTCCTCCCTGGACCCTTGCTCTATTAGTGCATGTTTCTCGAGCACATGACCTCACATATACATTACCCCATACACACAGAAAGCTCTAAGTCAGACCGAGGCGTGGGTGCTGCAAACCCTTTACTTAGGAGAGATTTTAGGTTTATCCTTGCTGCTGGCGGGCATTCTTTTAGCTTTTAGACTGATCCAAATTTTGCCTTTTAAAGACTTAGTTATTTTCTCTGACTCGATGTGTGTTTTACAAGCGATTCGCTCTTTTAGTGCTTCCCATCCCTTAGTTGCAGAAATTTGCCCCTGGTCGGTACAGAATGCGTCCGCGTATCGGGTTCTATTTTGTTAGGTTTCCATGCCTATGGGGTCCTGGTCAACAAGAGGGCTGATCAGCTGCCCTATTGAGCCTATTCTAGGGGCCCAGATAACTCAATTGCTTTTGCGTGATTTATTTCCCTCTATAATGAATTGTTTTTCATTTGTGGCACGACGAATGTGGTGGGGTTTCACCCTTTAAATTACACAATATCAAAGTCTGTTCGTTATTTGCCCTCGAGCCTTCAAAGACTACGCTCCCTAGATGCGGCCATTTGCCGCGTTCGCATCCACCTCAAGAGACCTATCCACGGCTATCTTGCTTCGGCTGCTGCTAGAATCACCCTTGCTGCCGTTTTTTTGTGGTAGGAACGAATCGGTCGCCCATCTTCTGTTGGAATGTCCTCATTTTGCCATTTTCAGGTCGTTCTGTTTCCACGACCCTTTCAAGTATACTTTGTTTGTCCCACCGTCGTTTTCTTCTGGCAAAGGAATCTTTTTAATCCTCATTTTTTTTAATTTCTTATTTCATAATGGTCTTTTTCCTCTTCTATAATTAATTTGCCCCTATTTGTCCTGCCATATAAAATCCATTTGGATTGAGCGTCTGTACAATTTGTTTCTTCCTTAAATCCTAATAGATATGTGTGGCTGTGGCCTTGGGAGGTACAATCCTCCCCCGTGTATGCAATTATATTTTGATTATTATCTACAGTTTTCTCACTGGCCAAAAGCTTTGCCAATCCGTCACATTCAAACATCGATACTACTACTGTATTCGCCTCAGTTTGTTTCGCGATTTTGGTGTCCGCTCTACAAGTATAGCCGATCGGGGAAGCTAATTTGGAGTTGACATAACATAATTTCACGGATGACAAAAACCACAAGGGCTTATCAAAGGTCATCCGCATCTATCAAAACCCACCCCAAAAAAATGTATCCATACGATTGTGCCAGATCATACATCCACAAAAGACCATTGGAACCATCCAAAAGAATGTGTGAAAAACAAAAAGCATCATCACCAAGACTCACAGAGGTGGGCACTAAATTCATTTAAAGTATTTAAATACTAAATATTAAATACATGAGAAAAATGTATCTAGATACTAAATACATTTTGAAAATGTATTAGTATTTAAATAATAATACATTAAATGTATTTAGATACTTTTTAAATACATTTCAAATACATGATATATAATGACAATCGATAAGGACCATTGGTATTACAACAAGAAAATATCCATTAAAATGAAATTGTATATTATAATTACTAATGTAGGATTTGATGACAATTGGACTTGGGTACTAAAAAAAAAATAGAAAGTTCCATAAAATGAAATTTCAGTTAGCTATTTATATCAGCATTGCATTTAAGTAATATTAGTTGCTGAAATGTTTCGTCAGATAAAGAACTCCGTTTTGGAGATAAGGTCAATCCTCAGAAAAAGAGGAGTTATTCCACAGGAGCTGACGACGGAAGGGTGGTGTTGTATTTAATAAATAACTTTTTTATGTTTGGATATGTATCTGAACTTTGTAGTGTTTTATTTGAATCCTGAAGATAACTGACCAATTCTAAATCTGCGGTTGATCGTGTTTGAGTGGGTTTTGTAAATCAAAAAATAATTGTCACTGTCCGATACACCACTGGATGATTCAACTTCGGGACCCTCTGCTAAATTCTCAATCCCTTGAATCATAATATCTTTAACAGTCTTGGTGGTTAGAACTGTCCGATGAAATACTGATATCTAACCAACGGAGTTTGAAAAATGGATGGCTTTTGATGCAATAATGGCATCTGTAACGCTGGCTTTACTTGCCAAAGTCAAATAAGATTGGTAGCGCTTTCCAAAGCCCTTAGTGACTGCACTTAGAAGATGTTGGCAAAATTTCAGAGAACGTGACTGAAGGCTCTTCAGCTTTTTCTCCACAGTGAGCAAGGTAGGGAGCAATTCTCCATAAAAACAGTTTTGTTCTCCCTGTAGGCGATCAATTGTCACTGCAATAGGAGCCAAACCTGAGACATAGAACCCAATAAATTCAATTTTATGATTTATGAACACTGGAAATTCAAGAGACGTCATGAGTTGACGTAATTTGTCCTTGTGTTTTAAAAGTAATGACAATGCATCAAACAGAGAGTTCCACCTTGTAATGGAAGGCACCTTTAATGAGAAGTTGATAACAGTTTTGATAATCTCTGCTGATTTTGGATGACCACTTTTGTTCCATAATGCTGAAAATTTCCCCATCGCAGCATGATTGATATTTACGAAAAGAAGATATTCTCAGTGCCTGATTGCATCAGTTGTGGCGATGAGACTGAGTATGTGCGAAGCACAGCGCACCCGCTTAGCTAGGCTAAAGCTGCATGGGTCAGACGAAAGGTCTTTTTTCCTGATCTAAGGCAATTCTCATTAAGAAACTAACCTCCGGCTCGTGCTCACCCGAATCTTTTTCACCTATCTAGATTCGATCTTCTGAATCTGTGGACACATTTGCAGCAGTGACTGCAAATTCCTTAAACGCTTTAACAAAATTAGAGCCGTTATCAGTAACGGTGCTCGTGATTTTCTGTAGGGGCATATCGCATTCATTGATGATAATCTCCATATGTTCAGCGATCTTGATGTAGTCATGTTCTCCTTTGAAGCGACAGAATGCCAATACTGCACTGTGACGAACAAGAGCCGCTTCCTCAACCTGAAAAAAATGAAATAACAGTCCAATGTTTGTCTCATAAATGTTTCCACAAATTTACATATTAATATAATAGAGATCAATTCCACTAACAAATAGGTCTGCTTTCGGCCAAGAGCTGATAACTTCCTAACTGTAAAGACATTTTCAATTTCATATTTCCTAAAGAGCAAAATCTTTACATACCCAATAAACTGTAACGCTTAAAAAAACTACGGTGACGAGTTGACCAAATATCTGCATTAAGACATAAGTAAGATGTGCTATCTAGTTTATTTTTCAGTAGAGCTCTTGTCACTTTCTCTTCTTCTATAAGATTTCGGCTTAGCGTCCACCTTGAAATGACGTCAACTGAAGAATTTAGACTTGCGGTAGTGGAATATGTGATTATTTTGAGTGAAATGAGAATATATGGCATGCATATAAAATTTTATACATAAAATGTAGCTATATGAATATCCTATAGCTATATAGAACTGGTACATTAATTCATAAATATATTATTAGTCCTTCATAATCATAATTACATAATATAATATTAACTTTCAGTATTGTTAGGAATATATACATTATCAAGCTTTATTTCCTACATTTTTTGACGGGCAGGTATGCTAGTTTTGACAAAATGATATACAGGTATTGCTACTATAACGAAATACATCGTTATAGGAATTCATCTAATAACTACATATAATCGATCAATAATTGTACTAATTATTCCTGAAAAAAGTTATTCATTAATATCTTCAAGTAAATGATAGCGCGCTTTAAGAATATATGTATGTGGATTCTCATGAAATTATTGCAATATATTAACCTCTGTTGTTTGTATATGTTTTCCTCTATTTAACTTCGTTATATAGCCTATGTAGTGACTAATGATCCGAACGCTTTAGTATTCGGTCGTTATAAGAGCTTAACCTGTACTACTAATACTATAATTGTTTACAACATTTGTAACTCAGAATTCACCTTTAATTAATCTCACAAAAGCTAGTTGCTCCATGGTTGATAGGGGATGCACACTTTGTATGATAAAATCTGCAATCAGCCTATCAACAACAGATTATTTGACCATCTTAGTATTCGCCGCAAAACACTCCGGTAATGTCTTTACTTTAATACTGCTGCATGAAGGACCATCGTCTAATACAGAACATTTTCTTCTCTAATCTTTTCTTTGAACTGTCACGTAGTTATCCGCTTTTTGCACCAAAGCAGAATTCTTTCTCTGTTGATAAATGTACATGATCAGATAATTGAAGGACATTTGCTTCATGCTGCCATAATTCACGTTAAATTCAATCAGCATATACTATAAATAAAGGTGTTACAAAAGAAAGCAGGTAGGTGCGTGCATGGTAAACCTACGCTACTTAACATTATTGTTAGCTACTAGCAATTTTGCTATTTTTTAAAAAAATATGAAATAGTGAAACTTGTTAATTCAATTAAGTATCATATAATTAGCTTTAATAAAATTCTTACCTTCAAATGAATGCAGAGATTGGAAATAGCATTGCTCACCGCAGAGATTTCGCCATTGCATGATGTACATACACACTTCACTTTTATTCCATCGGAAGATTTCACTCTAAAAAATGTACTATCTAGTAAAGTATGACTATAATTAAATGATTCTTTATCTTCCTCGTCTTTATTTCACACTCTTTCGAAGAAGGGGAAGTTTCCATGAAACAGTTGAAATAACGCTGAGCTCTCTCACTATACAACCGAACACAACTGTGACCATCTGTTAACTGAATTTGAACTGATGCAAGCAATCTTCCCTCACCGACTCACGCAGTCAACCATTTGTGTCATGCAAGTTGCGACAAGCTAAAACATGCATTACACGTTCTTAACAGCTATATAAACCTATTATCAGTAAAGTATTTAAATACATGATCTCAAATGTATTTACAAATACAATTTTAAATACATAAATGTATTTAAATAATGCCCACCTTTGAACACAAATCAAAATCAATCATAATATACAATAAAAAACTGCATCCACAGGAATGAGTCCAGAATACCCCCCTCCCCCCCACACCTATAATAACCTAATCTGCGTTTGAAAACATTCAAGTTTCGACTATCTACTGTCTCAGGTAGCAAACTATTCCAATAATCTACCACTCTATTGATGACAAAATATTTTCTAACATCCAACCTCCATCTCTAGTTTTTATTTTTTAAATGGTGACCCCCTTGCTAAAATTCAACTTATCCATCCCATGGCTATTCTTGCCACCCCTTCACAAGCGTTCAACTGGTTGGGTACCATGTTCAAAGCAACAAGTGTTTCGAACGGTTCCACCGTCAGCTCAAGGCATCCTTCCATCCCATGGACGCATCTATTACGTGGTTGGACACATTGTGGCTAATCCTACTTCTCGTGTTCGCCGCAGCTCTGGTATATGATACAAATATTGGTCTACCAAAACGATTCTTTTTATTTGAACGTCCTTTTCATTCTACTCTTCACTCATCTACATACACTCACAATTTAACTCGAGCGATAGATGTTCGCCCTACCGCTCCGGAGTTGATTCTAATCAAGTTGCCCTCGTACCAAAGGAAATTATATTTTATGCTATATTTTTGTCATTTGCAACTCAGCTCGCTCTCCGTTACAGCCTTTTATGACGGGCAATTTGTTCCAATTTCCCGTAGGTCAAAGTTTTTTTTCCTTCAGGGTGGCATTAAACGATATACAGTCTCTTTGGACCACCACCGTCTAAAACCCGCGTTCGTACACTCCGCTCCGTCCGGTCTTCTCCCTTTGTATGTACTCTAGACACCACTTTCGCTTTTCTCTTGTCAGAAACTTCTATACCCTCTACCACTTTTACGCCTGTCAATGATTGAAAGCTGTTGTTGTCTCGTTTGTAGGCGTCAGTGCTAGTCCCCCGGTACGAACCACAGTTGTCTAACCATTCTTCAGAAAATAACTAACATATCTAAACTAGCTTGACTGAATGAACCCCATGGCATTGCAGTCTCCTAGTTTCAAAGCCAAATCTGTAGCGTCCGAGAAGTTCAGGCGAGCGTCTTAAATGCTTTGCTTAAGTTTTATTTGAGACTCAGGGTGACCGAGTGGTTTAAGACTCTCGCTAACGGCTGTCCATTTATGCAGAGAGCGCGTTTGAAACTCGTTTCACTACTTTTCTTTTTCTTTGCTCCCCTTTCCTACTCAAAGCTATCTGCAAATCTTCTCGCAGATCGATAGGGTTTCTATTGAAGTAGCATCCAAGACGAAAGGGGGAGCAACAGGACAGCCATCACTGATAACATCGATTGCAAACAGATTCAAAAGTAATTCAAAGCATGGTTTCAGCCATTTTTGTTTTTCAAACCGGTTATCAAAATCATGATAGTGTCTAGGTTTACTTTGTATTGTGTTAATTTACTCTTGAATATTAATGTTCGAAAAAGCTTCTAAGTAGTAAATTTTTTTTGTAGCCATATCTCTCTGAAAAGCTTTTTATTTTGAAAACTTAAAAGTGATTGGGCTAGTTGTCATAACTTTGTTCCTCTCTTGAAGTGCAAGATTTAAATATTTGAGGTGTTGCATTACATCTGTAAAAAACATAAAATCGTGTATCAATTCGTTCTCTTCTAGTTGTGGGTAATTCTTTCTTTCATGAAAGCAATAATTGGCTAAAAAATAGCAAACTTATTCAAAAGATTGATAGTTGCACTAATCAAGAAAATACATAGCTTCTGACAATTCTTTTTCTCCCGGTAAAATTTGAAATATGTGAATAAAGTGCAGAAATTGGCTCATAATAACAAATAAAATGTATCCTACGCAACATATTCCGATCATATGTATATTTTTTTATGTAAATGTTTTATCTATCGCGAGATGCAAGTTAGCAGTCCGTGCGCCTGCATGGCCATTCAAGATTAAACGGGCAGGTCCATTTTAGAAACTCCGAGTGACGTGCCGCTGCGTTCGATCGCGGGAATGATTCTACGAATTGAAATTTATTTTAATCTTTAAAAGATTATTTATTCGTGCATAAAAGCAACAAACCATCGTATATTGAGTGTAATAATCGAATCATTTTATGAAGTTATTACTAAAAAATGATTCTTAAAATTCCAATGAAGCCCTCAAAATTAATGGTGTCTCAAGGACAACAAAAAGTAGCTTCAAGAGCCGCATGCGGAACAGGACCCACAATTTGGCCTCCGTTGATATAAGAAGTCGGTGGCCGGCGGGACCCGACCACCATAAGAAATCGAGAGCTCGCTTTTTACGCCCCCATTTTCTATTTCAAAACTGCAGTGGTCCTCACAACCACATCTTAAACGTCAAAAGAGGTGCATCATCAACGGCTTTACCAGGTGGGGTTGGCGCGCACTATCGCGTAAAGGGATTACTGGAAGGAATACGTGACCTCACCATTTACTGCCATAGCATTCACAGGACTATTAGTGGGGCTTAGTCGCCTTTTATGACTCTCGCCGGAAGATTGTATGGGTATTCATACTGCGCCTTCTCACAGGTCAAATTATGTTTTGAAAGGCTAAAACTAAAATCACTTCATAAGTTTTATATAAAAATACAAAAGAACTCGATAAAAAAGGTCAGGTATGCAATTTTTTTTAGTATTGTGAATTGAATAAGACTTGATGATGGAGAAGGTGGGCATTCGGCCTCCTCCTACAATTTGGCAGAGGTGGAATAAAGATAACATCCACATCGATGATAGTGAAACCATTTCATCTATTTTGCCAAACTCTTGAGGGTGAATCTTGGCATTCAAGGCTCTAGTTTTTCTTACTGGTCTTCTGCAGAAGAAAAAGCGTGAATGAGCGCCAGAAGCTCCTCTTCGAGCTTTTTTGTCATCCTGGCAGTGGCAATACTCTCCTGGAAATTAGGGTGCTTTAGATTACGAGAGAAAGAAAAGATAAGATCGGACTTTATAGTTTAATAAATGATGGTAGCCATACACAGATACCATCGGGTGGAATAGATTGTGAAAAGGCAAGGAACCTTCTCCTTGTGATAGGGGATAAATAAAATATCACTATCAGCTGCGTGTCGCAGAAGCCGAATAAAATGTGACCACACCCATGCGTAAAATGGCGGCTACTGTCGGACTGAGTACTAAGGTGGAGCAGTTCTTGGATGGTGAAAATATTGACGTTATGGAATCTTGCACTGATTCATGATTTATACCGGATAACAAACTTAAGGAAGATAGCCAGTAAGGTTATGGTTCGGAAACCGAGGCATGATGTAGATCTCTGTATCACGCCCGAAAAATGCAACAAAGTGCAAAGTCCTGCGGCCGAAGATATGTTGTTATTCAGGACAAACGCCTGCATTCTTACAATATTTTGTTTAGTTGTCTACCAAATAATTATGTTTTCTGGTTATAGCTGCATTCATACTTATCATTTTGTAGTTTTAGACACATTCTTTCTTCAAATACACGTTACTTAACTATTTTCTTCGCTGTTCTATAAAATGAAACCAGTATTTTTAAAGTTTAAGTAAGGTAAGGAACCAGTTGGGCAGGTGCCCAATCCAAGTGGATTCTAAGTGGCGGAAATAAAAAGAAGCAAATTAACTATAAAAGGGGGAGAAGACCACTATGTGATAAAAAAAAAATTAGAAATGAGGGTTTAAAAGATTCATCGGCCAGAATGAAACGAAGGCGGAACAGGCGAGGGATAGTTAAAAGGGTCGGGGAAAAAGGACAACCGGAGAGTGGCGCAATGAGGGAATTCTAGTAGAAGATAAGCACCGATTGGTCCCCACCGCAAAAGCGGCAGCAAGGGCTCATTCGAGCATCAGCCGAAACACGATGACCGTGGGCGGAGTAAGGACGGCAACCTATCGAATGACGCCGTTGACTAATCGGGAGCATACAGGCATCTGCAAACCTCTGATGCAGGGACCTGCTGTACACAGCAGAGGTATCGCATGATCTGAAGTCGATGATAGGGCAAGGGCAGCAACCCACTCTCAGAGTAGAGGCTGTTGACGGGAGAAGTGCGGAAGACTCCACTGGAGTAACGAACTCCAAGGTTGCGAATCGAGTTCAGCATTTCAAGGGCTGAGGCGGAAGCCGAGGAATAAATTTGACATCCATAGTCCAATTTGGATTGGACGAGGGCAGTATATAGTAACCACAGTGCTTGACGATCACAACCCCACGAAGTGTGGGAGGACCTTCAAAATGTCTAGAGCCCGCAGAGATCCCGTTCGAAGACGGCGTAGGTGTGTTAACAGGGATAGCTTGGGATCAAAAGTTACGCCCTGAAACCGAAACTCAGAGACGAACTCTATATCTACACCTTGTAGGGAAATAGGTGGCGGAACAAGAGTCCCTCTACCCCGGTGGAAATACAGTGCCTTAGTTTTGCTCGTGGAAAAGCGGAATCCTCTAAGTTGTGCACTTTTCGAGACCGCTAACGCGCTGCTGATGGAAGGCGAGGCGAGGAACAGTATAGTGCTAAGTCATCGACGAACAGGGTCGCCGATACACCCTCTGGGAGAGAGGAAATGATATAAGTGATCGCAATTACGAAACATAAAACGCTGCCCTGAGGCACTCCCTCCTGTTGGGGTTGTAGGTCAGAGTAGGCGTGTCTAACACGGACTATAAAGGATCGAGATGCTAAGAAACTTTGAATGAAAGACGGTAAAAGACCTCTCACACTCCAAACGTATAGCTGCTTTAAGACGCCGTATCTCTGTTATATCGTAGGATTTCTCAATATCGAAACATATGGCCAAGACTCGGTGCTTTAACGAGAAAGCTTCCCGGACCGAAAAACCGCACTGAAATGGAGACAGTGATTGGTTTCTAGGAACCCGTTTACGCGCACCAACACCATCTTCTCTAGCAACTTACTCAAGACAGCTGGTAAGAGCTATAAGGTGGTAGTGATCTGCGTCCAACCCGTCCCTACCGGGTTTGACAAAGGAAAAGACAATGCCGACGCAACATGATGATGGGTAAAAACTCTTCACCCATATAAGGTTGTACAAGTCAAGAAAGAAAATGACATTGTGGATGGAGGTTACAAGGAGTTACAAGGAAAAAAAGTACCCTAGGAGACCTTTACGGTCCATTCAAAGAGGGTACCTTTGGACTAGCAATCGAGCGGGCACATGGCTCTAGAGTCTCTTTTATTATCTTTCTTTGCGTTTTAAACACCGGCGATTTTACCTCTTATCATGTCGAGATGGATTCTTTTAGTTGTGTTGACTTGTCCCTCTGTTCCCCGGATTGCCTCACTGATTGTCGATGGTCAACCCTTGGGAATGACCACTTTCCTATTGTCCCGTCGGCTGTTCATCTTAGCCCTCATACAACCATGCCTCTCAAATGGGACTTAGGCCATGCCGATTCGGAAGGCTTCCGAGAGGTGTCCTTCACAAGTGCTTCCTTGGGGACCTTCAATGGTGTCGACGTGGCACTAGCGTACTTCACATCGATTATTTTTCTACAACGCGGCCTCACAGACCATTCTACGGAGGTGACCCATAACGGGTCGCTCAACCGTGCCCTGGTGGACCTCGGAGTGTGCGACAACCGTCAAAAAATACAAGTTAGCTCATGCCCGATTCAAAAGAACAAACTGGGTACACTGCCTTTTCCGGCGGTACTCGGCTTTCGTATTTTCAAATCTATTGGCACTGTCGGGGGCTCGTCTTAGGGGGTGGGGGTCAATTATGGTTTCGTCATCACCATGTATCTCCCATCCCCCTTCACACTACCCTTCTATCTGTTTCCGTGAGGGTTTTTCTTACAGAGCTTTTTACTGTTTGCTCTATTTACCTCCCTCCTCCTTTACCATTGTCATGACCTGACCTTATAGAACTTGTAGATCAGTTGCTCACTCCATTCCTATTACTCTGATATTTTAATGCCCGTCACCCATATTGGGGTGACATCACTCTGAATGCTAAAGGCAGTGTTCTAAAGTTTCTTTTATTATCTGACTTTCTTTGCGTTTTAAACACCAGCGATTTTACCTCTTATCATCGCGCTACTGGAGACCTATCTATAGCTTCTTTAATAGTCCTGTCTCCTCGAGTTAGCGGATATTTTCAGCTGTTAGTGCAAATCTTAGGATATCGAGGGTACCCCCACCATCGATGGGTATGTATCTTCGTCGGAGTTCTCCATAGGTTGGGCATTCCGCGATAAGATGTGCAATTGTGAGGGGTAGAATGCAATCTTCACAGTAGGGGGAATAGCCTTTCTCCATTAGGTATCCATGTGTGAGTAGTGAATGTCCGATGCGTAGTCTGCATACGGATACCTCTTGCCGGCGAATAAGTTCTCGAGGCTTCCATGGCGATAACTTTGGGAAAATGTGTCGCATCTTATTTTGTCCGTATAAATCTGCCCATCGTTTTCCCGAATGGCGGCCTTTATTGCAATGATGTAGTCCTCATATGATATTGGGATATCATTGGGCCTGATTGGACGAAGGGCGGCATTTTTTGCCGCTCTATCAGCTTGTTCATTTCCAGCTACCCTTACGTGTGCTGGGACCCAGCAAAAGCAAATTTTCTTTCTTTCGCATGCTGCTCCATATACGTAGTTTCTTATTTCTAACAGAATTGGATGGATGTCTGTCATTCGTTCTAATGTTTGTAGGCTGCTGAAGGAGTCGGTGAAGATTGTGAATTCATCTGATGTTGGGCTATTGTATGCCCAAGGAAGAGGAAGAGCTCCATTCTCTGCATAGAGACTCCACACAGGGAAGGACTTGAAGGCTCCAGAAGCCAGGCGCACACCCTGGTTACGCACAGTATTTAATTTTTCAAGGATGGACGGCGAGGCAAAGGAGTACACCTGTTACCCATAGTCCAGCTTTGACTGGACCAATGCTGAATACGGAAGCCACAGGATGCGTCCATCACTTCCCCAAGAAGTGTGTGACAGTAATTTCATTATGTCCATTCTCTTCAGACAAGACCTTTTCAAATCGTCCAAATGAGGCCTCCAAGAAAGCCTCGAATCAAAGATCACCCCAGGAAATCTGAAATAGGGCTCAAAGGTGGCAGGGATACCATAGAGTAACAAATGGGAAGGGGCCCATGTCACCGATCTATGATTGTAAAAGTGGACAGCCTTGGTTTTTACTACGGAAAAGCGGAAGCCCTTGGAAGAAGCATTATCAGCTACGGTATTTATAACCCGCTGTAGCTCACGCTAAGTCATCCACATATAGAGTTGAGGAAATTTCAGCTGGGAGATTTGCGATAATGCTATTGATGGCCATAGAGAAGTAGGTGACACTGAGGACACTTTCCTGTGGCACACCCTCAACTTGCTCTACGGGCATTTCCAACTTTTACACGTATTGTTCGCCACATGAGGAATTGCTCGACAAACCTGGGAAGAAAGCCCCACAGGCCACAATCATGGAGTTGCTTAAGGATACCACGCCTCCAAGTGGTATCATATGCTTTCTCAATATCAAAGAAAACAGCATCTCTTATATAAGACTCCATTCTAACAAGCAGGTCGATGGTACTCTTTTTTTTCTGAACCCTGATTGAGAGGGAGATATAAGATGGTTTATCTCCAAAAACCAGACGAGTCTTGTATTTATCATCCTCTCAAACAATTTACATGGACAACTAGTAAGGGCAATAAGGCGGTAATGGGTCGGTTCCGTCCCATCCTTTCCTGGTTTTCAGAAAGGTAAAACCCCAGCCTCCCTCCAGATAGAAGGAAAGCAGCCCCTAATCCAGATGGTTATAGATGTCCAGCAAATGTGAGAGGAGGGATGGATGCATATTTCTAATCATCTCGTAGGAAATGCCATCTGATCCGGGTGCAGTGGATCCACAGTGCTTCAGTGCATTATGGAGCTCATGGATAGAAAAGAGCCGGTTATAAGGATCATTATCCATGTTAGGCTCCATAAAGTTGATAGGATGCTGCTCCTGTTCGAGCCTAAAGCGCTGGAATTGGATGGAATAGTTGCCTGGGCTTGAAATATTAGCAAACGATCCGGCCAAAACATCGGACAAGTCTCCGAACAGTTCTCCGGCCTGAACAATGTTGGGAGCTGTAGAGCCATTGGATTTCCCCAATAGCTTTTTGACCCTCTTCCAGATTTTGTCTACAGGAGTCTGCCAACATATCGATGCGATGTAACTATCCAACGAGGTCTTTCGAGCTCGTCGAAGGGTGCGTCGCCGTGCTGCCCTTGCTCGGTTACGAGCAAGTTTCTTTACCATCGTGGGGCATCGATGGTAGCGTCGGCAAGCCTGTTTACATTCAGTTACACCTCTCGAGCATTCAGCAGACCACCAGGGTAATTGTGGTCCACGAGCAGTTGAGCCGGAGAGCGGGATGGAGGAATTAGCTGCATAATTGACGTGGGCTAGAAGATCATCAATAGCCACTTCAATATCTTCATGAGGGAAGGACCCATCATGGTTCGAGAGGTGCCTGAACTTAGGCCAGTTTGCTTTTTTTTGTATTCCATCTTTTGCTATGTGGTGGAGGAGGACTACCTGTACATGGTGTTATTACAATGGGGAAGTGATCACTGCCTCGCAAGTCAGGATCCACTGCCCAGTCAAAATCAGCTCTACAGCTTTGTGAACAGAGAGACAAGTCCACACATGTAAAGTTGTTCGTCTGGATGTGAAGTGATGTGTGGCTGCCATCGTTAAGAAAGCAGACATCATTAGTGCCCAGAAATCTCTCAATCATATTTCCTCTAGGGTTGTTATCATGGTCCCCCAAAGGGGGTGTCGAGCATTAAAGTCGCCAATCAATAAAAAGGGAGGAGGGAGTTGAGAAATTAAATTAGCTAACTTTGTAGCTAAAACAGCTGTGTCTCTTTCCTCGCCAGGAGGAAGATACAGCGAACAGACCGAATAATGGCAACTGAAAACAGGCGGACAGCAACCGCCTGCAGGTCTGTGTTAAGAGAGAGCTGGTTGTGTGGAACCCTGGTTAACAAAGACAGCAGAACCATGGATAAGTTGTGAATTCGATGCTGATAGAGAAGGATGTGGAGTCAGTTTTTGAGAGTCCTCCTCAGATGAGGGGGTAACCTCCACAACAGATGGCTCCTAGGGAGGAGCTTAAGTTGGTTCCTTCTCATTCAGGGATCGAATGAATTCCAAAGCAATATCAACAAGGGATGGGGGGAGTGATAACTGGCTTTGGAGATGAAGAAGAGCTTGGTCCTTTAGGGGCAGGGTGAATGTCCAGAGGTGGAATTGATACCACCTGAGGATCAACATGTACTGGAGCGGTAGCAAGGTGCTTAACCACCCTTGGGAAACCAGGAGAGGATGGAAGGTTCCTCTTCTTGTTGGTAACCTCAGAAGCACTGTTAGGTGCTGACCAAGTGTTGATCACGAGAAGATGTACGTTTAGGACGGGGAGGACTTTTCACCTGGTCAGGCACAGGTGAACCAGTAGGAGGTCTCTGGCTTCTCCCTTTCTTTGGACGCAGAACGCAGAGCATCATAAAAGCTCACACCAGGTTGGACATACATCTCCTTTACTCTTCTTCTGGCCTCTTTAAAACTGACCCTGTTCTTGTTTCTAATGGCAATGACTTCCCTCTCATAGAGAAAGAAAGTGCATTGCTGTGATGTTGCAGGGTGTTCTTCACCACAGTTAGGGCAGCACGGTTGTTGAGAACAGGGCGTCCCGTGATAATCCGATCCACAATTCACACACAACCTTGCCTGTTTACGAAACTTGCTTACATGGCCAAAGCGTTGGCAATGGATGCAGCGTCGTGGGTTTTCAACGTAAGACTTGACTGGGATGTTAAGATAGCCAGCCTTAACGTACTTGAGCTGTTCCAATCTGTTGAAGGTCAGGATTATGGTGGTGGTAGGTAACCTAGTGCCATTCACAAACCTGGAAATGCGGTGGGCACTTACAACCTTCTGATTGGTAAGTTTTGATACCAGCCTGTCAACATCGTAATCTATTAACTCTCCCGATCGGATAACACCTTCACTGGTGTTAAATGTCGGATGCGAAGCAGAGGACATGTCTAGAGAAGCTAAAGACTGTAGGGCCTTAATCCGCTGATGCTGCTCGCTTGATTTCGCCTCGACTATCAATGCGCCATCATTACGTGGTCACATTTGGGCAGGTTCGCCACATTTCTCAACAAAATCCTCGTAGACGGCGAAGATGTCAGCCTTACTAAGAGGACTATCATTCGTTTTCAAGACTAAAAATCGGTCGTAATCCAACCCAGGGTCGACTTCTGACCCAAAAGGATCAAAGCGTCTATCGTCAGGGTCCAAGGCACGATGTTTGTTAAATTTACCCATATAAGAATATATTATATTTTGGGCTGCCCCTGGAGCCGAGGGCATGCACCAAGTCGTCATCGTGAATCTAAAGAGCGCCCATACAGCCCAGACGGGGTAACTCGCCCCCCCCCCCCCGACTCCCACTGTTGTTTTAAAAACAGCGGAGCCGCATAACGGAGATTCTCTGGACTGCGGTGCTAAGACCTCCCAGAAACAAAATGACGATTCGGGCAACCAAACCTCCTCTAAGGCACGGTCCGGCAGACGATGCCCCCCATTGGGCCCATCCGTCGACCCGTACAGAAGCAAAAGTAAGAAAAGAAGGAAAAGAGGCTAAGCTGTGGCCGGACGGGGCGCTGAGTCCCGTCATCACGGCGGCCAGGAAGGCAAATCACCGCGCCCCTTACAGGGGCAAGAAACTGGAGGGCCACAGAAAGGACGGATGTTATATTAGTGATTTACGCATAGAATACCCCTAGAAAAGGTTATTCTCATTTCCG
Organism: Ceratothoa steindachneri; assembly: GCA_963969495.1. Classification (NCBI taxonomy): domain Eukaryota; kingdom Metazoa; phylum Arthropoda; class Malacostraca; order Isopoda; family Cymothoidae; genus Ceratothoa; species Ceratothoa steindachneri. Next base: position 13,792,006 of record OZ018329.1, on the reverse strand, counting down.
TTTTTTTTTTCATGTGTTATTAAAGAGGTGTCCTTGGATCCCTGTCTCGGGAAAAGAACATCCGACATGATGAGATACCTATGCCCTGGCAGCCATGACCAGCAAATCCTTCTAGTTAATAGGTTTTATGACCTAGCCGGGTTCAAGCAGGTGGTGCTCTGATTTATTTCCCAAGTGCCTACCAAACAATGAAGATGAGACCAGGACTCAAAGGCAGAGTTGTGCTTAGCTGGAAAAATAGTTTTCCACATCTATAACAACCTTTCACTGACCTTCTGTTGCTGAAGGACGGAGATAAGTTCCTTCTGTTTTTTCACGAGCATCGACAGTGATAACAAGTCTTTTTGCATGTCTCTCCTTTTCTGTTCACTTTCAAAAAGCTTAACTTGGAGCAGTTTTTCTCTGTCCTGAAATTCCGCAAAAGAAAATAAAATAAAAAATATTATTGCATTAATATAAATACAAAAACACGAATGAAACAAAAACAAGGAGGAAGACAGTTCGCTTTCTATTAAATTCCTCAAGTAGGCAGCAGCAGGGCGGAAGATGACAACCAACAGACATCGGTACCTCAGCGAAGCGAGCCCTATCCAAAACGCCGTCGAATGCTGAAGCCTCTAAAACATTTTGCGGCCCGAGAGTCGTCCCCCCAAATCCAAGCCCTCTTGCTCGAAATAAGTAGAAGGGTCACGACTAGCCTCATTCATCTTCCAATAGACTTCAAATCCAGGACCATGGAAATGAGGCCAAGCATCGATCAAGTGAGCAAGTTGGGGAAGCTGGACTCACTACATCACACGCTGAGCTTGTTTCCATTACAACCATCATCCACATGACACCTCACTCAACAATAATCAACACAACCAATAACAAACAAATTACCCACACAACATAAAAACGAACTAAAACTAAAGAAAAAGTCATGATCAAGTGTGGAAGCATGACGACTCCCTCAGGGGGAGGAGAAGCAGCCAGCACCACAAAAACTATAGACAATGGAAGAGACCCGCTTCATCCAAGAACTAGATCAGACCACAATCACGATCAGAGAAACCCGTCCGGAGTACAAGGGACTAGCGGTATCTCGTTCGCTCATCATGGTATCGGGACAAGTAGTGCACGCAAAGCGCCCTGAGACTAGGCAATAGAGGGGAGGTCCACGGAAAAGTCCTGGCCCAATGGCACGCAACTTTAGATTCCCATAGGTCGTCTCTCAACTTCTTTGCCATGCAGCCCAAATGGCTGACCCGATTCCTGCCATTTAGTCAAAGTGAGGAAGAGAGAAGGCTGGTTCGGTCGCTAAGTCCTTACAGATTGTTTGGAGACTTATTTTTCTAATCCCTTTATGTCCATGAACCTAGCAGATAATCTTTAAATCTTCCAGGCTAGCCTCAACCCTGGCATCACAGATCTGTGAACAAAGGAGTGCTAAGATTCCAATGCCTCGATGGCACTCAGTGCGCTCTGACTCGCTATAAATCACATTCCAGTCTCAGAATGGGGCACGGCACATAATCTCCAGTAGCAAACGGTGTATTGCATTGCAACCATCTCAGCTGTGAAGAAACCACGCCAAGAGCTGGATTATTTGAATCAGTGTTTGAAAGATGACCAATGAGCAAGTGCTATTGTCTATGATAGATAATAGCTATATAAACTAAGAGTACATAGTACATGGCCTGACATGGAAAAAATGACAGGTGGCCTTGTGCTTAATAGGGCATAAAGGAGGTGAGGTTGGGGTAGGTAGTTTTAGTGGTGTTTAAGCACCAAACCCACTTTGTATGAAACTGGTAATGTTGAAAATTGCAGATATTTTATGTGCATTTTATTTTATTAATTTATGAAAGGGCAAGGAGGAGGGAGCTTTGAATAAAAATGCAGGAAGCAAACACTAAACACCCCCGCTGGGAGCCTGAGCCAGAGTTGGTGTGTGCGGTGCTAGTTGGACTGGCTGGTAACGCTCCAAGCTGCTTCTACCATCCAGAGACAAAATGTCAGTGGAGTGGCACACCCCTGAGACTCTGGCAAAAAATTATAGCAAAAAGAAAAGAAAGATGGAGCCTTTTGAGGGTGGGGGCGGGATGATGCATGTTAACAATTACCACCCCAAGGGGACTCATCAGACAACTGCTACCAAGGTCATAGTCATGAAATTAAAGATTAATTTTAGGCTACATTAAAACTAAAAAAAACTCTTAAGCCAATACCCCCCCCTTCCCTGCTCAGGGATCAGTGGATGGAAGTTGATTGGCGACTAGCCTACTAAAACAGCCCTGCTGCAAATGAGCTTATGATATTAAGTGGCCCCCAAAGGAAGGATTTCTCGAAGGAATAAAGCCTGGGAAGTTTGAGACTAAAGGGGGCACTACGACAGAGAGGATAAAAATGCTATTCCTCCAGGTGTCAGGTGTGACCAGGGCTTTATCCAAGCTACACCTTCCTGGATCCACCCCGTTGCAGGAAAGTAAGGTGAAAAGGAGGATCTGGTTCTGAGGTCACCGAGGGGTAGCTTGTGTAAACTTAGTGAGTGAAGAAAGTATAAAAGAGCACAGTAACAAAAGGTCAACAGACCTAAGTCGCATGCTCTCAATTATTGACTTATGACCATATGACCTTCAAGTCTTTCAATAATTCCCGGGCTAACCTTGGGTGTACCTTGGAAATTATACCATTCAAAAGAGAATGTAAAACAACACAAGGGTTTCAAATTTCGTTAGAATTGGCAGAATAGTTACAATGTTATTACCACTCAAAACCTCATTGAAAAGTGAAACAGTTACCATCCAACTGACCGATATAGTAACTTATAAGAGTCGCGTCCACGACGCTAAAAACCTACGAGCTCATTGAAGAAGTGAGTAGCAATCAACTGGGTTTTCTTACTTTGCTTCTTGCAGTTTCACTCGCCCTGTCTTTCTGCAATTCACTCCACTTCATGTTCTTATTTTGATTTGTCAGAGTTTGTACCTTTTTCTCTTCTTCTTTCAATTTTATCTCCATTTGGCGAAAATCCTTATAAAAACAAAAGGAAAAAAAATATGAGTGCCGATTTTCTCCTTCCCCATTTATAGTATTAAAAATTATACACTTTCCAAACACTAATAAAGTTCTTTTAAATAGTATTATCCTTTCTATTTCCATCTGAGTTCTTCCTTTTTTGTATTAAAAGCTGTTCTCATGTGGACCAGCCATAGTTTTCTCTTGTTCTCAAGGAATTACCTTGCAAAGCCTCTGATACTGATCATTTTTACATGATAATTCTTTTTTCAAGTCATCATGTTCTTTCACCTTTTTCTTCAGTAACTTCTCTTTAGACAACAAGGATCTGTTAAGAGCTATGACTTCCTTCGAGGACTCTCTGGCGGTCTTATTTGCTTCAGTCACTTGGAAATTCTGTGAACAAAAATGTTCAATAAGTATCATCAGTCAACTATGACTTGAGCGAAAGAAGGAAATTGGCTAATAAATGAAAACCCAAAACTACTGGAGAAAGAATGAGAACTAGTTTGGTTACACTTGATTAGATAAACCATAAAATTAAAAAAATGCAGACAACAATGGGACAAATGTGGGACATCAAATCTTTAAGATGCCCTTTGTGTGATAGCCAAAGACCATAACCTACCCTTTATTCCTATCAATAACTTAACACCGAGGGTCAAGCCCACATTAAACTGTAGGTCTACACAGAAATGAAAGTCACCTTAAATAAGTTGTTCCTGTTTCTTTGGCTGGTCACCTGTCAAACAGCAGCTTCTTTAATCACTAGTGTGAATTTCTACCTCAAACCTTGACTATCCTCAGTGACTTCAACATGTTTCCCTATACTTATTATGCCACAAGCTAGCGTCCCTCCTCCAGATTCGCAGCTATGATGAACTCTACGAAACAGATGGGGCTTTTCCAGACATCAGACCCTCCATGTATCTTCTTATGACCCAAGCTTTGGCAGAAGACTATTTGGGTCAATTTGGCTGACCTGCCTCCTTTGCATTGGAGAGCCAGCACTGCTTCCCAGTCAGTCAGATTGAAGGGGGTTGCTCCAAGACTCTTGAGCAAAAGCCAGACCCAGTTGAAAAAAAATTGTATCCTCCCCATTTCCCCACTCCCTTCCCTGGATTGAAAAGGCTCCATTGTCTGTTCTGTATGGCAAATTGTCCATAGTTGACATATTTTCTTTGTAAGGCATAACGCTGCCAAGATTTGGTTTTGTCTTGAAGACTCCATAGTTGGCCACTTTTTTTGTAAGGTTGATGTTGCCAATAATTTTGTCCTATAAATTTGTATTTGAAAGACTGCAGTCACCCTGTATATATTTAAATTGATTTTTTTTTTTGTATATATATATATATATATATTGTTGTTAATCATTTGGGGGAAAATAAACTTAGGTAGGAAGAGGTTGTGTATCTGTCTCCTTTGCTGACAGAAGTAGATTTTATTACTCAGCAGTTCGAGTCCTGTTCACATCAGGAGTGATGCATCTAGGCTGGCAGAGGTGTATTTAGCTGTGCTACAAGGCTTGGTTCTTGGTCTACTCCTTTTTTTGTATCTTCTTCTCTTTGGAATTCTTATGCATTGCCTCAGTCTATCTATCAAGTGTATGGTGTATATCAGTTTCATGGATCTAGACTTGCTTGTAAAAAAACATCTATGATGGTAATGTAATGATAGGAGGGAGTCAACTGTGAAAATTGTTTATTGCTCCTGCATGTATGAAGGGGCCAGATCTCTAGGCACTGAGTCATGACTGAGCATGGGGTGCGCTACCTCGGAGACCACTCGTCTCTTCTTGCCTTAGCTGGTGACAGAACAAAACCCTGTCCCCCATCCCCTCATCTGTGACTGATGTATCCACCACTCAGAAGCTTCCATCTTTTGCAACTCACAGCATCATCTCTGATGCACCAATCTAGTGTCTAAACAATTATATACCTCAGTGGACCTGCAATCCACACACTCCCTCAACATTATCCAACTTAACATCAAAGGTATGTGAAACAAACAAGAATTACATAAAAATACTAAACATCTACAACATCCACATTTCCCTAATACAGGAATCACACTTAAGTCCCCAATCATACCATGAAACATTCTACAATTACGACACTACACTAAGCTATGATGTACACCCAGCACACCACAGCTCATTCACCTTGAAACACACAGATATCCCATTCTGTAATACCACCAGGCACACAGAAACACCCCTACAAAATGAACATACTAAACTACAATTAATTGCCATAAAGGTCAACAAAACTACACACAGTGATAACTTGACTTATGAGTTTAATTTGTCCTGTGACTGAGCTTGTAACTTCAATTTGCTTGGATATCAAAGCAGTTCCCCTCCATTGAAATTAATGGAAAGGCCATTAATCAGTTCCAGCCCCCTAAAAACCACACCAATTTTTTTTAAATAAGAAAAAGGTACTTTATAAATATTGCATAAGAAAATAATAAAAGAGAATTTAAGAAAATAATCTGGTTTTATTAAACGCACATTACTTGAGTATTCTATAGCTTAACTTACTTGCTAAATTTAACTTACTCACTACACACATAATGCTACACTTTATCCCTATTAATTAAAAGTTTTTTTCACTTCTTAATCTTTTTGTGCTTCTTCAGCACTGACTTTTGCCTTTTTTTCCACAATTTCACTTCAAGGGCATTTCAATAAAAACCTGTCCAACAAGATTTGTTTGTTGCACCCTTTCAAAATGTTTTGAAAATGAGTGAGGCAAGTGTCGTTACATACCGGCAAGGAACAACCTGTTGCAACTTTTTCAGGGTGTTTCTTTTTGATAATGTTTGAAAGTTTCTCCCACATTCCCTTAATCTCACTTGTAAGGATAACCTCCTCTGCCTCTGTCAGCTCTGCATTAATTTCCTGCAAAACTTCTGTGTGCTGCTGCTGCTGCTGCTGCTGTAGCTCCTTTAACTCATCTGTTGTCAGTTGTTCGTTGTGCTCCTTGATGAGGGCGTTAATGTATCTTTCATCCACCTGCAAGCTCATGGACTTTCAGAGGGACACAATCTTCTCCAACACTATTACTTCAGGTTCAAATCCTTCTAAGTCCCTTTAGCACACAGCCTCGGGCCAGAGCTTCTTCCATGTATAGTTTAGTTTAGTTTAAGGTCCTTCTTTTAACACCTTGCAGGCCACGTTGATAATTCAGAGGCAGATCACGATATTGTAACTTCAAACAGCGGCGGAACAGGTGCTTGGTGAAGAGCTGCTTGAAATTTGAAATCACCTGGTGGTCCATGGGCTGCAGGATAGGGGTGGTGTTCGCTGGAAGGTAGAGGACCTTAATAAACTTAAAGTCTTCAAGGTTTGGTGGGTGTGCTGGAGCATTTTCAATGATGAGAAGGGCTTGCAGGGCTAAGTAATTCTCAAGACATACTTCTTGATGGCAGGACCAAAGACCAGGTTTACCTACTGCAAGAAGAACTGCCTGGTGACCCATGCCACTGTACATCAAAATCTACATACAACCTATCTCCTCTGTACATCAAAATCTACATCCCACTAATCATCTCCAAACACTGTTTGGCAAGATTTTTGACAAACTTAATGTCACTCTCACAGCTTCCTAACCTTTTATTAGGGGGCAATCTCAATGCACACCACCCTGCTTCGCTAACTTGACAGGAAGACAAACCAAGAGGCACCATCAACATTGAAGAAATTCACTCGCTAAACATACTGAACATTTCATTAACCTAATCAATCTAAAGCTCTAACAAAATAACATACGCCAATTATTAAAAGAGCCAAGTAAACTTGATTCACAATAAACATAGAAAGCACCCTATCAGAGGACTAAGTATTCATCATAGTAAGGTTGGGGGGGGGGGGCGCTCCATCGAAAGGCACTGCATCCCACCAGTGCCTAATTTGGAGGCAAGAGAAAATGACTTGCAGCCAACAAAGAATTGGGGGTTATATCTACAGGAAAATGTGCAACGCAATGGTATGCAACTTTAGGTTTTCATTAGCCATCTCCTATCTTCTTTTACCATGCAGCCGAAGGCTGGCATGATTGCTGCCATGTAGTCAGAGTGGGGAAGAATGAAATGCTAGTCCTGTTGCCCAGTCTTTGGGGACTGTTTGGCCCCTCTTTTTCCATAATTTCTCCATATCTGGGAACCCAATCTCGACATCTTCCCAGCTCATGTCAGCCATGGCATCTCAGATAGTAAACTAGGGGGTGCGGAGATTCCAATGCATCAAGGGCACTCGGAGAATCGCCATACAGCACAATTACATCTCCAAACTGGCAGTGGGTATTCTCCCATACTGAGCAGTGTATTGCAACCAGCTCAGTTGTGAAGGAAGATGCAGCACTCAGAAGAGCATCACCATCTTCAAACAGGGGAAGAAGAAGGGCAAGCCAATCCCTTTAGATTTTAAGCCATCTATGCCAGGGTTGGCAAATAAAAAAACCCAGCCCTAAAAAACTGGGGTTTTTTTTGGCCTTTTTAAATGAAATCTGAAAAAACCTGGGGTGTTTTTGTTTTTTCAAGAAATGAATGCTACTTATTATTTTATTCGAAATTTATAATTATGTTTATAATTTAAATAAATATGTATCAAATTAAGGTTATTTTTCTGATACTGACTCATAATAATTCATCTCTCCTTCTACAGGTTATGGTTATGATGGGTACCCACAATTCTTGATCGGTGATCTGTTCTTACTATAATATAATTATTAATATTATATGAAAATAGAGATAGCTATTCTTTTTCTATGTTATTATAATGCTTGTAGCATTTGTTTTTTGAAAAAACCCAGGTTTTATTGGGCTTTTTCAAAATTTTGGGTTTTTTGCCAACCCTGATCTATGCAAAATGTCACAGCTCCAGCCTGACACATTTACTCCATATAAACAAAATACTTCCAATGCTGTAGAAGCTTTAAGAGCAGTGGTGTGGTGACAAATGTTCAGAGGTGGTACCCTCTGGGATGGCATTCTGGGCTGCCACTGGCCCAATTGTATCATAGAGCTCTTGAAGCAGTTTGCATGCCCTAAACCCAAAAGGCTTAAGCTACCAAGTCTTCCAACACAGAGCATAATCCCCAAGAAAAAGCTCCCAATGGGGTCCCCCAAGGTGCCCTCCTCTCCCCAACCCTTGAAACCTCTTCATGCATGACATACCCCTTCCCAAACAGTCTGACATCATCTAGAAAAATGATTTATACAGTACATCCCAGTTTACATATCAACACAGCTTCCAGTCCAGAAACCTAAAATGGTACCTACAATTCCTACAAAACTGGTTCACATTAAACAGACCACCCCCCCACAAAAATCAACAGGAATCCTCTTTACAACTGGCCCCAAACAATCAAACTAATACCCATGCACATCTTGCACAATGACCAACTTATTTCATTTAACTATAACTCTACAGTCATACTCAAAAGTTTTGAGACAACTATATTTTTTCATATAAGAAAATTAATAGAACTAATCAAACATTGCATTTTGTTTTAATGTTTATATCATAGTTTGAAGGTGATATATGCAAAAATTTAGAGCATAAACCCATTTTATTAATACTGACAATTGATGCAATCTTCAGGGCTGCATTAAATTGCTTTGACATATTGGATACCAAATTTGTCAAGATATATTGACTGATATTGCTCCATTTTATTCAATAAGTACCCGGAACTGCTTACAATTGGATGGCTTCCGTTTATCAACTCCCAATTTGATTCAAATCTGGCAAATTCCCAGGTTAAGATTCCAAAAGTTTTATGTCAGTTTCAGCCAAGAACCTTGTTATTGCTTTTGCTTTGTGACAAGGTGCACCATCATGGTAATAAATACGGTTATCATACCTAGATTGGTCCTCAACTGTTGGGAAAAGGTGCTGATAAAGCACATTTTGATATTATTTTGAGTTCATGGTAATGATCTTGGGCAAAATTGTTAGTGCTCCAGTTCCCTTAGATGAGAAGCAGCCCTAGACATGGGGAGTGTCCAGATGCTCCACTATGGGCAAGAAACAGGAGCTGTGAATGAAAGTGCCCCCCCCCTTGCCCTCTTCACCCAATTAGTAGATAACAAACTCTCAACCCCACCAAACCAGAAAAATATAAAATACATACACACTCACTTTAATCACAAAATGAAAATTAGCTGCAAAATGCTCTACCCTCTACCCCTAATATCCACAAGTCTTAAACAACTCTAGCATACAGACCAGAATTTTACTGGCATGCATGCAATCAAGACACTACCCCACCCTACATGAATATGAAAAAATTACATCCTGACCCTCATCCAATTGCAATCTGAAAACACTGTCAATCTCATCCTATTCTAGCCCACTCTTGACTACCTCAGAACCTCTTTCGATATAACCTCTCTAAGAGACCTCTGAAGAAGACCACATGCTGTGGCAGCATTCATGTGAGGTGCTGTGTTCAATTGAAGATAACTGAGGGGTGAAAATTAAGTAAGCTGGTATATATATAAGAAATGCTTAAGGGTGGTTCGCACTCTATTTGTCTAGTCTTTTAGCCCCCATACATTATCATGTGGCATCGGTGCATGTCAACATATGGTTGGGGTGGCAGTGGTAGGAGCGATGATTACTTTGTGCATGACTTCCTGAACAGTCCTAGTCCTATGCTCTCATTTAACCGAGTGCTTAAAGATGCAGTATAGTCATATGAAGTTGATCTTTAATTTTTTTTTTTGGGGGGGGGGAAGGCATCTGGAGGCTGCCTACTTGGGCATAAGTTGCTGTACACAAAACAGGCTACTACTATTATTTTATTTTAGGTTATGTACCATATGTATTTACAGGATATGGTATTAGTTTTCCCAGCAATTTTTGCGTTTCCTATCTAGTAATTTTAATATTATATTTCTTGTTATTCAGAATAATTATGAAACCCATGAAGATATGTGAAATGCAACAAGGATTGGATGACTCAATTGAAGAAGAAAACAGCGATGATTCCAGTGATGATCCTCATTCTACTGTGAATTCTGAAACAGATTCAACAAGTGAAGAATCACTAGAAGAATCTGACACTGAACCAGTAATTAAAGCAGCCTCAAATCAATCACACATATGGTCCGATCATGCAAATTTCATTCCTCAAAAAATTGTAAGGTTATAGTTGATTTGACTAGGAATTCATCTGTACTTGACATTTTCATGAAGCAATTTCCCTACAGTCTTTTCATGCACACTGCAGGCTGCCCAAATGAAAGGCTGACTATTTATGAAAGGAAAAAAAATGTGAAAGTTTGCCGGACAAATTCGCATGAAGGAATACAACTTGTAGGATGCATTTTTGTGATGTGTATCAATAGGGTTCCAGCGCTCAATTGCTATTGGTCATCAAGGCTTGCAATGGGCAATACACTGATAAAGTCTACTTTTGCGAGGGATAGGTTCAAACTTTTATTATCAAAGTTATATCTCAATCACCCTGAGAAACCGGCTTCTGCTGGGAAATTATACTACGTGGAAGAACTAATTTCTTGCCTCAAATCAACTTTTCAAAAGTGCAGACAGGATAGTCCATTTCAAAGCATTGATGAGTCAATGACCAAGTTCAAAGGAAGATCTAGTATGAAACAATATCTGCCGATGAAACCCGTAAAGAGAGGAATAAATTATGGATGAGATGCGATTCTCTCACAGGGTATACTTATGATTTGAATGTGTGTGCAGGTAAAGAGGAAGTCTCAAGGGAAGGAACATTAGGAGAGAGAGTTGTTAGGAAGTTAGCATCATCTGTGAAAGAACAAGATGTGACATTAGTTTTTGATAGGTTTTTTACATCAGTGCACTTGATTGATACACTTGATTTTCCAGCAGTTGGAACATGTCAGAGTCCAAGAAAAAATGTCCCCAAAATGATTAAAAAATTTAAAAAATGAGAAGCAGAATACAAAGGTAATGAGAATGGGACGCTGGCTATAAGATGGCTTGATACCAAAGAAGTTCTTCTCTTGAGCAACTGTCACAAGAGTACTGTAGTTGAAATTGAAAAGAAACAGAAGGATGGGACAAAAATAAAAATTGACTGTCCAGTGGGAATAAAGTTTTACAGAGAGACAATGGGTGGTGTGGACCTTGCAGATCAAATGGCAGGTCTATATGACTTAGATAGGAAATCCCTAAAATGGTGGGAAAAGGTTTTCTATCGTTCAATAATGTTCTGTGATGTGAATTCTTGGGTGATCTATAGGGAGCTTCAGCGAAATCCCTAAAAATCATTTCTGGATTTTTTTTTGCACGAATTAGCTGAAGCTCTAATTGAAAAGGAAAAGGAGGGAAATCCAGTTAAAAGGACTATGTGTTCAGGTAGAAGGACAAAGTGGGTCTGCAGGATGTCTAATGTTGGCTTGCATTTGCCTTTTGAGGGGCCCACTCATAGAAGATGTGCTGGATATAGTCAAAAATGGAAAGAAACAAACGAAAACAGTATGTAAAGAATGTAATGTACCTTATTGTAAACAATATTTCACACTGTGTCACATATAGGCTAACTAAAATCTTCCTGCGGCTGGTTGGTCGAAGATTAGGTCAAATAAATATTTTGCATGCATTTTTTGGTCTTAAAAACAATGCCTACTGGGTCAATTAAGTCCCAGTAAAAATGTCTAATGGGACAAATGTATCCCCATCATGATTTTTTTCTATATAAATATGGGGGAAAAAAAATCAGTTATGATGAAAAAATAGCTTTCTTTCACCATCCAATAAAAAAAATGTATTTGGATATTTTTATACCCTTTTAACAATTCCGGCATTAAGCATCAAAATTGGTTAGTCTCAAAAGGGTTAAGGGAAGACACGTATGCCCGGCAAGAAGAGCGGCGGGTGTGCTTCGAAATATACTGGAACCTAGCCCTAGCTTGATGAAATTCACTGACAGTGAAATCGTTCGGGCGACGATTTTAGTGCATGTAGTCATAACGCTTCTGTTTGAGGGCTGCCTCAAATTCAGCTGACCACCAAGATAGGGGTCAGTATGCAAAACAGCCAGACATTCTAGGAATAGTAGTTAGGCCAACGGCGATGAGGTTGCCGGAGAAGAACTCAACAGCCTCATCCATCTCCTCAACTGAGATAGAGAAATCAGTCATTTCCTGAAATGCAGAGCACCGTGCCAAGCACCACCTGGTCAGGCTCTAGGCGGCAGTGGACCCCTCCCCACCCAAAATCAGACTGTGCATCATGAGAATACAAAGATAGATCCAGACAGGAAAATGAAGTGGTTCTCGGGCAATGATGCATAAAGTCAACCACATTTAGGACACCTATCTCCAGCTTGTTGATCGGGTCAGCAAGGACTAGACCCTTGTGATTAATCAACTAATCTCCCCAGAGTGGGTGTCTACCGTTCAGATCTCTGAGCAAGAGAAAGGGCCTTGGCAACCATGCCACGATATGGCAGAAGTCCCCTGGGTCGAAGTCGGCTGACTGTGGAATGTACGTGGAAATAACCGTATACCTTGTATCCAGCTGCACAGTTACTGCCTGAAAAGGTATCTAAAGCAAAGAGAAGTATGGGGACATCATGCCAGGTGTAAATCGCCCATTCTCCTGCCTGTTCCCATCTCCTTATACCTGGGGAGGGTGTGAAGGGAGCACGCATCCAGCATGGAAGAGACGAGCCTCCGCAGTTCCTCCCAGTTGGACCGGAGGAGCAGCGGAGGCCCTCTTCAAAAACAAGACCCTCACAGGAATGGACATATGCTTCCTGAAGGCAGAACTCTGGGTGCTGCTGGGCTCGCCATGCAAGTCTTTTCCTGCCTCCACCTCAAAATGTTGGGCAGGCGAGGTCCCTCTTTTCGAGGATCCACCGTCTCCAAGCCACCTAACCTACTACTGGGTGTGGGTGAAGGAGCTGAAGCTCCTTTACTGCTGTCCTTTCAGGAACCCTGGAAGATAGCTTCATGACCAACTTCAAGGGTGTTGCCTCCTGTGAGTTTAATGACTCGGTGGAGGCACACAGCTGTTTCTGCTTACAGGAAATGGTCATGCTTGGGGAAGGGAGGGGAGCCCTGGTCTTAGCTGGGGCTGGGTGTGAACCTTTTGTGCCACCAGCTTTACCAGGGGAGCGCCTAGGGTGGGTAGAACACGCAGAAGGGTTCCAAATGGGGGCATAAACGACTGTGCTCATAGGCTTGGATGGGGCAGGAGCAGAGGGTGTCTTTCTTAACATTAAGGCATAGGACATCCCAGGCAGCGCTGGGCACATCAGGACAAAGTTCTTAGTCTTGTGAAATGAGAGAAGATCCTGGGCCTGAACGGTCAGGATTTTCCTGTGAAAAATAAAAAATATATATATAAATAAAAAAAAAGATGTTATGTTAGCTGGCCCACCTAGGTTATACCTAGTCGATGATGAAATAGAGTATGCTTGTAATCCTGCTGTCAGAGAAATTTTAGAGGACTTAGTAGCCTTTAAGTAGGATTTTTTTTAATATATATATATATATTTCTTCTTATATTCTAGAACTTCTAGAGCCCAAGCCAATTATGACAGTATTTAGCTATTATCATATGTAAATAGAAAATTTCAAACATGAAGTAATCATTATATAAAAATATTACAAATTACTAGTGAAAATTGGAGGCATTCATTTAACCTAAAGTACCAAACTGAATAAATTGTTATGAAACTGTTCAAATAAGTAAAAGAGCAATAAATAATTAGTGCGCATCTATTATTACATAATTGAAAAGAAAAAGAATTCACCTTAGGCTGTGGCTCAGTGCAAAGGAGTTTTGTAATTCTTAGCTTTCTGGTGCATATTATCAACTACTTCAAAGGAATCAAGTCTGTAATTAAAAGAATTATAAGTCAAGGGAGAAAGCTATTTTTTTAAGTGACTAGTTAAAGAGGTATCTAGAGGCATACATCTAAATTGGTAACTTACTTTCCAAAGATTTAGAAACATAACATAACATAATTTCACGGATGACAAAAGCCACAGGGGCTTATCAAAGGTCATCAGCATCAGTCAAAACCCACCCACAAAAAGCACCATCACCAGGGGAAGACAAAATCAAAGTCCCCCACAATATAATATAACAGATGACAAAAGCCACAAGGGCCCATCATAGGTCATCCGAGTCAAACAACCTCTTTTTTTTAAGGCACCCAAACTCCCAGGAAAACTACATCCAGAGGATTGCATCCAGAAACAAGGGTATCACCAATCAAGGCTTGTCAAGAACTAAATCATGCAGCTATAGATATATACAAACAATATTAATATAGACAAAACTTAGGAACCATTACAACCTTCCCTCCCCATAAACTCATCCAACCTACTCTTAAATACATTTAAATTTAGACTACCTACTACCCTCTGCGGCAATTTGTTCCAGAAGTCTACCACTCTATTGGTGAAAAAATATTTTCTTAAATCCAACCTACACCCTTGCTTTTTAATTTTCAAGTGGTGACCTCTAGTCCGATTTCCATCATCTAACTCAAAAAACTTGCTAACATCCAATTTATCTATCCCAGAAAATTTTTTAAAGAGCTCACTCATATCCCCTCTCACACACCTCCTTTCGAACGAGAACATATTTAATACCCTCAGTCTATCTATATATTCAAGGTGCCTCAGGGAAGGAATAATCTTTGTTGCCCTCCGTTGCACTGACTCGAGAAGGTTAATATCGTGTCTAAAATGTGGGGACCATGCCTGTATACAGTAGTATATGCAGACGATGTGTCCATCATCTGTACTGCTCAAACGCCTCAGCTGGTCCACCACAGACTCCAAGGAGCAGTAAATGAATTCACTGCAAGGGCTAAAAACTGGAACCTACACTTGAACACTTCAAAATGCAAATCAATGTTGATCACCTGCCGATGTGTAAGACTTCCTCCTCCCTTATGCATCTCAGGGACACCTATTGAGTGGGTGCTCCCTCATAAATTCCATGGACTATGGCAGGATGGCCAAACCCTAAGTTGGAACATCCACATCAACTATCTAAAAGAAAACTGTTTCAATCGTCTTGCCCTGATGCCTCATAATGCTGGAGTGAAGTGGGGTGCATCACGGGAAACACTTCCCAATTATATACATCCTATATACAAAGCAAACTGGAGTATGGCTCAATAGTTTACAGTGCTGCAAACAAATCTCTACTTTCTCAGACTAAACCCAATCCATCTTAGGGCAATCAGAATTGCCCTAGGAGCTTTTAGCTCTTCCCCAATTCCAGCCCTTATGCAGAAAGTGGCATCTGCCCCTAGAATAGAGGAGAAAATATTTACTCGGAAAATAGCTCTATCGATTAATACACCTCCCACGAGACCACCCTCTAGCCACAATCCTAGTCTCTTACGCATCATTCCAACCATGGCCAACCACCTCCCATCGCCCATTTTTGGTACGTGTAGCACAGACCTTTGCATATTTCTCCTTCCCTTACCTACTGTAATCACCACTCCCAGCAACCCTTCCCATTCCTCCCTGTATATCACTATCCTCAGCGATATCGCTCTCCCTCCCCTGCCAATGGACAAAACATGACGACCCTCCTTCTATAATAAGGTCAATCTTTAACATTCTGGAAACTGTTACCTACAAGGATTACTTAGCAATATACACAGATAGCTCCCTCCACACCGATCCCCCCTCAACTAAGGCTGCAGTCATATGCACAGACCTCTCTACTGCACACAGATGGCATATTGACCCTCTCCACAATATTGTGGTGGCAGAATTATAAGGCTTGTTTCAAGTCCTTAAGATGATCCAGAAACAACTGGTTCCCCCAGGAAAGTGGTAGTTTATACAGATTCAATGTCTTCATTACAACTTCTCTCCTCTTCATCTCACACTCACCTACAACTTTGAAGATAAAGGTAAGGCAGGTATGGTAAAAAAAGCTTAAAAAACATAAAATACACCGGTGTACAAAGTCATGGAAGAGGTACCAAGTATCATTCAAAACCCTCTTCATCACAGCAAGTAGCAGCAACTTTATGAGGCATTGATAATAAAGGGGAAAGGAAGACCTCTAAGAGATGTTGACCTATGCTGTCCCCAGTTCCCTGTTATTTGTATCAGATCTTGGGGGTCATAGACATAGGCCATGATATCTCATAAATGCTTGATTGGGTTCATGTTGATGTTGAGTGAACATGGTGGCCACACCATTCATAGGAACTCTCCAGAGTATTCATCAAACCAATTCTGGGAAATTTAGACCCAAAGAGAGAGTGCATTAGCCTGCTGGAATATCCTATTGTGGTTGATGTGCATCAAATCCATAAATGGCTGCAAATGATAATCAAGCAGTGCAATGTAGCGGCTATTGGTCAATGATATATTTAGAGGTTAGGTGGCCCAGCAGACCTAACCCACACCAGTAGCCTGCATGGTGCTTTGTTGATAACTGTGTCCATGGCCTCATGGGGTCTACACTAGAACCAAACCTTATCATCAACATGAAACTGGAAACATGACTCATTGAACCACACATGTTGCCAGTCCTCCAGGATTCAATTAGCAATGTCATGAGTTCAAGTGTGGTGCTAAGTCTTATGTCATGGTGTTAACAGGGGCACTCTGCTGGGTTTTCTGCTCCCATATCCCATGGAAGATAAATAATGGGCAGTGATGACTATCCTCCCGGTACCCCCTGCATTGAATGTGGATGTGATTTGAGCCAGTGTTACTTATGTTACTAGGGACAATTCTAGCCCGATGCTGCTCATCAAGATCATTAAGTACCCATGGTGTGGATCATGACTTTCATGAGGTAGTCTCATATACGCATGACACTAGATTGAGGGATGTTGAATGTGTGTACATTTCAGAAATGGAATGTCTTATCTATCATGCTCCATTTGAACTCCCAATAATTCATGTCACCTTGCTATGAGCAGCATAGTCAGTGTTGACACTGCCCCATGAGATGTCAGATGACAAGTGAATACAGGTCTGGGAATTACCAGGGATTTATGGTATGGTGGTGTTGCACGCCATTGCCTTTACTGCAAAATAAATGCAAATCTGGAGATTATAATTTTTGTTACTAAGAACTACCTCCCCCCCTTCCACCTCTTTATGTCCTAAATATAAAATTATCTTTGTTAATACTGTATGAATTCATCTATCTTACAAAAGAATATGAAATTAGTATAGAGGGGACATTTAATGAATTTGTATAGAAAAATTAAAGATATGCTGGCCACTTAAGAGCAATGATGACTATAAACAATATAAATGTTTTTCAATAAAAGGAAATTATAAGTTCTTTGATCCAGTCAATGGAGGGTAAATCAAAGTGAGAAAGAATGAAGAAAAGAGAAATAGCAAGGAGAGATAGAGAGAGAAAGGTGGCAATTTTTCCCATGGGAGAGGACAGAATTTGGGTGCATTTTTCCTCATGGTTTAATGAGAGAAAAACATGGCAATATAAAGAAAAAGGTGGATAAAAGGAAAAATCAGTATAAGTAAAAAGGTTCTTAGATGGAAAAGGAGAAGGGAAACAAAGATATTGGATTTACATGCATAGGTACCTGGCTAAAGCCCAGTGAGAGTAGACAAAGTTTTCAGCATTTGTAAGGAGATAGTCACCTATTGGTGATGTGCTGTCTGATATGTGGGTGCAGGCAGCTCCATCCACACACATAACCCATCTTAACAATAATGACTCTTCCATCTCTCTTCCCACACAACACATCACTCTTCATCCTAGAACCTGCCAAAAGGGATTATTATATCTTATTCATTTCTGCATGAGTAAAACCACATACCATACACTTCATCTTCTTTTGTGTAGCGATCAGCGACTTTTCTAAATTTTCACACTTATTTTTAAGAAATTTTATCTTCATTTGAACAGTTTGTGTTAAGAACTCATTTAAAGTGTGCTCATCATCACTCGATATTACTTCATCACTTTTTTTATTTTGTAATTGAAGTGGATGACATGTGGATTGAAGCTCACCCTCAAAATTGCTTCCTTTATTTTCCTGTGAAAAAATATATATAAATTAAACAAAAAATAGAGGTTATGTTGGCTGGCCCACCTAGGTTATAGCTACTCCTATAAAAAGTAGTTATATCTCAACTATAAAAAGCCTTTTGACACCATTACACATAAAAGACAACGATGATGAAAGCATAGAGAATAGAGGGTACTTGGATTGAAAATTGGTTGGGAAACTGCAAGCAGAGTTGTTAATGAGAATAGTTCCTAATAGGAATTCCTCAGGGATCTCTTCTTGGTTTCTGCCAATTTTGAAATACATATCTTGAATTGAATTTATCATGTAAAATTTATTAATTTGCTGACATGAAACTAGGTAGGTCCTAGGGCTGAAAGACAGGAAGCAAAGGGTAGTGCTAAATGGTGTAAAGTCAGAGTGGAGGGATGTTATCAGTGGGGTTCCTCAGGGATCAGTTCTTGGTCCATTATTATTTGTCATCTATATAAACGATCTTGGGGAGGCAGTTAATAATAAAGTGTCAATTTTTGCGGATGATACCAAATTAGCAGCTGTAGTTAAAGATATTGAGGATAATTTTAAAGTGCAGGGGGATTTAAATAAATTGTTATCCTGGGCACATAAGTGGCAAATGACTTTCAACCTTGATAAGTGCAAAGTTATTAACATTGAAAAAGATAATAGAGAATTTAACTATGAAATGGATGGGCATTGGCTGAGCTCAGTAAAGGATAAGAAAGATCTAGGAGTAGTAATAGATAAGTCATTAAGGTTTTTTAAGCAGTGTATTGAAGCAAGAAATTGGGCAAATAGAGTGCTGGCTTTCATTAAGAGAAATGTCAGTTACAAAAGTAAGGAGGTTATTCTTAAACTCTATAACTCTTATGTTAGGCCACATCTAGAGTACTGTATACAGGCATGGTCCCCACATTTTAGACACGATATTAACCTTCTCGAGTCAGTGCAATGGAGGGCAACAAAGATTATTCCTTCCCTGAGGCACCTTGAATATATAGATAGACTGAGGGTATTAAATATGTTCTCGTTCGAAAGGAGGTGTGTGAGAGGGGATATGATTGAGCTCTTTAAAAAATTTTCTGGGATAGATAAATTGGATGTTAGCAAGTTTTTTGAGTTAGATGATGGAAATTGGACTAGAGGTCACCACTTGAAAATTAAAAAGCAAGGGTGTAGGTTGGATTTAAGAAAATATTTTTTCACCAATAGAGTGGTAGACTTCTGGAACAAATTGCCGCAGAGGGTAGTAGGTAGTCCAAATTTAAATGTATTTAAGAGTAGGTTGGATGAGTTTATGGGTAGGGAAGGTTGTGATGGTTCCTAAGTTTTGTCTATATTAATATTGTTTGTATATAACTATAGCTGCATGATTTAGTTCTTGACAAGCCTTGATTGGTGATACCCTTGTTTCTGGATGCAATCCTCTGGATGTAGTTTTCTTGGGAGTTTGGGTGCCTTAAAAAAAGAGGCCGTTTGACTCGGATGACCTATGATGGGCCCTTGTGGCTTTTGTCATCTGTTATATTATATTGTGGGGGACTTTGATTTTGTCTTCCCCTGGCGATGGTGCTTTTTGTGGGTGGGTTTTGATGGATGCGGATGACCTTTGATAGGCCCTTGTGGCTTTTGTCATCCATGAAATTATGTTATGTTATGTTAGGTCCTAGGGCAAAATAGTTACTGTGAAAACTTGGATAGATGCAATTCAAAGCGGAAAAGTATAAGGTAATGCATAAATGTCATAATAAGCTCCAAAAAGAATACAATATGGAAATTACACTAGAGTTTGGATATTGCCAGGTAGTAAATATTTAAATTTGTTGCACATACCATATAGATTCATGACACTACTTTGATAGTCAATGAACCTTTATGCAGTAGTATGGAGAATGGGCAACTAACTCAAATTAATTGTCTTAAAAGTCAATAAATAACATTCATGGAGGATAAAAGCTATAAGGGCCTATCAAAGAATACCTGAGCCAATCCCGGTCCAAAATACCTCCATAAATTAAATCCAAAGGATAGTGTTGTGGTGGGGCGAATGTGAGTGTGTGTAAAAGGGCCATTCTCCCACCCCTTTTCTCAGTACCCTCTCCCTCCCTCTGTAAGAATGTGTGTGAATGAGAATGGGTTTGTTTTATTTTTGTTTATTTCATGTATAAAATGATTACCATGTTTTTCTTTCTTTCCAGGCGTTATTCTGGAAAGATAGTAGCTAATTTTGAGATATCACTATAATAAGATAGTTCTTTGTTTAAATTAACTTTTATCAAAGCGTCATATTCTGGAAAGAGGTAAGCTAGTCGATGTATTTTCGAGTAATGCCCACTTATTAGTTTCGCCATCCATGTATAAATAAATGGGTCATAAAAGGAGGATATATCTCTTCTACAGAGAGTGGAAGTGTGGACTGGTAGCAAGAGGGGTTCTATAGACGAGTGCTCCACCCAGCCCTGAGAGGAGGGCTTTCGTGCCTCGCTAACCACCTGAACCGCCATAACCGCCTTCGTTGACAATCCTGCCTCCTTCTAAGTTAGCCAACTACCACCCACCTCCAGCAAGTGATAGCGCGTGCCCCCTTTTTGTTCAGTTGTGGTTGTGTTTTTTTTGTTTTGTGTAGAATATAAGTAAATTGTTGTATCCGCCGGTTATAAGATTCTCGTTTGGTATCGTATTTTGATTAGGAAATTTAGACTCATTTTGAAGTGTGCACACTTCCCTAGTAAATATAAAATTGTTGTAAATATAAACTGTAACTATCATTGTATTTTTTTTGTAAGTAAAGGGACTGTATATACAATCCGTTTTATTCTCCCTCGATTTCTCACGTCCGGACAGTGCAGGAAGCGGGTTGGATCGATTATCGATTGGGATTAGAGATCTATTTTCGGCCCGCTACATTTGGCGCCCGAATAGGGACGTGAGACTTCGAAACTGGGAGCATGACTGGATTGGATTGCAGTCCATACCCAATTAGTGTGACAAGTAGTTTGATTGATTTTTCCCTTCTCCTATCTTTTTACTAACTTGGGAACAATGGCTGTAGCGGAAACATTGAATGAAGAAGTAGTGCGATTGAGACTGGAGTTGAGAAAGAAAGAAGAGGAGTGTGAAATGTTGCGGGGAATGATGGAGGGAATGGAGAATAAAATAAAAGGGATGAATGAAAAGACTGATAAGATGAAGAAGGAAATGGGAGACCGACAGGATCAGACGGACCGACGGATGCAGGACCTGTATAACATGATGACAGGGGCTGGATCAGTCCCAGGACCTACAACCCTGACCCCTGCTCCTACTGAAGGGACTCCGCTAAATGGAATGGATGGCAGTAGGATTGAGTCTAAAGAAGATACTGTGAGTGGTAGGAAAGGGGGTGAATGGAAGAGAGTGGAAAGTAAGAGAGGAAGTAAGCATGGTTCTAAGGTTAAGGATAGGAAGGCGAGAGGGAAGAGTGTGGATTTGCTATACTCAGATGAGGGAGAGAGTGACGATATGATTGGAATGAGTGAGACCGAGAGTAGCTCTTCGGAGAGTGAAGTGAATGTGGGGAAAGGAATTTTGATTAGGGAAGTGCCAAGGATTGATAAGTTTAGATTGCATGGGGGAAAGAGTATGGATGAGTTCTTCGGGGATTTTGAGCGGTACTGCAAGCTCAAGTACCCGCAGAACAAGGGTCACTGGGTGAGTGTTCTGGGAGATTGTTTGGATGGGAAAGTGTTGGAGTTCTTGCGAGTGATAACGAGTGTGGGAGAGCCAAAGTACGATGTAGTGAAGAAGAGATTGATTGGGCAGGTGAAACGAATGAAAGAGAGTGTGAAGTATAAGAGGGTGAATGAATTTGAGAAGGCTTGAATGGGGAAGAGTGAAAGTGTGAATATGTATGCACATAGGCTTGAGAGTATGGCAAGAACGAGGTATGGTGATGATGATGTAAATGAATGTAAACCACTCATGAGGAAGTTTTTGGACACGATCCCGCGAAAGGTGAGTGAATGGCTGAGTGGAAAGAGAAAGGAGAGAGTGAGACTGACAGGTGAACGGTTGATGTGGGAGGATGTGTTGGAACTGTTAGAAGATGGACGATTTGATGATGAAAGCGATCTAGAAGAGGATGGATGGTACAGTGTGAATGTTGGGGGTAAGAAGCCCAGGAGCTTTCATCCACCCCAACAGTTTGTCAGCTACAGGCATGCCCTGAAGGCTGCACCAGCTGGAGTGATGTCAAACTTCCTGGGCCGGCAGAATGGATGGGCAAATGGAGGGTGGTCGAATGGAAGGGGGCAGATGAATTACAAGCGTGGGAACGGATATATGAGAGAGAAGCTGAGGTATGTCCCAGCAAACGAGAGACCGAATGGTGGGAGAAAGATTGTGGAATGTCGTCGGTGTGGAAGGAAAGGTCATATGTTGTCAGAATGTAGGTGGACATCTGGTGCATGTTTTGGGTGTGGTAAGAAAGGGCATATGATAAAGGATTGCCAGGAAAGTGTGAAAGAGTGCTTCGAGTGTAAAGAAATAGGCCATTTGAAGAAAGATTGTCCGAGGTTGAATGGTGGAGCAACTGGTGGGGAAAGTATGAAATATGCATGTGGTAATTGTGGAAAGGCTGGTCATTATGCAAGGATGTGTCGTGACCAGAGGAATGTATGTAGCTATTGTGCGATGGAAGGACATTCAAGTGAAAAGTGTTGGATTAGACTGAGAGCGCAAGGTGTGAATGGAAAGTCTGAAGCGGGAAACTGAATGGTAAGAGGGTACCTGCTGAAGTATCCTCTGGGTGCATGAGTGTGAGTAATGTGTTGGTAAGTCTGTCTAGTGTGAAAGTGCTGTCTGGTAGGAAGTATGAGTGTCTGAGTGTGAAGGTGGAATTGAATGGAATTGAGTGTTTGGCTTTAATAGATTCTGGATGCAAGGCGAGCTTGGTGTATAAAGATGTGTATGACAAGGTTAGCGAGAAAGCCCTCCTGTCTGAGTGCAAGGGTAGTTTAGTAGGTATTGGTAATAGGAGAGTGCCTGTGATTGGAATGATAAGGTCACCTGTTCGAATGCATGGTATGATGATGAATGAATGTGAATTTTCTGTGATTGATAAGGTGAGTAGTGAGTATGGTGTGATTTTGGGCTATGATTTTATGAAAATGAATCGTATGGTTGTGCATCCTGCGAGTGATCAGATTGAGAGAAAGATTGGTAAAAATGGGGTGTATAAGTTGTATGTAGGGAAAGATGGTAGCGTTTTGAGGAGTGTGTTTACTGGTATTGAGGTGACTGCTATGGAGAATGTAAGGCTTGTGAAGGGTGAAAGGGTGTCTGTTAGAGTGAGTTGGAGTAAGGATGTTAGTTTGAATGTGAGTGAGAACACTGTGATATTGGATGGAAAGGATGCATGTTATAAGGTAAGGTGTGTTGCTTGTGTGTTTGATGGCTTGATGAGAATGAATGATCCTTTTGTATGTGCGCAGGCGGACCCCAGTGTGAAAGGGCAGGTGAGGGGAATCCAAGTCGGAGATGTACTGGGCCACCTCTCCACTGTCAATGAGGTAGGTATGGACGATAGTACGGATATCAGGGTGAATGTTGCGAATGAAAAGACATGCGAATGGATGTATAATGAGGTGAAGAGCATGGTGGAATTGGATGGATGTTTAACTGAGTATGAAAGGGAGGATGTGTATCGAATGATATTTGAACGAAAGGGAGCCCTCAGTAAGGGTGATCTGGATTTCGGGGTTGCAAAGCTCCCGGAATTCAAGATTGTCCTGAAGGAGGATTCCCCAATCTATCAGCGGCCAAGGCATTTCCCACGTCCGGTTGCTGATGAGATTGAGGAGCAGTGCTTGGAATTGGAGCAATTGGGGGTGATTGAAGAGAGCGAGAGTGCATGGAATAGTCCAATTGTACCTGTACGTAAGCCGGATGGAAGATTGCGTCTGTGTGTGGATTATCGAAAGGTGAATGAAAGGACTGTGAAAGAAAGGTTTCCGATGTGTGTGGTATCTGAGTGTGTGTATAGTATGCATGGGATGGAGTGGTTTACGAAGCTGGATCTGGTACGGGGGTATTACCAGATGCCCATTGCTGAGGAGAGCCAGCCAGTAACTGCCTTCTCTTCCTCAAAGAGGCATTACCAGTTCCGGAACCTCAGCTTTGGGTTGGCTAATGCTCCCGGAGCCTTCCAGCGGGCAATGAATGTTGTGTTGAGTAAGTTTGCGAGTAAGAATGTGATTGCGTTTATAGATGATATTTTGATTATGACTGAGACTTTTGAGGAGCATATGAGATTGGTGAATGATGTGTTGAGAACGTTGGAGAATGTTGGTGTGAAGGTGAAAGTGGCGAAGTGTGAATGGTTTGCGAAAGAAGTGGAATTCCTTGGGCATATGGTGAGTGAGAATGGATTGCGAAAATCATCGAAGTATGTTGAGAAGGTGCGAATGTTTCCTAAACTGGTGACTGTGAAGCAACTGAAGTCATTTTTGGGTTTGATTGAGTTTCAGCGAAAGTTTATACGTGATTGTTCTGGTGTGAGTAAGCCTCTGACTGAGTGGATGGGCAAGAAAGGTAGTACGGTTGTCAAGTGGAATGATAAGATGAATGAGGGTATGAGAGACTGAAAGAGGCAGTGGCTGAAGATGTTGAATTGGCTTACCCAGATTATAGTGTAAATGCTAAAATGCTTGAACTGTATACAGATGCGAGTGGGTATTGTATGGGAGGTTTTCTGATGCAAGAGCAGCGTTTGAATGGAGAGAATGTCAGGCGAATAATTGGGTATGTATCCAAGGCTATGAATGTTGCAGAACAAAAGTATTCCACTGTGGAACGAGAGCTGGCTGCGATTAGATATTGTTTGAAAGTGTTGCGTCCATTTTTGTATGGTGTGAGGTTTGTGATAAAAACCGATCATCAACCTCTTGTGTATCTGCAGCGTATGAAGTGGGCTGATAGTAGGATTGCAAGGACTTTGGAAGATTTGAGTGACTTTGACTATGTGATTGAGTATGTGCCTGGTGAACGGAATGGAGTGGCTGATTTGATGTCAAGGTATCCTGGTACGAATGATGAAAATGTGTGTGGAGTGAGTGATCCTGAGTATTTGCCGAAAGGGATTATGAATGGAAAAGAGAGTAAGGGTGGTGGTGATTCCTTGTTTGAGAGTGTATGGAATGGTTTGCAAGATTTGAAGAGTGATGGAGTAGATGTGAGAGTGCCCGATAGTGTAGATGATTTAAGGAAGGAGGTAATGAATGAAGTGTGTAGGAAGCCTGAAAGCATTGGTATGGCAAAGGTGCGGAACTTCATGAAAGAATTGAGAGCGATGTGTATGCAAGGGGTCCCGCCATTTCAGGAAGTGTTGATTGTAGTGAGTCGTTTGTATGGAGTGATTGTTTATGTGCACTTTGGTGGTGAGAGGCCGATTGTGTACAAGGATGAGAAGATGAAGGGTTTGAATCCTAATGTGGTACATCTGCAATGTTTGAGCGGTGTGCACTACAATTGGGTAATTGAAAAGTGTTCATATATAAGAGAGAAGAATGATTGTCTGGATGAAGATGAGTGTGTGTTGAGTGATGATATGGGAGTTAATGACAGTGTGGATATCAGTGCTGATGTTGGTGTGCTTGTTCCTTCTGTGTATTGCGAACATGGTGGACCTGATATGATGGAAGCGAGAGTGAAAGTTGGTGAAAGGTTGTTCTGTGGTTTGATTGATACTGGAGCGCAAGTGTCTTTAGTGAATGAGAATATTCTGAGTAAGTATGAAGAGTTTAGATGTTGCGAGCATAAACCTGTGAAGTTACGGATAAGTGGATTAGGGAATGGCATGATAGTGGCATGGGAACAGGTTAGTCTGAAAGTGAGTTTGGGTAATGGTGTGAATGTGAAGCATGACTTTGTGATTCTGAAAGGTGAGCAAATGCCTTGTTGTTTCTTGCTTGGTGTAGACTTTATGAGATTGAATGATTTGTCTTTGGATGCTGATAAGGATCGTCTTATGAAAGGTGAATGTGAGGTGATGAGGTTGAATGAGTGTGCAAAGAATGTTGTCAAGTTTTGCGGTATGATTGAGTTGGTCATGGATGATGAGAATGAGATTTTAAGTGATGATGATATTCTAGAGATGCAAGAGATGTGTCCTTTTGTTAGTAAGTTGAAGAGGTGTGTAATGATGCGTGTTGATTTGAATGAATGGCCAGAGTGTTTAAGTGATTTTAAAAGGTATGCTAAGGATTTTGTTGTTTGTATGGATGTTGTATATTTTGTGAGGCATGTGAAGGGTGGTGATGATATGTATGTACCTGTGATGTCCTTAGTTGGTATGATTGGTCTGGTGAAGGTTGTGCATGATAATTATGGGCATATGGGTAAATTTAAGCTGTGGGAGTGTATGAAGGAGCGTGTGTTCCACCCGTTTCTGAGAACTGTTGTGAATGATGTTGCAACTATGTGTGAAAGGTGTCAGAAGCGAAAGGTGCAAGGTGTGCAAGTGAAACCACCGATGTTGAAAGTTGATGCGAAAGAACCGTTTGAATTGGTAGTGATTGATTGTGTGTCTTTGCCGTGTACGAGAGCTGGGAATGTTGGTATGGTTGTGATGGTTGACCATAAAAGTAAGTTTGTGTATGCAGCGCCTGTGAGAGATAAAAGGAGTGTGACTGTTGCGCGTGTGGTTGAGCAGTTGTTCTTTCCTATGTGTGTATGGAAGCCTAGAAGATGTCTGAGTGATAATGGGCCTGAATTTGTAGGGGAAGTGTTTGAGCAAATGTTGAGAGAGAATGGTGTGGAGCATGTGAGAACAACTCCGTATGTACCGTCTTCAAATGGATTGGCTGAACGGACTATAAGAACCTTGTGTGAGATGTTGAGAATGATGAGTACGACAGTGAATGACTGGGATGTGTGTCTGGGGAGAGTGTTGTGGGCGTATAATTCAACTGTGCATAGTGCAACTGGAATGTCCCCATGTCAGTTTGTGATGAATTTTGAAAGGCGAGTGAAAGATAGGTTTCGTTTGAGTGAAAGTGAGCAGAGTGTATGGCGTGAGGCGCATGAAAGGTTCCGTTCATTTGAATTAGGTACAAAAGTATTGAAGGTGAAAGAAGTGAAGGGTAGGTTGAATGTATCAAAGATGAGTGAGAAGTTTGATGGACCTTATAGAGTTGTGAGAGTTTGGGAAAATGGGGTAACGTATGTTTTGGAGAGTTTGAATGACGGCATGACTGAGAGAGTGCGGGCTCATCAGAGTCAGTTAAGGAGATGGAGAGAACCTCCTGACTACCTGGTGAGCCATCCGGTGTATGGACTGTGTAGAGAGAGAGGTAAAGTGCATGATGATGAGATTGAATGTGATAGTATGGATCTGTCTGGGAAAGAGCTAGTCTTAGTCTCGAGGAGTAGAAAGCGTACAAAGAAGGGTAAAAGGAAGAATGCAAGTATGAATGAAAGTAAGTCTGAGCAGAGTGTTTCTGGTATGGGGGATCTTGAAAGGGAGATTGAGTTTTTGCGTAAACAGGTGAGTGATTTGGCTGGTATAAGTAGACGAGTGAGTGAGCTGCCTGTGCCTGATTTTTCTGGTTTTGGGAACAGTATGAATGATAGTGTGTTTGGGCAGAATGAACCTAGTGTGGCTGATTTTTCGGGTTTTATGAATGGTAATAGTAGGGGTGAGTTTGATGTAGTGAATGATGAAGTGGCTGATTTTTCAGGTTTCTGGTGGGAACCAGTCGAAGGGGTTTCTGGTATGCCTGTTGAGAATACAGGGGATGTGAGTGACCTGTCTGTTTCGCAAGAATGTACCTTGAGTTGGATGAGAGCTGTGAATGAGGAGCTGATGAATGGGGGTATGAAGAGTGAGGGTTCTGAACGGAAGAGTATGAAAGAATTCTGTTGTGAGATGGGAGAACTGGTAATGAGGGCTAAGAGTATGGTTGATGAGATGATAAATAGTGACGATGAGACTGACAGGACGACTGATGAACAACCCCGACTAATTGCTACGCGTAGCCAGGGACCAGTAGAAGAGTGTGAATGGGTGCAGAAGGGTGCGATTGAGCACAAGTGGTACCGTGAAGAGTGATTGAAAGGGTTTAGTGAGTGGCTGGTCGAATGGCTTAAGGAAGGAGGGGTGTGGTGGGGCGAATGTGAGTGTGTGTAAAAGGGCCATTCTCCCACCCCTTTTCTCAGTACCCTCTCCCTCCCTCTGTAAGAATGTGTGTGAATGGGAATGGGTTTGTTTTATTTTTGTTTATTTCATGTATAAAATGATTACCATGTTTTTCTTTCTTTCCAGGCGTTATTCTGGGAAGATAGTAGCTAATTTTGAGATATCACTATAATAAGATAGTTCTTTGTTTAAATTAACTTTTATCAAAGCGTCATATTCTGGAAAGAGGTAAGCTAGTCGATGTATTTTCGGGTAATGCCCACTTATTAGTTTCGCCATCCATGTATAAATAAATGGGTCACTGAAGGAGGATATATCTCTTCTTCAGAGAGTGGAAGTGTGGACTGGTAGCAAGAGGGGTTCTATAGACGAGTGCTCCACCCAGCCTTGAGAGGAGGGCTTTCGTGCCTCGCTAACCACCTGAACCGCCTTCGTTGACAATCCTGCCTCCTTCTAAGTTAGCCAACTACCACCCACCTCCAGCAAGTGATAGCGCGTGCCCCCTTTTCGTTCGGTTGTGGTTGTGTTTTTTTGTTTTGTGTAGAATATAAGTAAATTGTTGTATCCGCCGGTTATAAGATTCTCGTTTGGTATCGTATTTTGATTGGGGAATTTAGCCTCATTTTGAAGTGTGCACACTTCCCTAGTAAATATAAAATTGTTGTAAATATAAACTGTAACTATCATTGTATTTTTTTTGTAAGTAAAGGGACTGTATATACAATCCGTTTTATTCTCCCTCGATTTCTCACGTCCGGACAGTGTAGGAAGCGGGTTGGATCGATTATCGATTGGGATTAGAGATCTATTTTCGGCCCGCTACAGTGTCTATAACATTGCCTTTATCACCATTTAAGGCTTATCAAAAGCTCTACCATGCAACTACAATATACAATAATATCAATATATGTACAATTTATATAGCGTCTGTCACACAGTTAATACTCTTCAAAATAAAATACCCATTGGCAATAAGTTCTTCCTTAAGTTACAATTTATATTTCCTGACTGGATGCATGCAAGCATGTATGGAGCCTTCAAAAATGATGATGATGATTACCAACTCAAATGATCGAACAAGAAATCTATAAAACACACCTATGGAGATATTCTCCATATGAATTAATTTAACATCTATCCTTTTTTATATTTGTGACGTGTTATTTCCTATGCAATTGCTATAATTTGATTATATATATTTAGGCAATTTAAAAATGACAATAACAAACAAAAATTGATGCCTAAAAAATAAAATATTTTATTACCATGGTGTCCATATGTGCCTCAGTGCTGTAATAGTTGATTTCTTCATGCGCCAAAATTTTGCCAACTTCTGATACTTGAAGAGAATCATTATTCTTAACTTTATTGATATTAAGTTTATGGAACCTAGCATCGAGCTCTGAGTCCAAGTGTATTAGGTTTTGAGTAGAGTCAAACTTATTTATTTGCAAAGTCATTAATAAAATAGTTATATACTGTAAAAGTACAATGATTTTAAATTAAGATTATCATTTACATATTTTATGCCAAGTATGCTAATAGTTTGTTGCAGAAATGGTAAAAAAATCTTAACTGTAGAGAAAAATAAAACAAGGATTAAAAGTTTAACAAATTTATGCTTCATGAGTGAGTATTATTATGAGCCTACCATTTTTGTCTGTTTCAGTTGTGGGGTCGTAACTGACTGTGGAAGCCCAAGTCTACCATGGAATAATCTGGGATAAAGCTCATAAGGAAGGCTAGGAAGACAGTTTTGCAATCATCTATGCTTTGCTCATTTTTTTTCAGCTACCAAACATTGTCCCTGCTAGCCTAACTGCTTGCGATGGGTGGAGAGGGTGTTTCTTCAGATGGTTTGATTGGAAACTTGTTCTTCCCACCTTGGAGTATCTATTTCCAGTGCAATGAGTGATTGTTTCAACTGATGCTTAAATTTTTATTAGGGGCTGGTAACTTTCTTGGTCCTTGCCATAATTATCTGTATAGAACTGTATGGCAGCTGCTTTTCAGGCATTCTCAACTGTTAGCCTAGTGGATACAGGCATAAGTTTCCTACTCTTGAGGTACTGGGTTTGAACCCAAGTGAGAGCGGACAAATGTCAGTGCATGTAAAGGTCTGGCTACCAATTGGTGAATACAGTGTACTCACCTGTGGGGGTAGGTTGATCTTAACTCATCATACACAGACAATCACAACAGCACTGTCCTTCCTCTCCCATCTTTAAAGCACAACATAACCGTTCTGTTCTGGAACCCTGCCAATGGAGTACTAGCATTCTTTATGGGGGAAACTAATATCTATATATTCAAATGTGGAACGCTAGTGTTCCCTATGCGGATACTCATATTGAGATTCTCCTGATATGGAACTATGAAGGGTTCTATGATTATTGGGTAGTATCAAAACACAATACAACCCAAAACCTCCCCTGCCACCAATGAGCAGCAGCCCTTGGTGCCTTTGAGCTTATGAGTGATTGTCATACTGATACAGGGGTAATGAGGAGAAATTAAAGGATATTTTATTTCTTAAAAGAAGTAGAATTAAATCTAGTAAAGCACTGGGCCCTGGCATTATACCAAAGGCATTGAAGAAAGCTAATGTGATACCTATCTCTAAGAAGGGTGATAAAATGATAATGTCCAATTACCAACCATTAAGCTTCACATCAGGAGTGGGAAAAATTATGGAATCTGTAATAGTGAAATCTATTAGAGACCACTTAAATAAACACAAGTTGATTAAGGAATCTCAACACGGCTTTACTAGGGGCATGGAGGATGACTGAGGTGCTTGTGATGGGTGACTCTCAGATTAGATATTTAGATAGGATGCTGAGTGCAAGCAAATGGAAGGTAGAGTTTGTTTGCTGGGTGCTGGTGTAAATGATGTGTCTGAGAGGTATGATAGTCTGGTGTCTGGGTGTGAGAGGGATGCAGTTGTGATTACGCATGTGAGAGTAAATGATGTAAAGAAGGTGGGTTCATGTGAGTTACAAGAGAGGTACAAAAGGTTAGTTGAAAGGATGAGTGAAAGTAGAGTGAAAGGCATTGTTTCAGGTGCGCTTCCAAGATTGGATGTAGGATGGAATGGTTGTCTCGTGCAATTGGACTGAATGAGTATGTGAAAGGCCTGTGTGAGGAGTCAGGATTAGTGTTTGTAGATGTTTGGAATGGGTTTTATGGGAATAAGGCATTGTATGCATTGGATGGACTCCATCTAAGCTGGGCTGGGGTTGACGTGTTTGGCAGGAGTTAGAGAGTGTCATTGGGTCTTTGCAGGTGGGAAACATAGTTACTGATAGTGGTCAGAGAAATATAAGAGTACAGGGCGGGGTAGGGAAAGGAAAGAGATACAGTGGAGGGTATACATTCTAAAAGGTGCTTCAGGGATATGAGGGCTGAGTTGTCTTTTGTCTTTATACCAATGCTCGTAGTCTTAGAAATAAGAAAGATGAGTTATTTAGTTATATTATTGATGAAGATATAGATATAATATGTGTAATAGAATCATGATTTAATGAAAATAAATTTAATGACAATGTGAGTGAATTTGAACTACAGGGTTATGATATGTACATTAGTCAAAGGAGAGATAGGACGGGTGGTAGGTTGATTATTTATATCAGAGATAGCATTTCTTCAAATCTAAATATTACTATAAAGCAAGAAGAAGTTGAGTCACTGTGGATAGATATTAGGGTCAGTAAAAATAGGCTAATACACTCGGGAGCCTTATACAGACCACCTGGACAGATCGACTGTATTGATGAGCTAATGATCAGGGAAATAAGGAAAGGATGTGAAGTAGATACAGTTATTCTTGGTGACTTTAATTTTAAATTTTGTGGACTGGGAAAATATGATAGGAAGGGATAGAGCAAGTTGTAAGTTTATAGAATGCTTTGAGGATAATTTTTTATACTCAATTTGTTAATAAGCCAACAAGGGGTGCCAATATCTTAGATTTGGTTCTTTCAAATGATGATCACCTGGTTTAGGAATGACTGTCGGGAAAGCATTGGGAAATAGTGATCATCAGATGGTTCGTTTTAACTTGGGAATAGTGAAAGGTAGAACATCAACAAACTCCACAAAAACTCCAAATTTTTATAGGGCAGATTATGATAAATTACAAAACTTGCTAAATCAGATTAGGTGGGATATAGAATTTGGGGGGAAGAATACTTATGACATGTGGGACACTTTTAAGACTATACTAAACATAGTCCAGGAGCAGTGTATTCCAATGAAGGCTATTAGGAAGAAATGTAGAAAGCCGTTGTGGTGGAATCAGGAGATAGCTAGGAAAATTTATCAGAAGAAAAGGGCATACCAGAGATTACAGAGAGAAAGTACTTTTGAGAATTTAAATCATTATAGGTCCACCAGAAATGAGCTAAATAAGATTATTAAGAAGGGTGGCAGAAATTAATTTAGTTCAAAATAATAATAAAGATTCAAGAAAATTCTTTAGCTATTATAAAATTAATAACAAATCTAAGTGATAAAATAGGGCCTATTAGATATGAAGGGGTTTTGAAAGAATCTGATGAGGAACTAGTAGAGGTTCTTAATGATCATTTTTCTTCAGTATTTACACATGAGAATCGAGATAGATTAATTGATGATAATTCTAGGTCAAGGAAAGTAGTGTTGAATACTGTTAATATGAACAGGGAAATAATTAAAGGGTTTATATTGGAGTTAAATACTAGTAAGTCATGGCCCAGACAACATTCATTGTGGGTTACTCAAAGAAGGTGTAGATAGTATTGCAGTAGCTCTTGAAAAGTTATATACTAGATCACTAGAGTTTGGAGAAATACTTAATGATTGGAAATTAACAAATGTAGTGCCAGTTTTTAAAAAGAGAAGTAAAGAGAACCCAAATAACTTTAGGCCAGTAAGCTTAACTTCTACCGTTTGTAAAATTCTTGAGAAGATAGTTAAGAAGGGGATTTCTGACCATCTAGAGTATGGTAGGTTAATAAATGATGCACAGCATGGGTTTAGGAGAGGTAGATTGTGTTTAACAAATTTACTGGATTTTATGGATTATGTTACTAAACAATTATATAAGGGAGAGAATGTTGATGTAATTTACTTAGATTTTAGCAAAGCTTTTGATAAGGTTCCACATAGAAGACTAGTTCACAAATTAAAAATGCATGGGATATGTGGCAAGTTTTGAATTGGATAACTGAATGGCTGAAAGACAGGAAACAGAGAGTTGTGCTGAATGGGGTGAGGTCACAGTGGAGGGACGTTACCAGTGGCGTACCTCAGGGATCCGTTCTAGGCCCTTTATTATTCATAGTTTATATAAATGATCTTGGGGAGGCTGTAAATAGCAAAGTATCAATTTTTGCGGATGACACTAAATTGGCAGCTGTAGTCAAAGAAGTGGAGGGTAGCTTTAAAGTGCAGAGTGACTTAAATAAGTTATTAGCTTCGGCTCAGAGGTGGCAAATGACTTTTAACCTTAAAAAAGGCAAAGTTCTTAACATGGGGAGAGATAATAGGGAATTTAGCTATGAGATGGATGGGTATTGGCTTAATTAAATTGAAGATGAGGACTTAGGAGTAGTAGTAGATAGGTCACTGAAGTTTTCAAAGCAGTGTATTGAGGCAAAAAATAAAGCAAATAGGGTGCTAGATACATTAACAGGAATGTTAGCTAAAGAGTAAAGAGGTTATCCTTAAACTCTATAACTCATATGATAGGCCACATTTAGAGTACTGTATATAAGCATGGTCATCACATTTTAGACACATCAACATGCTAGAGTCAGTACAATGGAGAGCAACAAAAATAATACCTTCCCTGAAGCACTAAAATATGAATATAGACTGAGGGTACTAAATATGATCTCATTTGAGAGAAGATGTGTGAGGGAAGATATGATTGAGCTTTTTTAAATCTGTTCTGGGATGGATAAGTTTGATTTTAGCAAGTTATTTGAGTTGGAAGGTAGTAATAGGACTAGGGGTCACCACTTAAAAATTAAAAAACCGAGGTGTAGGTTGGATGTTAGACAATTTTATTTCACCAATAGAGTGGTAGATTACTGGAATATTTTGCCATCTGAGACGGTAGACAGTCCAAACTTGAATGTATTCAAGCGCTGATTAAATGGTTTTATGGCGAGGGAGGGTTAACTTTGGGGGTATTTTGGACTCATTCCTGTGGATGCAGTTTTTTATTATTGTATATTACAATTGATTTGGATTTTGACGAGTCTTGATGATGATGCTTTTTGTTTTTGACACATTCCAGTGTATGGTTTGAATTGTATATTGTAGATGCATGATCTGACACAATCCTATGGATGCATTTTGTGGGTGGGTTTTGATGGATGCAGATGACCTTTCATAGGCCCTTGTTGATTTATCATCCGTGAAATTATGTTATGTTATGGAGGGGGGGGGGTATTCCGGACTCATTCCTGTGAATGCAGTTTTTTTTTATTGTATATTATGATTAATTTAGATTTTGACAAGTCTTGATGATGATGGTTTTTGTTTTTGACACGTTCCTGTAGATGGTTCAAATTGTATATTGTAGATGCATGATCTGACACACCCCCATGGATTGTTTAAATTGTTTATTGCAGATGCATGATCTAGCAAAATTCTATGGATGTATCTTATATTCTGGGATGGATAAGTTAGAGGTAATACTTCAGTTTAGGGGCGCTGATTCTAGGCTGCAATTTGTGCCTTATGACATCAGATATCAAAAGGTGAAGCCCCTCATTTCAAAAGGTTTTTTTAAATGGGGCTATCTGGCGACTGCCCACTTGGGCATAGGTTGCCACAAACAAACAGCCTAGTTCTAGGCTACTTTAAAATAAAAATTTGAAAACAAAACGATAAAAAGGGAAGATGACAATTAGGAAGCAAGCACGGGCATCTGGGCGCGGGAGCGTACAACCTACAAAGAAAACAACAATAGCAAAAACAAAAAACAACAAAACTTAGTTAAATAAAAGGGAGAAGGCCGACCTCCCTCCAAAAGTCTACCAGTCAAAGAGCATGCACTCGTCCCGAGTACAAGGGACAGGCAGTAGCAACCCCGCCCATCCCGGTACCGGGATAGGTAACGTGTGCGAAGATCGCCCAGACTGGGACATTCAACAAGAATGTGCTGAACAGTCTGGGGGACAACGCAGTCATCACAGTAGGGTGCTGGTGAGCATCAAATGGCGGTGTGTCCCATGAGTATGCCCAATTCGGAGATGACAAAAAGCAACCTGAAGCCTTCGCGGCATTCGGGGGTAGGTCCATAGGAAGAGTCGCGGAGCAATGGCACACAACTTTAAATTCCCTTCAACCATTTCCCATCTTCTTTGCCAAGCAGCTCAAAGAGCTGCCCGTATTCCTGCCATGTAGTCGGTGGAGGAAGAGTGAAATGCTGGTACGCTCTGCAGAGTCTTCGTGGACTCTTTGGCACCCTCATTCCCTGCAATTCCTACTTGTCCAGGAACCCAGCAGAAGATAATCTCAACATCCACCTGGCTCACCCAAACTGTGGCATCACGGATATCGTGAACCGGGGGATGCGGAGATTCCAATGCCCCGAGAGCACTCAGGGTGCTTTATGAGTCGCTATAGATAGCGATCTGGTCTTCGAACTGGGCACATCGCGTAATCTACCGTACCGAGTGGTACAGCTCGGCTGTGAAGAGAGATGCAGCGTCTGGCAGAGGCCTGCTGACTTCAAAAAGAAGGGATACAGCGTGGAAGCCGACTCCCTCTTCGGACTTGGAGCTATCCGTATACACTGGCATGGTTCCAGCGTGACACGAGGTGTGCTCCAAAAAGGTCGAACGCAATACTCCCGGCGCTGTACAAGCTTTGGGAGCGGAGTCGTGGCAACAAATAGCCAAATGTGGTACCCTCCAGGGTGGCATCCTGGGCAGAAACAGGGGCGCCACTGGCCCAAGAGCTATACCTAGCTCTTGAAGGAGTTTCCTGGCCCTAGACCCAAAGGGCTTAGGGCATGACTGGCGTCTCTCGGCGGCATAGGTAACGTTGAAATCAGCTGCGGATGCAGTGAGAGCTGTTGGCGACTGAGGGAGGCGCGGGCTCGGGCGTACAGGCGAATGATGCACTGTACACAGTGTAGAGCGATTGGTATCTCCCCAGCATCAACTAGTAGGCTCTCAATGGGGGAAGTGCGGAAGGTACCGGTCGCAAGGCGAAGGCCGGTGTGGTGGATCAAGTCCACCTTCCGCAACAAACGCTCGGCTGTGGATGCATAAGACTCGCATATGTATTCGAGCTTCGAACTAACAAAGGATCGATAAAAAAGTAAGGCAGTAACCCTATCAGCACCCCAAGCACTGAATGTCACGGACTGGAGAATATCCATGGCATGGGTACAAGAGACCCTAAGGCTGTGAATATGAGCCTCCCAGGTGAGGCGTCGGTCAAATACAAGACCAAGGGTCAGGGTGGAGCTGTGGATGGTGGCAGAAGTGCACCACCTTAGTCTTGGCCAAAGAAAACCGAAACCTCTGTGCTTCGGCATAACAAGAGACGCGGTTCAATGCCTGTTTGAGTCGACGCTCCAGAGTTGGCATCTGGGCCGCGCCAAAAGAGATCGAAAGGTTGTCCACATAGAGCGTAGCAAGAACATCTTCCAGAAGCACTAAGGTGATGCCATTGATGCTCAGGGCAAAGAGTGTGACACTGAGGACACTTCCCTGCGGGACACCCTCTTCCTGCTCCATTGGGTCGGAAAGGGCTCCCCCTACACATACGCGGAATCAATGATCTCGCAAAAATTCAGATACTAACATTGCGAGGCGTCCCATCGCCCCCATCGTGTGGAGAGTCTCCTGGATACCGGATAGGCATGGGGTATCATAGGCCTTCTTCTGATCGAAAAAACCTGTGGCGTAGTGCTGTCTAGGAAGGAAGGCCTCCCAGGCATTTTGAGGGAATCGACCGAAGGGGCCTGGCTTCCCTCTCTCCCTAAGGGGTTTTGCCCTACCAAGCCACTTGACTAGGGAGCGGTCGGCTATGGGCTGCCTGCTGGCTTTCTTGGCAGTACCCTTGGAAAGAAAAGGGGAGGACTGCCGCTGGAAAAAGGGAGCTGCCCAAAAGCACCTCCAGAGAAGGCGGATGAGGGGGAGTCCCCTCCCCCGGCAAGCGAAAGAGAGGAGTAAGCCTCCTCTCCGGTTAGAGAAATATGGAGGGTCCCCTGCGCAAGCACAGGGGACCCTCCATTTTTTCTGTGGAGCTGCCCGAGGGTGGCTCCATTGATGAACAAGAGGAAATGGGGAGAGATTTTAGATTTTTTCATTCATGGGCATGGTGACCCTATTTCTTCCACGGGAAGCAATTGCTCATCACCCCTCATAGTAGCCCGCCCTGCAAGGGGTGTGAGTACAGGACCTGGCAGAGCCAGGTGCCACCACTCAGGACCACCCCTCCCGCCTGGTGGCCTGGCGGCTCCACCTTAGACATGGTGTAAAAACAAAGATAGATGGTGAAGTGAGAAGAAAAGGGGATGTGAGGAAGGTATGGGTGGGGATAAAGCAAGTTGTTAAAAACCCACCATCCCAAACCGGAGCTCAGGAGTTAGGGAACATTGTCCCCTAAAGTAGGCGACA
This sequence comes from Ceratothoa steindachneri, assembly GCA_963969495.1. Taxonomy (NCBI): domain Eukaryota; kingdom Metazoa; phylum Arthropoda; class Malacostraca; order Isopoda; family Cymothoidae; genus Ceratothoa; species Ceratothoa steindachneri. Next base: position 13,754,204 of record OZ018329.1, on the reverse strand, counting down.
CTATAGTCTTTATTATTTTGATAAACGTGCAGAGCCACTAGCATGTTCATCAAAATAACAAAGATGATAACGTTGCCTAATTTAGGCTATTGCGGCCAAAAATTAACATTTTTTTTAATTACTTTAGAAATAGATTTCAGTGGAAATCTAGCTTTTATGCTTCGTTCAGACGTGCAGAAAGAATTTGTTAAAAAAACAAAAACATGAGAACATTATTCTATAAACAATTACGATTATATACAGAAAGGGAGCCTCCAATTGATTGAAATTTCAAGGTCAACATAACAACATAACAACAGCAAGGGTAAAACATATTGGAACATCGATGAAATATTATGCAGTCAGGACCGGGAACAGTGGAGGGAAGCATGTAATGCAGATCTTCAGGTTTATCCTATTTCCACCTTTCGTGAATATTATAATTGAGCCAGGCTTCTTTTAAATGAGACCACAATCTATAGAAAAGTCTATTAAATTGACCGAGGAATTAACAAAAGTCGTAATGAAGTCGAACAAACTGTATTCACAGGAATCACGCTCTTTTAACTGCTCGGTTTCAGGGTTGCCAATATTTGAAATAAGGTTGAATTAAGGGTTGCCAGTGTGTGAAATTAATGGTTTATTTTCACAAAAATAGTTAAATGAAACATACAAAGTTTAATACATTAGTAATTATAAAAAAAATCAATGCATTACTAAATAATATGGTAACACTTCAGTTTCGGAGCGCACGGTAGGTGGTGCTGTTTATAGGCTACAATTTACGTCTTATGATGTCAGACAGTAGCGTCAGATGTGAACAATTACGGTGTTATATTTTTGGGTATATGAGTATATACTGGGAGGCTGCACCCCCCCAGACCCCCCAATTGATTGAAACTCAGGATCATCGCAGGGTAGTCCCTCCGCAGTGATATCTCCCCCACAAGCAGTCCCCTTGAATTTACCAGGTTTTTTTCCCCAACAGCATTTTACTGGCAGAAAAACCTAACCTAATGACAAACAATACTTACTTTTATCGGTTTCTTGATTAGTTTATGTGCCTCTAAATAATCGAAAAGTTTTTCGCAGTCATGCAAAATAAACCCGAATTTGAATAACAAAGAAGCACAACTAGAGCACGAAAAAGCCATAATGAAGAGAAACAAATGCTAAGCGGGTTCTATTTATAGCTACGACATTGCCAGTAAGAAGCTGTTATCGTTCACTGAGAAACAAAAAATCTGAAAACAAAAAAAGACAATAAAAGACACAAGAAACCTTACCTAACTTAGAAAAAACTAAAAATGAGCAGAGGCGCAGATATTTAATAAATAATACAGACTAAAAGTTACAAATTCCCAAAACAACAAAAAAATATAACGCTGTGATTAGTCATATCTGAAGCTACCATCTGACGACAGAAGAGAGATGCTGTAGCCCCAAATTGTAGCCTGCTAACAGCGCCACCTACTGTCCGCCCCAAATCTGAAGTATTATCAATAATATAATTAAGTAGAAGTGCAGGCATTTAAAAAATAACAAAAAACATACAACGCCGTGATTGGACCCCTTTGAAGTTACCGTCTGATGTTATAAGGCTTAGATTGTAGCCCAGAAACAGCGCCCCTAAACTGAAGTATTAAAAAGTCTTCGACTGACCTTCGAACAGGTAGCACGTGTTTCATAGAGCTCTCAGTCTGTTGATTTATTTTCAGATTTTTCTACAGTTTTTTTTTTCCCCCACAATCAGCGAAAGCTAAGTTACTCTTCTTCTTTTTTTTTCTTATTACTACTTAAGTTCTTTCTTTGTTTGAATAAGTGATGGAGTTTGGGGATGAAAGTGAGCATGAGTGTCGGAATGTATGCATTGGTTGTGGTGTATTAGGTGAGGGGTATACATGTGTTGTATGTGGGCTGCGTGAATGCATTGTAGATTTAGAGGGGATGAGAATGCAGGATTTAGACAGGATATGTAGGCTGGAGGGGATAGTTGCTGAGCTCAGGAGGGAACTTAGTGTTAGGCCTAGGGCTAGGAATAGGTTAGGTGGTGAGGTAGGCTAGATAGATGTTTCAGGTGAAGGTAGAGGGCCGGTGGAGGAGGTAGGATATGATAGTTCTAGGGATAGTGAAGTTAGCCCCCTTAGATTAGTTAGAAATAGGCCTAGTGAGGATGGGGGACAGTGGAGAGTGGTTAGGAAACATGAAGCTAGGGAGGCTTCTCCTGTTCTTTGTGAGAATAGGGTTGCCTCTGTTGAGGTTGTTAGCCAGAGGGAGAATAGGTGTGTGAGTCAGAGGGACACAGAACCTATTAGCTTGACTAATAGATTCAGTGACCTAAGAGAGAAAGTAACATAACATAACATAATTACACAGATGACAAAAGCCACAAGGGCCTATCAAAGGTCATCCGCCTCCGTCAAAACCCACCCACAAAAAGCACCATCACCAGGGGAAGACAAAATCAAAGTCCCCCACAATATAATATAACAGATGACAAGAGCCACACGGGCTCATCATAGGTGACTGAGTCAAAAACGGCATCTTTTTTAAGGCACCCAAACACCCAGGAAAACTACATCCAGAGGATTGCATCAGAAACAAGGGTATCACCAATCAAGGCTTGTCAAGAACTAAATCATGCAGCTATAGATATATACAAACAATATTAATATATACAAAACTTAGGAACCATCACAACCTTCCCTTCCCATAAACTCATCCATCCTACTCTTAAATACATTTAGATTTGGACTACCTACTACCCTCTGCGGCAATTTGTTCCAGAAGTCTACCACTCTTTTGGTGAAAAAATATTTTCTTAAATCCAACCTACACCCTTGCTTTTTAATTTTCAAGTGGTGACCTCTAGTCCGATTTCCATCATCTAACTCAAAAAACTTGCTAACATCCAATTTATCTATCCCGGAAAAAATTTTAAAGAGCTCAATCATATCCCCTCTCACACACCTCCTTTCGAACGAGAACATATTTAATACCCTCAGTCTATCTATATATTCAAGGTGCCTCAGGGAAGGAATAATCTTTGTTGCCCTCCGTTGCACTGACTCGAGAAGGTTAATATCGTGTCTAAAATGTGGGGACCATGCCTGTATACAGTACTCTAGATGTGGCCTAACATAAGAGTTATAGAGTTTAAGAATAACCTCCTTACTTTTGTAACTGACATTTCTCTTAATAAAACCCAGCACTCTATTTGCCCTATTTCTTGCTTCAATACACTGCTTAGAAAACCTTAATGACTTATCTATTACTACTCTTAGATCTTTCTCATCCTCTACTGAGCTCAGCAAATGCCCATCCATTTCATAGTTAAATTCTCTATTATCTTTTCCCATGTTAATAACTTTGCACTTATCTAGGTTGAAAGTCATTTGCCACTTATGTGCCCAACATAACAATTTATTTAAATCCCCCTGCACTTTAAAATTATCATCAATATCTTTAACTACAGCTGCTAATTTGGTATCATCCGCAAAAATTGACACTTTATTATTAACTGCCTCCCCAAGATCGTTTATATAGATGACAAATAATAATGGACCGAGAACTGATCCCTGAGGAACCCCACTGATAACATCCCTCCACTCTGACTTTACACCATTTAGCACTACCCTTTGCTTCCTGTTTTTCAGCCACTCAGCTATCCAATTTGAAACACCCCCACATATCCCAATCATTTTTAATTTATGAACTAGTCTCCTTTGTGGTACCTTATCAAATGCTTTACTAAAATCTAAGTAAATTATATCTACATTCTCTCCCTTATCTACTTGATCTGTTACAAACTCCAGAAAGTCTAGTAAGTTAGTCAAACATGATCTACCTGATCTAAACCCATGCTGAGCATCGCTGATTAACCCCTCCCTCTCTAGATGTTGGCAAATGCCTTTTTTAACTATTTTCTCAAGAATTTTACAGACTACAGGAGTTAGGCTAACCGGTCTAAAGTTATTTGGATCCTCTTTACTACCCTTCTTGAAAATGGGGACTACATTCGCTCTCTTCCAATCATCGGGTATTTCTCCATATTCCAGTGACCTAGTATATAACTTCTCCAGAGCAATTGAGATACTTTCTACACCTTCTTTAAGTATCCTAGAATGAATATTATCAGGGCCAGAGGCCTTGGTAGTATCTAACTCACCTATTAGTCCTTTTATCATCCTCCGATCCACACTAATGTTAGTAAACACCTCTTTCCCTGACCCATGAGTACTATACATAAGACTATTTAGTTTCTCCTTTGTAAATACTGAAGTGATATGACTGATGGGGGTGGGGGTGGAGGTAGAGTAATTGGTAGTTTGAATGAGAATAGGAAGTTGAATGCAAGTAGATTGAATGGTTTGAGGGTGTGTTTGCCGGGTGCTGGAGTGAGAGATCTGTCTGATAGGTATGAGGAGCTGGTGTCTGGCTGTGCAAGGGATGCGGTTGTGATTACACATGTAGGAGTGAATGATGTAAAGAAAGTGGGTACATGTGAGTTACGTGAGAGGTACCAGAGGTTGATTGAAAAGGTGAAAGAAAGTAGAATGAAAGGTGTTGTGACAGGTGTGCTTCCAAGAATGGATGTCTCGTGCGATTGGGCTGAATGATTACGTGAGGAGGATGTGTGGGATAGGTTTGTTGGAATGAAAGAAATGTGTGCAATGGATGGACTGCATTTGAGTAGGAGGGGGGTAAATGTGTTGTGGGAGGAGTATGATCATGTTATTAGGTCTTTGCGGGCAGGAAACTAGATACTAATAGTGGTCAGGGAATTATGAGAGGACATTATAGTACTGAAAGGAGAATGGACTTGGCAGATAACAGAAATAGGTTCCAAGGCGATAGAGGTGAGGTCATTCAGGTTTCAAGAGGTGCTTCAGGGATAGGGGGGCTAAAATTTTTTCTAGGATAGATAAATTGGATGTTAGCAAGTTTTTAAGTTAGATGATGGAAATCGGACTAGAGGTCACCACTTGAAAATTAAAAAGCAAGGGTGTAGGTTGGATTTAAAAAAAATATTTTTTCACCAATAGAGTGGTAGACTTCTGGAACAAATTGCCACGGAGGGTAGTAGGTAGTCCAAATTTAAATGTATTTTAAGAGTAGGTTGGATGAGTTTATGGGGAGGGAAGGTTGTGATGGTTCCTAAGTTTTGTATATATAAATATTGTTTGTATATATCTATAGCTGCATGATTTAGTTCTTGACAAGCCTTGATTGGTGATACCCTTGTTTCTGGACGCAGTTTTCCTGGGAGTTTGGGTGCCTTAAAAAAGAGGCTGTTTGACTCGGATGACCTATGATGAGCCCTTGTGGCTTTTGTCATCTGTTATATTATATTGTGGGGGACTTTGATTTTGTCTTTCCCTAGTGATGGTGCTTTTTGTGGGTGGGTTTTGACGGATGCGGATGACCTTTGATAGGCCCTTGTGGCTTTTGTCATCGGTGAAATTATGTTATGTTATGTTAAGGTAGTAATAGGACTAGGAGTCACCATTTATAAATTAAAAAACAGAGGTGCAGGTTGGATATGTTAGAAAGTATTTTTTTCACCAATAGAATGGTAGATTACTGGAATAGTTGGAAAATATGTAGATTGGCGGCACAAATGATGGGACATAAACTATTTTGTCCATGTTCCAATATGTTTCACATTTTTGGAGTAAATTTGAGGGGACTGTTTGTGTGGGGGTAAACACAATGGGTGGACCCCATTACAATGATCCTGAGTTTCAATCAATTGGGGGGTCTGAGGGGCACAGCCCCCAGTATATAATCCTAATTGTTTATAGAATAATGTTCTAACATTTACAGAAGTGAATGATTTAACCAAATCATTTCTGCATGGGTTAACGAAATATAAACACATAAAAACCACTTTTTTGGCTGAGCTGCCAATCTACATGCTTACTGAATAGTTTGCCATCTGAGGTGGTAGACAGTCCAAACTTGAATGTTTTCAAACGCAGATTAGATGATTATATGGGAAGGGAGGATTAACTTGGGGGAAGAGGGGGATTCTGGACTCATTCCTGTGGATGCAGTTTTTTATTATGGTATATTATGATTGAATTGGATTTTGACTAGTTTTGATGATGATGCTTTTTGTTTATGACACATTCCTGTTGGGTGAGGATGACCTTTGATCGGCCCTTGTCATCAGTGAAATTGTTATGTTAACAGATAATAAATTCAGAGCTTGTAGACGATGAGAGTATGCCATATATTTCATCCCCGATATATCGGAGGATGATAAAAGGACTAATAGGTGAGTTAGATGCTACCAAGGCCTCCGGCCCTGATAATATTCATTCTAGGATACTTAAAGAAGTGGTAGAAAGTATCTCAATAGCTCTGGAGAAGTTATATACTAGGTCACTGGAATATGGAGAAATACACGATGATTGGAAGAGAGCAAATGTAGTCCCCATTTTCAAGAAGGGTAGTAAAGAGGATCCAAATAACTTTAGACCGGTTAGCCTAACTCCTGTAGTCTGTAAAATTCTTGAGAAAATAGTTAAAAAAGGGATTTGCCAACATCTAGAGAGGGAGGGGTTAATCAGCGATGCTCAGCATGGGCTTAGATCAGGTAGATCATGTTTGACTAACTTACTAGACTTTCTGGAGTTTGTAACAGATCAAGTAGATAAGGGAGAGAATGTAGATATAATTTACTTAGATTTTAGTAAAGCATTTGATAAGGTAGCACATAGGAGACTAGTTCATAAATTAAAAATGATTGGGATATGTGGGGAGGTTTCAAATTGGATAGCTGAGTGGCTGAAAGACAGGAAGCAAAGGGTAGTGCTAAATGGTGTAAAGTCAGAGTGGAGGGATGTTATCAGTGGGGTTCCTCAGGGATCAGTTCTCGGTCCATTATTATTTGTCATCTATATAAACGATCTTGGGGAGGCAGTTAATAATAAAGTGTCAATTTTTGCGGATGATACCAAATTAGCAGCTGTAGTTAAAGATATTGATGATAATTTTAAAGTGCAGGGGAATTTAAATAAATTGTTATCCTGGGCACATAAGTGGCAAATGACTTTCAACCTTGATGAGTGCAAAGTGATTAACATGGAAAAAGATAATAGAGAATTTAACTATGAAATGGATGGGCATTGGCTGAGCTCAGTAGAGGATGAGAAAGATCTAAGAGTAGTAATAGATAAGTCATTAAGGTTTTCTAAGCAGTGTATTGAAGCAAGAAATAGGGCAAATAGAGTGCTGGCTTTCATTAAGAGAAATGTCAGTTACAAAAGTAAGGAGGTTATTCTTAAACTCTATAACTCTTATGTTAGGCCACATCTAGAGTACTGTATACAGGCATGGTCCCCAGATTTTAGACACAATATTAACCTTCTCGAGTCAGTGCAACGGAGGGCAACAAAGATTATTCCTTCCCTGAGGCACCTTGAATATATAGATAGACTGAGGGTATTAAATATATTCTCGTTCAAAAGGAGGTGTGTGAGAGGGAATATGATTGAGCTCTTTAATATTTTGGTAATACTTCAGATTCGGGGCGCACGGTAGATGGCGCTGTTAGTCGGCTACAATTTTGGGCTAGAGCATATCTCTTATGACGTCAGGCGGTAGCGTCAGATGTGACCATCACTGAGTTATATTTTTTTTGTTGTTTTGGGGATTTGTAACTATTATTTACTAAATATCTGCGCTCTGCTCGTTTATAGTTTTTTTCTAAGTTAGGTAAGGTTTCTTGATGTCTTTTATTGTTTTTTGTTTTGTTTTCATATTTTTTGTTTACTGTGAACGATAACAGCTTCTTAGCAACATCGTAGCTTATAAATAGGACCCGTTTTGCAAATGTTTTTCTTTTGTTATTGTGTTTTCGTGCTCTCCATGTGCTTCTTTGTTATTCGAATTCGGCTTTACTTTGTATAATCGCGAAAAACTTTTAGATTATCTAGAGGCGATAAACTAATCAAGAAACCTATAGAAGTAAGAATTGTTTGTTATTAGGTTAGGTTTTTCTGCCAGTAAAAAGCTGTTGGGGAGAACCCCCCTCCAGTAAATTCAAGGGGACTGCTCGTGGGGGAGATATCACTGAAGGGAGACCACCCTGCGATGATCCTGAGTTTCAATCAATTGGGGGGGGGTCTGGGGGGCGCAGCCCCCCAGTATTATACTCATATACAAAAAAATATTACGCCGATATTGTTCACATCTGACGCTACCGTCTGACATCATAAGAGATGCTGTAGCCCAAAATTGTAGCCGACTAACATCGCCATCTACCGTGCGCCCCGAATCTGAAGTGTTACCAAAAATTTTTCCAGGATAGATAAATTGGATGTTAGCAAGTTTTTTGAGTTAGATGATGGAAATCGGACTAGAGGTCACCACTTGAAAATTAAAAAGCAAGGGTGTAGGTAGGATTTAAGAAAATATTTTTTCACCAATAGAGTGGTAGACTTCTGGAACAAATTGCCGCAGAGGGTAGTAGGTAGTCCATAACATAACATAATTTAACGGATGACAAAAGCCACAAGGGCCTATCAAAGGTCATCTGTATCCATCAAATCCCACCCATATAATGCATCTATAGGATTTTGTCAGATCATGCATCTACAATATACAATTTAACAATCCATAGGAATGTCCAACCATGCATCTACAATATATAATTTAAAGCCTCCATAGGAGTCTGTCAAAAGCAAAATCAAACTCCCCCAAAATATACAATAAAAAGAAACTGCATCCACAGGAATGAGTCAAGAAACATATCCACATACCAAAAAGTAAGAAATTAACCCCCCATCCCCATATAATCATCCAATCTGCGCTTGAAAACATTCAAGTTTGGGCTGTCTACAGTCTCAGGTGGCAAACTATTCCAATAATCCACCACTCTATTAGTGAAAAAATCTAAATGTATTTAAGAGTAGGTTGGATGAGTTTATGGGAAGGGAAGGTTGTGATGGTTCCTAAGTTTTGTATATATTAATATTGTTTGTATATATCTATAGCTGCATGATTTAGTTCTTGACAAGCCTTGATTGGTGATACCCTTGTTTCTGGATGCAATCCTCTAGATGTAGTTTTCTTGGGAGTTTGGGTGCCTTAAAAAGAAACCGTTTGACTCGGATGACCTATGATGAGCCCTTGTGGCTTTTGTCATCTGTTATATTATATTAACATAACATAACATAACATAACATAATTTAACGGATGACAAAAGCCACAAGGGCCTATCAAAGGTCATCCGTATCCATCAAATCCCACCCATATAATGCATCCATAGGATTTTGTCAGATCATGCAGCTACAATATACAATTTAACAATCCATAGGAATGTCCAACCATGCATCTACAATATATAATTTAAAGCCTCCATAGGAGTCTGTCAAAAACAAAATCAAAATCCCCCAAAATATACAATAAAAAGAAACTGCATCCACAGGAATGAGTCAAGAAACATATCCACATACCAAAAAGTAAGAAATTAACCCTCCATCCCCATATAATCATCCAATCTGCGCTTGAAAACATTCAAGTTTGGGCTGTCTACAGTCTCAGGTGGCAAACTATTCCAATAATCTACCACTCTGTTAGTGAAAAAATATTTTCTAACATCCAGTCTGCACCTCTGTTTTTTAATCTTTAAGTGGTGGCCTCTAGTTCTATTACTACCTTCTAACTCAAATAACTTGCTGAAATCTAATTTATCCATCCCAGAAAAGATTTTAAAAAGCTCAATCATATCTCCCCTCACACACCTTCTTTCAAATGAAAACATATTTAATACCCTCAGTCTATCTTCATATTCAAGGTGCTTCAGGGATGGTATTATTTTTGTTGCCCTCCTTTGTACTGACTCTAATAAGTTTATATCATGTCTAAAATGTGGTGACCATGCCTGTATACAGTACTCTAAATGTGGCCTGACATAAGAGTTGTATAGTTTAAGGATGACCTCCTTACTCTTGTAGCTAACATTTCTTTTAATGTAACCTAGTACCCTATTTGCTCTATTTTTTGCCTCAATACACTGCTTTGAAAATTTCAGTGACCTATCTACTACCACTCCTAAGTCTTTCTCATCTTCAACTGAATTAAGCCAATATCCATCCATCTCATAGCTAAATTCCCTATTATCTCTCCCCATGTTAATAACTTTGCATTTATTAAGGTTAAAAGTCATCTGCCACTTCTGAGCCCAAGCTAACAGCTTATCTAGGTCACCCTGCACTTTAAAGCTACCCTCAACCTCTTTGACTACAGCTGCCAATTTAGTGTCATCAGCAAAAATTGACACTTTGCTATTTACACCTTGCCCAAGATCATTTACATAGATTATAAATAATAAAGGGCCTAAAACTGGTGATGGTACCATCACCCCTGGTGATGGTACTTTTTGTGGGTGGGTTTTGACGGAAGCGGATGACCTTTGATAGGCCCTTGTGGCTTTTGTCATCCGTGTAATTATGTTATGTTATGTTATCTCTTTTGTCCACTCTGAACATATTTAAGCTTCCTCAAATACACAATATGGCCTAGGTTCCACAATGAGGACGCGTATTCGAAATAAGACGTACATGAGTAATAAATATTGCAACATACACTTAATATATTGCCGAACTCAAATATACTAGGTATACCACACAAGAACTTCTATAAATACCAAAAATTTTGTAAAACAAACCAAGATACCTACGCCATGTGAACATGTATCTTTCGGAGTAGCTCGAGCGTTTGTTTTTAATGTTAATATTTATTTTATAAAAATGTAGTAGGTTATTTAAACAGGTTTAGTGTGTCAAAGTGTTCACGCACATTAAACAAACAAACATGTTTAGTAACGTGATGTTAGTGATTTTTTTTTTTTTTTGCGTTAATCTGTAGAATTACGAAAACTGAACATGTTTAGATAACCTGCTACCCCTAACCTTATACATCGTTGTTCAGAACGTGAAAACAATCACGTGTTTTCACGTTACACGATTTATTGGCGAGTTATTATGTGTTAATATGTAAAATTACCAAAACCAAACATGCTTGGATAACCTATGAAATGGATGGGCATTGGCTGAATTCAGTTGAGGATGAAAAGGACTAAGGCGTAACATAACATAACATAATTACACGGATGACAAAAGCCACAAGGGCCTATCAAAGGTCATCCGCCTCCGTCAAAACCCACCCACAAAAAGCACCATCACCAGGGGAAGACAAAATCAAAGTCCCCCACAATATAATATAACGGATGACAAAAGCCACAAGGGCTCATCATAGGTCATCCGAGTCAAGCGGCCTCTTTTTCAAGGCACCCAAACTCCCAGGAAAACTACATCCAGAGGATTGCATCCAGAAACAAGGGTATCACCAATCAAGGCTTGTCAAGAACTAAATCATGCAGCTATAGATATATACAAACAATATTAATATATACAAAACTTAGGAACCATCACAACCTTCCCTTCCCATAAACTCATCCAACCTACTCTTAAATACATTTAGATTTGGACTACCTACTACCCTCTGCGGCAATTTGTTCCAGAAGTCTACCACTCTATTGGTGAAAAAATACTTTCTTAAATCCAACCTACACCCTTGCTTTTTAATTTTCAAGTGGTGACCCCTAGTCCGATTTCCATCATCTAACTCAAAAAACTTGCTAACATCCAATTTATCTATCCCGGAAAAAATTTTAAAGAGCTCAATCATATCCCCTCTCACACACCTCCTTTCGAACGAGAACATATTTAATACCCTCAGTCTATCTTCATATTCAAGGTGCCTCAGGGAAGGAATAATCTTTGTTGCCCTCCGTTGCACTGACTCAAGAAGGTTAATATCGTGTCTAAAATGTGGGGACCATGCCTGTATACAGTACTCTAGATGTGGCCTAACATAAGAGTTATAGAGTTTAAGAATAACCTCCTTACTTTTGTAACTGACATTTCTCTTAATAAAACCCAGCACTCTATTTGCCCTATTTCTTGCTTCAATACACTGCTTAGAAAACCTTAATGACTTATCTATTACTACTCCTAGATCTTTCTCATCCTCTACTGAGCTCAGCCAATGCCCATCCATTTCATAGTTAAATTCTCTATTATCTTTTCCCATGTTAATAACTTTGCACTTATCAAGGTTGAAAGTCATTTGCCACTTATGTGCCCAGGATAACAATTTATTTAAGTCCCCCTGCACTTTAAAATTATCATCAATATCTTTAACTACAGCTGCTAATTTGGTATCATCCGCAAAAATTGACACTTTATTATTAACTGCCTCCCCAAGATCGTTTATATAGATGACAAATAATAATGGACCGAGAACTGATCCCTGAGGAACCCCACTGATAACATCCCTCCACTCTGACTTTACACCATTTAGCACTACCCTTTGCTTCCTGTCTTTCAGGAAGCAAAGTAGTAGATAGGTCACTGAAGTTTTCAAAGCAGTGTATTGAGGCAAAAAATAGATCAAATAGGGTGCTAGGATACATTAACAAGAATGTTAGCTACAAGAGTAAAGAGGTTATCCTTAAACTCTATAATTCGTATGTTAGGCCACATTTCGAGTAATGTATACAAGCATGGTCACCACATTTAGAGTAATGTATACAAGCATGGTCACCACATTTTAGACATGAGCTTTTTAAAATCTGTTCTGGGGTAAATATGTAGATTAGCGACTCGGCCGAAAAAGTGTTTGTAAACATGTAGATGAGCGGCCCGTCTGGAAAAAATTATTTTGTGTAAATATTATCGTTCACCCATGTCACTTCTGATGTCATATCCCACCCCCAACCTCTATTATAATTCGCAAAACGATTAAAGGCGCTGACATGATGTAGTTAAAGCATTGGTAAATATGTAGATTATCGGCGCGAACGATGGGACGTACTATTTTGTCCGTGTTCCAAAATGTTTCACGTTTTTGGAGTACATTTAAGTTGACGGCTCGTGTGGGGGTAAACACAATGGGGGGACTACACTACGATGATCCTGAGTTTCATTAAATTTGGGGGGGTCTGGGGGGCACAGCCCCCCAGTATATAATCCCAATTGTTTATAGAATAATAATTCGAAAAGGACTCAAACGCGCATGAATATTCCGACACGAGTGAACGATAATATTTACACACAAATTTTTTTTTCGGCCAGGCCGCTAATCTACATATTTACCAAAGCATTCACCTCTATAAACGTCAGAACATTAGAAAAATTAAGATTATATACTGGGAGGCTGTGACCCCCAGACCCCCCTCCTAATTTAATGAAATTCAGGATCATCGTAGTGCGGTCCACGCATCATGTTTATCCCCCACGAGCCGTCCCCTATAAATGTACCCAGAAAATGTGAAACATTTTGGAACACAGACAAAATAGTACATCTTATCGGCCGGGCCGCTCGTTTACATATTTACCAAAGTGTTTTTTTGGTAAATATTTTCGTTCACCCCTACCGGAATATTCATGGGTGTTTGAGTTGTCTGATGTCAGACCCCCCCCCCCACCCCTATTATAATTTGCAAAACGATTAAAGGCACTGACATGATTTGGTTAAATCATTCACCTCTGTAAACGTTAGCATATTAGTCTATAAACAATTAGGATTATATACTGGGGGCTGTGCCCCCCAGACCCCCCACTAATTTAATGAAACTCAGGATCATTGTAGTGTGGTCCCCCATTGAGTTTACCCCCACACAAGCTGTCCCCTTAAATGTACTCCAAAAACATGAATCATTTTGGAACACGGATGAAATAGTACATCCCATCCTTCAAGTCGCTAATTTACATATTTACAAAGAGCGTGCAAGTTGGATATTAGAAAATATTTTGTCACCAATAGAGTGGTAGATTACTGGAATATTTGGTAGTACTTTAGATTCAGGGCGCACGGTAGGTGGCGTTGTTAGTAGGCTACAATATATCTTAATGACATCAGATGTAAACAATTACGGCGTTATATTTTTTTGTATATGTATATGAGTATATACTGGGGGCTATGCCCCCCAGACTCCCCCCATTGATTAAAACTCAGGATCATCGCAAGGGGGGCCCCGCACACTGATATCTCCCCCACGAGCAGTGCCCTTGAATTTACTGGGGGGTTTCCCCAATAGCTTTTTACTGGTAGAAAAACCTAATCTAATAACAAACAATACTTACTTCAATAGATTTCTTGATTAGTTTATGCCCTCTAGATAATCTAAAAGTTTTTCGCGATTATACAAAATAAAGCTGAATTCGAATCATGAAGCAGCACATGGAGAGCACGAAAATGCCATAACGAAACAAAAACATTTGCAAAATGGGTCCTATTTATAAGCTATGACCTTGCCGGTGAGAAGCTGTTATCGTTCGAGGCAAACAAAAAATATGAAAACAAAACAAAAAACAATAAAAGACATCAAGAAACCTTACTTAACTTAGAAAAAACTATAAACGAGCAGAGGCGCAGATATTTAGTAAATAATACAGACTAAAAGTAATAATTCCCCAAAACAACAAAAAAATATAACGCCGTGATTGGTCACATCTGAAGCTACCGTCTGATGTCATAAGAGATATATTGTAGCCCAAAATTGTAACATAACATAACATAACATAATTACACGGATGACAAAAGCCACAAGGGCCTATCAAAGGTCATCCGACTCCGTCAAAACCCACCCACAAAAAGCACCATCACCAGGGGAAGAAAAAATATTTTCTTAAATCCAACCTACACCCTTGCTTTTTAATTTTCAAGTGGTGACCTCTAGTCCGATTTCCATCATCTAACTCAAAAAACTTGCTAACATCCAATTTATCTATCCCGGAAATTTTTTTAAAGAGCTCAATCATATTCCCTCTCACACACCTCCTTTCGAATGAGAACATATTTAATACCCTGAGTCTATCTATATATTCAAGGTGCATCAGGGAAGGAATAATCTTTGTTGCCCTCTGTTGCACTGACTCGAGAAGGTTAATATCGTGTCTAAAATGTGGGGACCATGCCTGTATACAGTACTCTAGATGTGGCCTAACATAAGAGTTATAGAGTTTAAGAATAACCTCCTTACTTTTGTAACTGACATTTCTCTTAATAAAACCCAGCACTCTATTTGTCCTATTTCTTGCTTCAATACACTGCTTAGAAAACCTTAATGACTTATCTATTACTACTCCTAGATCTTTCTCATCCTCTACTGAGCTCAGCCAATGCCCATCCATTTCATAGTTAAATTTTCTATTATCTTTTCCCATGTTAATAACTTTGCACTTATCAAGGCTGAAAGTCATTTGCCACTTATGTGCATAGGATAACAATTTATTTAAATCTCCCTGCACTTCAAAATTATCATCAATATCTTTAACTACAGCTGCTAATTTGGTATCATCCGCAAAAATTGACACTTTATTATTAACTGCCTCCTCAAGATCGTTTATATAGATGACAAATAATAATGGACCGAGAACTGATCCCTGAGGAACCCCACTGATAACATCCCTCCACTCTGACTTTACACCATTTAGCACTACCCTTTGCTTCCTGTCTTTCAGCCACTCAGCTATCCAATTTGAAACCTCCCCACATATTCCAATCATTTTTAATTTATGAACTAGTCTCCTATGTGGTACCTTATCAAATGCTTTACTAAAATCTAAGTAAATTATATCTACATTCTCTCCCTTATCTACTTGATCTGTTACAAACTCCAGAAAGTCTAGTAAGTTAGTCAAACATGATCTAAACCCATGCTGAGCATCGCTGATTAACGCCTCCCTCTCTAGATGTTGGCAAATGCCTTTTTTAACTATTTTCTCAAGAATTTTACAGACTACAGGAGTTAGGCTAACCGGTCTAAAGTTATTTGGATCCTCTTTACTACCCTTCTTGAAAATGGGGACTACATTCGCTCTCTTCCAATCATCAGGTATTTCTCCATATTCCAGTGACCTAGTATATAACTTCTCCAGAGCTATTGAGATACTTTCTACCACTTCTTTAAGTATCCTAGAATGAATATTATCAGGGCCGGAGGCCTTGGTAGTATCTAACTCACCTATTAGTCCTTTTATCATCCTCCGATCCACACTAATGTTAGTAAACACCTCTTTCCCTGACCCATGAGTACTATACATAAGACTATTTAGTTTCTCCTTTGTAAATACTGATGCAAAATGACCATTTAGTACCTCAACTATTTCCTCATCAGTTTCTCTCACAACCCCTTCATATTTGATAGGTCCTATTTTAACTCTGCCAGACTTGTTATTAATTTTGCAGTAACTAAAGAACTTTCTAGGATCTTTGTTGCTATCCTGAGCTAATTTAATTTCTGACACCCTTTTGTTCTTCTTTATAATCTTATTTAACTCATTCCTAGCCATTCTATAATCACTTAAATTTTGAATATTATTTTGTACCTGTAATTTTTTGTATGCCCTTTTCTTCTCTGATATTTTTCTAGCTATCTCCTGATTCCACCATAATGGTTTCCTACTTTTGTTCCTAATGGCCTTCATTGGGATACATTGCTCTTGGACTACATTTATTATATGCTTGAAAGTATCCCACATCCCATAAGCAATTTTCCCTCTGAATTCTACATCCCAGTCTACCAAATTTAGCAAGCTTCGAAGTTTTATATAATCTCCCTTATGAAAATTCAGAACCTTTTCAGCATTCTCGGTTATTTTACCCTTCTCAATTCCCAAGTTAAAACGAACTATCTGATGGTCACTATTTCCCAATGCTTCCCCAACCGTCAATTCTTGAACTAAATGATCACTGTTAGAAAGTACTAAATCTAATATATTGTCCCCCCTCGTTGGCTCATTAACAAATTGATTCAAAAAAATTATCCTCAAAGCATTCTATGAACCTGCCACTTGTTCTATCCCTACCTATCATATTTTCCCAGTCCACAGAGTTTAAGTTGAAGTCCCCAATAATAACTGCATCTGTTTCACATCCCTTACTTATTTCCCTTATCATTAGTTCATTCATATCATCAGTCTGCCCAGGTGGCCTGTAAAAAGCTCCCAAATGCACCATTCTATTTTTACTGAACCTAATATCTATCCATAAGAGTTATAGAGTTTAAGAATAACTTCCTTACTTTTGTAACTGACATTTCTCTTAATGAAAGCCAGCACTCTATTTGCCCTATTTCTTGCTTCAATACACTGCTTAGAAAACCTTAATGACTTATCTATTACTACTCCTAGATCTTTCTCATCCTCTACTGAGCTCAGCCAATGTCCATCCATTTCATAGTTAAATTCTCTATTATGTTTTCTCATGTTAATAACTTTGCACTTATCAAGGTTGAAAGTCATTTGCCACTTATGTGCCTAAGATAACAATTTATTTAAATCCCCCTGCTAATTTGGTATCATCCACAAAAATTGACACTTTATTATTAACTGCCTCCCCAAGATCGTTTATATAATGACAAATAATAATGGACCGAGAACTGATCCCTGAGGAACCCCACTGATAACATCCCTCCACTCTGCTCTGACTTTATACCATTTAGCACTACCCTTTGCTTCCTGTCTTTCAGCCACTCAGCTATCCAATTTGAAACACCCCCACATATCCCAATCATTTTTAATTTATGAACTAGTCTCCTATGTGGTACCTTATCAAATGCTTTACTAAAATCCATGTAAATTACATCTACATTCTCTCCCTTATCTACTTGATTTGTTACGAACTCCAGAAAGTCTATTAAATTAGTCAAACATGATCTACCTGATCTAAACCCATGCTGAGCATCACTGATTAACCCCTCCCTCTCTAGATGTTGGCAAATCCCTTTTTTAACTATTTTCTCAAGAATTTTACAGACTACAGGAGTTAGGCTAACCGGTCTAAAGTTATTTGGATCCTCTTTACTACCCTTCTTGAAAATGGGGACTTCATTCGCTCTCTTCCAATCATCGGTTATTTCTCCATATTCCAGTAACGTAGTATATAACTTCTCCAGAGCTATTGAGATACTTTCTCCCCCTTCTTTAAGTATCCTAGAAGGAATATTATCAGGGCCGGAGGCCTTGGTAGCATCTAACTCACCTATTAGTCCTTTTATCATCCTCTAATCCACATTAATGGTTATAAACACCTCTTTTCCTGACCCATGAGTACTATACATAAGACTATTTAGTTTCTTTTTTGTAAATACTGATGCAAAATGACCATTTAGTACCTCAACTATTTCCTCATCAGTTTCTCTTAGGTCCTATTTTAACTCTGCCAGACTTGTTATTAATTTTATAGTAACTAAAGAACTTTCTAGGATCTGTGTTGCTATCCTGAGCTAATTTAATTTCTGATACCCTTTTGTTCTTCGTTATAATCTTATTTAACTCATTCCTAGCCATTCTATAATCACTTAAATTTTGAATATTATTTTGTACCTGTAATTTTTTATATGCCCTTTTCTTCTCTTAAATTTTTCTAGCTTTCTCCTGATTCCACCATAATGGTTTCCTACTTTTGTTCCTAATGGCCTTCATTGGGATACATGTCTCTTGTCTCTTGGACTACATTTATTATATGCTTGAAAGTATCCCACATCCCATAAGCATTTTTACTTCTAAATTCTACATCCCAGTATACCAAATTTAGCAAGCTTCGAAGTTTTACATAATCTCCCTTATGAAAATTTGGAACTTTTACAGCATTCTTAGTTATTTTACCCCTCTCAATTCCCAAGATAAAACGAACTATCTGATGGTCACTATTTCCCAATGCTTCCCCAACATTCAATTCTTGAACTAAATGATTTACTGTTAGAAAGTAATAAATCTAATATGTATATTGTCCCCCCTCATTGGCTCATTAACAAATTGATTCAAAATATTATTCTCAAAGCATTCTATGAACCTGCCACCTATTCTATCCCTACCTATCATATTTTCCCAGTCCACAGAGTTTAAGTTGAAGTCCCCAATAATAACTGCATCTGTTTCACATCCCTTACTTATTTCCCTTATCATTAGTTCATCTATATCATCAGTCTGCCCAGGTGGTCTGTAAAAAGCTCCCAAATGCACCATTCTATTTTTACTGAACCTAATATCTATCCAAAGTGACTCAACTCCATCCTGCTTTATTGAAGTATTTAAACTTGAAACAATGTTGTTTTTTATATAGATAATTATTGCTCCACCAATCCTACCTGTCCTTTGACTAATGTACATATTATAACCCTGTAAATCAAATTCACTTGTAGTGTCACTAAATTCTATTTTATTAACCCATGATTCAGTAACACATAATATATCTATATCCTTATCGCTAATATAACTAAATAGCTCATCCTTCTTATTTCTAAGACTACAAGCATTTGTATAGAAACAATTTAACCCCCTATTCCTGAAGCACCTCTATCGCCTTGGAACCTATTTCTGTTATCTGCCAAGTCCATTCTACTTTCAGTACTATAATGTCCTCTCATAATTCCTCGACCACTATTAGTATCTAGTTTCCCGCCTGCAAAGACCTAATAACATGATCATACTCCTCCCACAACACTTCTACCCCCCTCCTACTCAAATGCAGTCCATCCATCGCATACATTTCTTTCATTCCAACAAACCTATCCCACACATCCACAAACATGACACCTTCCATCTCACACATCCTCCTCACATAATCATTCAGCCCAATCGCACGAGACATCCATTCTACCCCAATATCCATTCTTGGAAGCACACCTGTCACAACATTTTTCATTCTACTTTCTTTCACCTTTTCAATCATCCTCTTGTACCTCTCACGTAACTCACATGCACCCACTTTCTTCACATCATTCACTCATACATGTGTAATCACAACCGCGTCCCTTGCACAGCCAGACACCAGCTCCTCATACCTATCAGACAGATCTCTCACTCCAGCACCCAGCAAACACACCCTCAAACCATTCAATCTACTTGCATTCAACTTCCTATCTAAATATCTAACTCGTGAATCACCCATCACAAGCACTTCAGTCAGACTCCTATTCCTAACCCCCACAGACCTAACTCTATCCCCACTCCTATTCTCATTCAAACTACCAGTCACTCTACCTCCACCCCCACCCCCATCAGTCATATCACTTCCAGTTACTTCCTCTCTTAGGGCACTGAATCTATTAGTCAAGCTAATAGGTTCTATGTCCCTCTGACTCACACACCTATTCTTCCCCTGGCTAACAACCTCAACAGAGGCAACCCTATTCTTACAAAGAACAGGAGAAGCCTCCCTAGCTACACATTTCCTAACCACTCTCTACTGTCCCCCATCCTTACTAGGCCTATTTCTAACTAATCTAAGGGGGCTAACTTCACTATCCCTAGAACTATCATATCCTACCTCCTCCACCGGCCCTCTACCTTCACCTGAAACATCTATCTGGCCTACCTCACCACCTAACCTATTCCTAGCCCTAGGCCTAACACTAAGTTCCCTCCTGAGCTCAGAAACTAACCTCTCCAGCCTACATATCCTGTCTAAATCCTGCATTCTCATCCCCTCTAAATCTACAATGCATTCACGCAGCCCACCTACAACACATGTATACCCCTCACCAACTATACCACAACCAATGCATACATTCCAACACTCATGCTCACTTTTATCCCTGAACTCCATCACTTATCCAAACAAAGAAAGAACTTAAGTAGTAATAAGAAAAAAAAGAGCAACTTAGCTTTCACTGATTCTGTGGTGAAAAATTGTAGAACAATCCAAAAAATAAATCAACAGACCGAAACGAGATTTAAGGCACAACACAAGTCCAAATCAGTTGCTAAGAAGGTGTAAAAGTATTGCGGTAGCTCTTGAGAAGATATTTATTAGATCACTTGAGTCTGGAGAAATACCAAATGATTGGAAATTGGCAAATGTAGTCCCAATTTTTAAAAAGGGAAGCAAAGAGGACCCAAATAACTTTAGACCAGTAAGCTTAACTTCTATAGTCTGCAAAATTCTTGAGAAGATAGTTAAGAAGGGAATTTCTGATCATCTAGAGAGTAGCAGGTTAATTAATGATGCTCAACATGGTTTTAGAAAAGGTAGATCGTGTTTAACTAATTTACTGGATTTTATGGATTATGTAACTAAAGAATTAGATAGGGCTGAGAAAGTTGATGTGATCTACTTAGATTTCAGCAAAGCTTTTGATAAAGTTCCACATAGAAGACTAGTTCATAAATTAAAGCTGCATGGGATATATAGGAAAGTTTTAAATTGGATAACTGAATGGCTGAAAGATATGAAACAGAGAGTTGTACTGAATGGAGTGAGGTCAGAGTGGAGGAATGTTATTAGTGGCGTACCTCAGGGATCAGTTTTAAGCCCTTTATTATTTATAATCTATGTAAATGATCTTGGGCAAGGTGTAATTTGATAGGCCCTTGTGGCTTTTGTCATCTGTTAAATTATGTAAATAGCAAAGTGTCAATTTTTGCTGATGACACTAAATTGGCAGCTGTAGTCAAAGAGGTTGAGGGTAGCTTTAAAGTGCAGGGTGACTTAAATAAGTTGTTAGCTTGGGCTCAGAAGTGGCAGATGACTTTTAACCTTAATAAATGCAGTTATTAACATGGGGAGAGATAATAGGGAATTTAGCTATGAGATGGATGGGTATTGGCTTAATTCAATTGAAGATGAGAAGGACTTAGGAGTAGTAGTAGATAGGTCACTGAAGTTTTCAAAGCAGTGTATTGAGGCAAAAAATAGAGCAAATAGGGTATTAGGTTATATTAAAAGAAATGTTAGCTACAAGAGTAAGGAGGTTATCCTTAAACTATATAACTCTTATGTCAGGCCACATTTAGAGTACTGTATACAGGCATGGTCACCACATTTTAGACATGATATAAACTTATTAGAGTCAGTACAAAGGAGGGCAACAAAAATAATACCATCCCTGAAGCACCTTGAATATGAAGATAGACTGAGGGTATTAAATATGTTCTCATTTGAAAGAAGGTGTGTGAGGGGAGATATGATTGAGCTTTTTAAAATCTTTTCTGGGATGGATAAATTGGATTTCAGCAAGTTATTTGAGTTAGAAGGTAGTAATAGAACTAGAGGTCACCACTTAAAGATTAAAAAACAGAGGTGCAGACTGGATGTTAGAAAATATTTTTTCACTAACAGAGCGGTAGATTACTGGAATAGTTTGCCACCTGAGACAGTAGATAGTCCAAACTTCAATGTTTTCAAAGTGCAGATTGGATATGGGGAGGGAGAGTTATTTTATTTACCTTGAATTTACCTTGAATCCCGGTCGATAGGTACCCTCTTGGGTAATGAGATTGTACTGTTGTTTTTAGTTGATGTATGCAGAACGGATTTTTCAACATGTGAATATATAACTGTGTAGGTCTTTGTGGTTTTTCCATTCTTTTTCTAATCTTGACTTAAAGATATTTACAGTTTTGCTGGTTACAGTTTCTGTTGAGAGTTTGTTCCATATTGAAGTGACTCTTGTCGGGAAGAAATTGGCTCTTGGACCAGACGAGCTCTGCACTTGGTACTTAAAGCAGTGTCCTCTTGTGTTAGTCGAGAGACCCGGAGCAAACATTGACCTGTCGCACAGCTTACAGTGGTTTCCTATTTGCAGTTCGTCATGTCCACTTTTTATATTGTATATTATGGGCGATTTGGTTTTTGATGCATTTGTGTGGATGATTCAAATTGTGTATTGTAGATGCATGATCTGACACAATCCTATGGATACAGTTTGTGATGGGGTTTGACAGATGCAGATGACCTTTGTGGCTTTTGTCATCTATGAAATTATGTTATGTTATTATTTGTAGGGTGGCTCATTCATCAGTTCTTGGCCTATTACTATTTGTAATATACATTACTGACTTGGGGAGGCATTTAATAGCATGAAAAGTAAGGCTGGGGGTTAAAATAAAAATTAAGGAAAAGAGTTATATGAATAAAAAAATGGATAAATGGACTAACATTATATTAAACAAACAAAAAGTTCAGTAATTTATTAGAGAAAAGATCACTGCAGAAAGGAAACAAAGTACAAATAAAAATAAACTGGACCCAGAAATTAAAAGGGCAAAAGTAAATGAAGATACTAGGCTTTATAATAGTGAAATGATATGGATAAAAAATGAAGTGTGTATAAAGGCAATAAAACTACCGGGAAAGCATATTTAATAGATACCCAAACCTAGTGGTCTGTGCCCTCTTGGCATCATTTTTACCCATGATCTTTGGAAATATGTGCAGACTAAGACAAAAAGGAAACCAAGGATTCCTGACTTATACAAGGGCACTGCTGAAGATGGAAAAACTGAAAGTGATCTGCAAAAAGTTGAAGTTTTAGCAAAGCAATTTTCGAAGGTGTTTGTCATGGAGCCAGAAGATGAGATACCATACTGTGTGATGAAAAATGTACCAACACTGAATCACCTAGAAATTAATAAGGAAAAAAATTAAGAAGATCATTAAAAATCTAAAGAGGCATAAATCCCCAGGACCTGACAGAATCCACTCTAGGATTATAAAAGAAGCTATGGAACAATTAGTAGTGCCTTTAGAAATACTTTATCAGTACTCCTTTAAATATAAGGAACTCCCTCAAGGTTGGCTAATTGCTCATATTACTCCTATATTTAAAAAGGGTTCCAAGTCTGATCCAGAGAATTATAGGCCAGTCAGTTTAACTAGTATAATCTGTAAGATATTTGAGACAATGATAAGGGAGGAGATAATGGCACACATGAGAACCAATAGTTTATTTAGTGACAAGCAATATGGCTTTATCTCAGGACGATCAACGGTGCTACAGCTCATAAAGGTTCTGGACAGATGGACTGAAATTATTGATGATGGACATGCAGTGGATGTAATATATTGTGATTTTATGAAGACTTTCGATAGAGTTGCACATAGAAGATTATTCAGTAAAATTAGTAGTTATGGAATTGGAAAGGAGTACCAAGAATGGATTGCAGCATTCCTAACACAAAGACAACAAAGAGTGGTGGTGAAGGGGAAAATGTCAAGATGGAAGCCAGTGACAAGTGGAGTGCCGCAGGGTACTGTTCTCAGACCATTGTTGTTTGTTTTGTTTATCAATGACCTCGCCGATAGTATAGTAAATGACAGTGAAGTATACCTGTATGCAGATGACACAAAGATATTTAGATGCATAAAAGATCAAGAGGATTGTCAAAAGCTGCAGCAGGATATGCAGGAAGTATACTCATGGAGTGAAAAATGGTTGTTGAGTTTTCATCCGGATAAGTGTAGTTATATGAGAATAGGAAGAACGACTATTGAAGATCAAGGCTACCAAATGGAGAAGCAGCTGAAAAAGATTACTTCTGAGAAGGATGTGGGAGTAATAATCAATGATAAATTGAGTTGTGTAGATCACCTGGCAGAGAAAGTAAATAAAGCCAACAAATTAATGGGAATAATCAGAAGGACCTTTGTTACATTGGATGCAGCGATATTTAAAGCTTTGTTTGTAGCTTTGGTAAGACTACATATAGAGTATGCTAATCAGGTATGGAGTCCTCACCTGGTTAAAGACATTGAGATGGTGGACAACATGCAACGAAGGGCTACAAGGATGGTGCCGGAACTTAAAGGACTTAATTATGAAGAGAGACTAAGGAAGCTGAACCTACCAACACTGGCATACAGAAGAGCACGGGGAGACTTAATAGAGACCTACAAGATACTCACTGGAAAATATGATGGGGAATGTAGTCAAGACATATTGAAACTTCGAGGAGAAAACATCATCAGGGGAAATTCACTGAAGCTTTTTAAGACAAGGTCACAGCTGGATATAAGGAAGTATGCTTTCCCGTGTAGGGTGATAAATAACTGGAATCAGTTGCCTGAGTGGGTGATTGCAGCAGCATCAGTCAACCAGTTTGAGGTCAGACTTGATAAATTTTGGTTTAATCAAGAATTGAAATACAATTACAAGGCAAAGATAATCCACCACACACTGCCACAAATTGATAATATAGATCTGGAGTCACAGGCGTAAGCCTCTTCCATGAAGTCTTCTGTAAGTATCTGTAAGTAACATAAAAAAAGGAGGAATCTGCATAAGGCTAATCAATAACCTATCTGAGGCAGTTCCTGTTGTTATCACCCAGTTCAGTCGCATTCTATCCAATTTATTCTTAAAACTCTCCAAGGAGGACGCTTTCATTTATCTATCAGTCAATTTGTAAACTGATTTCTAATCTCTTTCCTAAACCTAAATTCGTCCAGCTTAAACCCATTGCTACCTGTCCTATCCTGTTCACTCAAAATAAGAACCTTACCTATGTCTCTCCTACTATGATCTTTTACCCACTAGAAGACTTCAATCAAGTCCTCTCATACTCGTGTCCTTTGTTTACTTATATAGTGATAGCTAAAGAGGCATGGGAGCAAGTGCTCATGAGGGGCTGCCTCTTCTCGAGAGTTCTGATAAGTGCCGGTCATAGTTGTTTTTTAAGCCATTGATGCTGTTACTAGTTATGACTTTCTTCAAAAACTTATTCCACTTGGTTACTACCTCAGCATCAGAGACAGAACTTATAATCCTACCCAACTTGCATCATCAACAAACTTGCTCAGGTCTGCCTATACCTATATTAAGATCATGTGGATGCAGTGTATAACATAACATAATTCAATTGATGAAAAGAGCCTCAAGGGTTTATCAGAGGTCATCTGAGTCAACATAACATAATTTCACGGATGACAAAAGCCACAAGGGCCTATCAAAGGTCATTCGCATCCATCAATCCCACCCACATAATGCATCCATAGGATTTTGTCAGATCATGCATCTACAATATACAATTTAACAATCCATGGGATTATGTCCAACCATGCATCTACAATATATAATTTAAAGCCTCCATAGGAGTCTGTCAAAAACAAAATCAAAGTCCCCCAAAATATACAATAAAAAGAAACTTCATCCACAGGAATGAGTCAAGAAACATATCCTCATACCAAAAAGTAAGAAATTAACCCTGAATGAGAATAGGAGTGGGGATGGAGTTAGATCTGTGGGGGTTAGGAATAGGAGTCTGACTGAAGTGCTTGTGATTGGTGACTCGCAAGTTAGATATTTAGACAGGAAGTCGAATGCAAGTAGATTGAATGGTTTGAGAGTGTGTTTGCCGGGTGCTGGAGTGAGAGATCTCTCTGATAGGCATGAGGAGCTGGTGTCTGGCTGTGCAAGGGATGCGGTTGCATCTATAAGATTGTGGTTTCTGTCATCTGTTGAATTATGTTATATTAATATAAATAAAGAACAACAATGTCCCAACACCAACCATTGAGGAATCCCACTGGTAATATTCCCCCACTTAGCTAATCCATCTATACTAACTGTGCCATGTCACTATACCATGACTGAATCCTTTTATAGATCCCATATATTTTAACCTTATTCAAAAGTTGTAGGTGTGACACCCTTTTAAAACCTTATTAAAATCCAAATAAACAATATCATGATTTTCATTTCTATCAGCAGCATCAACATATCATCTAGAATAGGACTGTAAATTAGTCAAACCTGATTTGCCTCTAGTAAAGTTGTGTTGAGATTCCTTAATCAACATATGTTTATCTAAATGATACGTAATAGATTTTGTAGATTTTGCTATTACAGATTCCATCATTTTCCCCACCACTGATATTAAACTCACTGGCTGGTAATTGGACATGATCACCTTATCACCCTTCTTAAAGATAGGTATCACATTGGCTTTCTTCCATGCTGTTGGTACAACCTCTAAGAGGGTAGTAAACATAATTGGCCCCAAAAAAGTCCAACTACTAATTATTCAGTAAAATGGTTACTTATCAATTCATCAGGGGGGTTTTTCTGCTATTTTGGGGTTTTTTGTTTTTCTGCTGTGCTTTAATAACAAAAATGTCCACCTTTTTGTTGCTAAGCTGGTGGCAAAAAGTACATTCATAAATTATCCATACACTCCCATCAGTAGCCCCCATCTAGCTTCATAGTCCTCACCCTAATGGCGGCAATAAGTGTTCCTCTCTGTGAAGATGTTCTTCTGCTTTTGCCAAATGCCTATTTCCCCACTATTCCCACTGGTCTGTGACATACCCTTTTTGTTTATCACTTCTCTCTTTCCCCCTGCTCTCCCCTTCAAGGGTGTGCCCCTGGCAGTCTCAAACTAGTTAGAGTTGACCTGGCCTTTATTCCTTACATTTCCATTTTATCTTCTTTGGGGTGGAGGGTTGTGTCCCTTCCCAGCCACAATGCTTACAGGAGGATTTGCCGCTATATAGCTTCCACACTTTCACTTTCTGTAACTTCACCATTTTCTTGACATCTCTTTACAAATTTTTTAGGGGAATTGGCCTCATTGCTATTGCGCTTTAAATTTGAGAGCAAAAAATTTTGCCCCCCCTGCCAGATCTCCTTGTTTTTATAGAGCTGTCGCACAGTTCCTCCCTTCTCCCTTGTGAGTAGTGAAAGGTGTTATGAGAACTTTTGATATTGTAGCCATTATTCATATTTTCATTTTATTTTGTCTTGTCTTGTTCATATACCCTAGAGATGTTGGGTGTTATCTGTAAACTTCTGTGCCCTTCTGGCCCCATCTTCAGTTTGCCTTCCCAGTCCCAATGCCTGCAGAAGAATAGGTAGCTATAATCTTCCACACCTTTTGACTTTCTCTCTCACTTTCTTTATAGCCCTCTTTATAAACTCCATGTGTGATGTAGCCTTGTTGCTATTGCACTTAAAATTCAAGAAAAAAAATATTCCTTTGATCATTGTGAAAAATATTTTTTTAATATATATTTTCATTTATGAAATTTTCAATCTTCATTTTTTTTTTCAGAGGATCTTGCAGACCATTGTTTTAATTTTGTGATTTTAAACTTCAAATTAATTGCTTTGCAACTCTTAAGGCAGAAATCAATAGGCCCTCTTAAATTACTTAAAACTGTGATCCAAATGGGAAGAAAATTTGAACTGCTTGAAAGTTAAATTAAAATTGATGTGGCTATCTTCCTCTAATTTGCCTTTGCTGTAATAAAGTCACACTCTTTAGATTGTTGTCATATCTTAAATGTTCTCAGTGTCCTGGTGAGATATTTTTTTTAAACTGCTCATTGTAAAATTGCTTGTTTATAAATTTGATTGCTTAATGTACTTATGATCCCCATTTTCAGAGACTACCATACCTCTTTTATGTAATTTATTAGAGATTGTTAGTTATTTGATATTTTTAATTACCTAGAAACCTTTTGGGGGTGTGATTTGCATAGTGCAGTCTTCCATTGTGCGTTTAATTGTGTGGGGTGCAATGTTGCATTCTGGATAGGCATCTACCAGGATCACAACAATCCTTTTCTGGTAGCTCATGAAGGAGGGAGGATTCAAAGGGGTGTGTTAAAGTGACCCAAATAAAAAAATTTAAATACAGACCCACACCATTTCAGATTTTGATAAAAATTGTTGCATGAGGAGATTTTTGACTGAAACCACTGAGTCTGAAATCCATTTTTCAATGTCCTAATTTTGGTGGTTGGGCAGCTCCCCCCCTCAATTATAAAGACCTGTATCTCAGCCCCTAATTTACCTAGAAGGTTAAACAAAAAGCTATACAAAAGTTATGACCATATAAATTTTTAAATGGGGGGAAGGACCCTAAAGTATATGGAAATAAAAAAAAAATCCATAAAAAAAAGCATTATCCCTTTTGTTTCTTAAATATATAATTTCTTTTGTATATGGTCTGTTCAATATACAAAGTTAAATATATTTAACTTTTTAGCACTTTTTAACAAATTGCCTATAGCCTATGCTGTGCTATACATTGTGGTGGCAGGCTCTCTACTAACGGTTGATACACTGCCTACTGCTTTTGTAGAGTCACCTAGTTGTTTGAAGGGAGGACAATGAGGGGTAATCTAATTCCAACTCTATTTATATCCAGGAACTGGAGCAGAAAATGACAACCTAGACTATCACAAATAATATACAAAAACCAGTTGTGACAATATATACACTCTTAGAATATAGAATATCAGCCAATGGGAAAATATAAATAAATTGTACACAACAAAAACCCAAAGTATATATAAGGCCTTACAATTTATAATCTCAGCCAATGCAGAAATATTTACAAGAATCGGTTGTGATAATAAATAAGCAAAATAAAATATTGGTTAATGAATAAATAAATAGTTCATACCCAATACCAAAGCATACTAAAAAAATATATAGGATATCCCACAACTACTTATAATAAATATACTTCCCAGACAATAGACAAATGATTGGTATCAGTAATGTGCAAAAAGGTGGGGAAGGAGAGGGAGGCTCAGTACAGTTCCAGAAATGGGAATCAGTGGAGTCAAAGTCACTCTATACAGTTGAGGAAATTAGACTCAGTGGATCCCTCTGGGGGAACTGGTCCCAAGGAGCTGATAAAGAGAAGGCATTTTGATCAAAGATTCTTTGCCACACTCAAACAGCCCTATCACTAACATCACAATCACACCCACTCACACAGACTATTACTTACCTGGTCTTTTATCCAGTTCCCTTTTCTCATTCACACCAGTCATTTTCAGTGGACAAATTTTTAAGTCAGTCAGCAATCAATTATATGAAATTAACTCTCAATTTTAAATCAATTGCTGAAAAATATGCCTGTGGTAGGAGACAAAGATGAATGGGGGGCATGATGGAAGTCTACCAGGTCCCCTACATGAGTCACGATCACTCAGTTCTTGGTCATCCCAGCCTCCCTGGAAGAAGAAAGGGATTCGGTATTTAGGGTGGTGAGGGGAGCTGGACTCCTACCTAACTACTACAATATGTAGAATAACTTTGTTAGAAGGGAATTTTGCTCCTTTCTTGGGTCAAATGAATATGTGATTGCAACTCTTGCATTTAATTTGGGGGCACTCAAAATGTTCTTGATCAATACCTAACATGTATCCTCAGTGGACAAAAAAGATAATTTGTTTTGCATAACCTAGTGCATAAAGTTAATTTTACAGTCTTGATGTTCACCTGGTATTTCTTCAATAAACCATATCTAAGGAATATTTTCCTATTTATTGTAGTCACTGTAGGTAATGGAAGAAATTGATATATCAACCTAAATTCGGTAGACAGTATATTCTGTTGAATGTGATGTTTGGAATGCTTTGACAGTCATTAAACTGTTGGAATAATTTTATGGAAGCTTTTTGTACTTGTTAAGTTTTGAGCAGTCTCCAATCTAGAAGGCAATTACTCTTCATTTGTTGATATGTCATTAGGTGTAATGTAAAAGAATTGAATTTCAGTAAAATAATTTACAGAAAATTTGAAAAATTCTAATGGTGTTATAATTGGTGATTTATAGACCCTCTGAAGACTCTCCTTAGTTACAGCCCTTTTAACCATGCCTCCTTTGCTAGCATGGGATTTCTTGCGATGATTTACTGAGGTGTTACTGATATCTGGACCACAGCTAGCTGATTGATTGAGGTAGTGGATTATACATGTGGTTCTTCTTGTGGTTCGTAAAAAGTTCATAGTCTGTATTGGTGGGGAATAATTGCTGATGTTCGATGATGACTTGATTATCTGGGTGGGGGATTTAAGTGTCTAATGTGTGATGTGTGGGGGGGGGTATGGTGTCTGTTGTGTGATGGTGGTTGCATGTGATTGTTTAGTATTGCTGTGGACAATGTGATACTGTTTAGTGTTTTGTAGAGTGTGCTGGCATTTATTTCTGTGATCAAGTATTATCTTAGTCCAATATTTTTTGGTCTAGTATTTTGTTTATTTGTGTGTTTAGACTGTATTTAATGAGCATTGGGGAGTTGTTTGTGTGTCACATTTTATGATGTGGCTTTAAATTTCTGGTGTCAAATTTTGTTGTTTTTGTTCTATTTTCTATAATTGTATTGAAAGTATGTACAACAATGTTAATGTGTATGATGGGTGTATTTTTGGTATTTCAAATTGCTGTTGTCTATTATGAATGCTTGCTTCCCATTTGGCTCTTTTGGGCATTTATGTAGGTGTGCTTGTGGTCAACTGGTTTAATTCTTTTGTTGCAATAAGGATGTGTAGATGGGAGAGTGGAAGGTGATTTCCAGGGATGAAGGATGACTTGATGTATGAAAGTGAGGGTTGCTTAGTAGGATGAGATTGTTCATTTGTAATACTAGACTGGTGCCCTATCATTGAATTCACTACTCAGGATGAGGTTGGGTTGGGTGATGGTGTGATAAAGTATGAAGGAATTACTCTTTGGTTTATGTGATCTGCATGGCAATGTTGCCTCTAATTTTTTGTTGCTCATGTGCACAAAAATCTCTTTGTGAGAAAAGTTTTGTAGAGTTTTAAAATTTTTTACAAATTTAAGAATCATGGGAGAGTGGAAGGTGATTTCCAGGGATGAAGGATGACTTGATGTATGAAAGTGAGGGTTGCTTAGTAGGATGAGATTGTTCATTTGTAATACTAGACTGGTGCCCTATCATTGAATTCACTACCCAGGATGAGGTTGGGTTGGGTGATGGTGTGATAAAGTATGAAGGAATTCGTCTTTGGTTTATGTGATCTGCATGGCAATGTTGCCTCTAATTTTTTGTTGCTCATGTGCACAAAAATCTCTTTGTGAGAAAAGTTTTGTAGAGTTTTAAAAATTTGTACAAATTTAAGAATCATGAATAAAATTGTGTTTGCAATTTGCAAAGCAACATTAATTCAAAATACTATGTTCCTATAGGTACTATATATAGTCATCCCATAAAAAGAAAAAACAAAGTAAGAGTGCTATCTATAATCAATCCTTTATTATCATATAGTATAGAAGTGAGATCAAATTTACACAAGGTCCCACAGGGAAGAGTCCTCAGTGTCACACTCTTTGCCCTGAGCATCACTAGTATCACCTCTGTGCTGCCATAAGATGGTTTTTCTTGTTCTACATTGATGACCCTTCAATCATTTCCTAGGTCTTGTTTTCAACTGATGCCTCATATTTGCAGCCTTAGGGTCTATTGTACTTGCGTCGTGGACATTCTTCATTTTTCTGTGACATTCGGCACTTTGTGCTGATAGGGCTTAGGGCTACTTCCTTCATTTTCTACTGATCCTTTATTCATTTGAAGCTCGACTACAGATGCGAGTTATATACATTCGCCACCAAGCTTCTATTGCAGAAGAACTCAATCCAACTCACTGGTGAGTGGGGCCTTCCACACATCCCCCATTGAGAAGCTACCTGTTGATGTTGGGTAGATGCCACTTGCTCTCTGCCATACACAGTGCATTATGCGCCTGTACCCGCAAACCTGATGCATACCTCAGTCTCCAATGACTCTCACTGCACCTGTGGCCAATCAACAGTGCTTATGCAGCGAGAGATGCCAGTCATACCTTAGACAATTCCTTTGAGATCTCTGTGTAGCTCTCGGGTCTGTGGCACCTCAAGTTCTAACCAAGACACCATCCTGAAGGGTACCACCTTTGACTATTTGTTGCCATGCCTTTGCTCCCAAAGCTTCTACAGCAACAGGAATATTACGTTTAGCCTTTTGGAGCCTACTTTGTCTCAGGCTGGATCCGTGCCAGTGTATACAGATGGCTCCAATTCCCAGGAGGGAGTCTGTTTCCATGCAGTATCCCCTCTATTTGAAATCAGCAAGCCTCTACCGGGCCCCGAGTCTGTCTTCATAGCCCAGCTGGTTACATTACACTGCATGATACGAGAGAGAATGCATTGTGCCCAGTTCAGGGATTGCTATCTTTAGCAACTCACAAAATGCCTTAAGTGCTCTTGGTGCATTAGAATCTACACACACCCTGGTTAATGGTACCTGTGACACCACTGTAGCTGTGAGCCAGGCGGATATCAATATTATCTCCTGCTTGGTTCCTGGACATGTTGGAATTGCAGGGAATGAGGGCACAAAGAGTCTACAAGGACTGGTTGACCAGACCAGTGCTTCGCTCTTCCTCACACTGACTAAATGGTAGGAATCAGGGCAGCCCTTCAGGACTCTTGGCAAAGAAGATGCGAAACAGTTGAGGGCAACCTAAAGTTGCATTCCATTGCATGGCAACTGTACCTGTGACCTAGTCCCCAATATCGCGATTTGCTTCAGGTTGCTTTTTGTCATTTTTTTTTAATTGGATATACTCGCAGGATGCACTGCCACTTGATGGAGCACTACCCTGGACCTTACTGCTCTGACTGCTTTGTCTCCTATACTGTTTAGCACATTCTTGTTGAATATTCCAGTCTGGGTGATCACGCATATCCCCGTAAGGGGTGCGGCGATTTGCCATCCTGGCCCCAGCTTAGCCTCTCTTCCTTCCTTCAAAACACTTGTTTCCTCTCTTTTCACACAACCTCTCCACAACTTTCACTGGTCAGCCTCTAATTTCACAGGGTAGATGCTGACCTTCTTCTCAAGCCAACCGTCCCGGATCGGGGCTGAGGGGGTGGGGGACAATGTTCCCTAGCCCCTGAGCTCCGGTTCGGGATGGGTTTTTTTAACAACCTGCTTCATCCCCACCCATACCTTCCTCACATCCCTTTTCCTCTCCTCTTCACATTCTATCCATTTTTACGCCGTGTCTAAGGTGGAGCCGCCATGCCGATGGACTGCCAGGCCACCAGGCAAGAGGGGTGGTCCGAAATGGCGGCGCCTGGCTCTGCCAGGCCTGTAAGCACCTCTTGCAGTGCGGGCAACTGCAAGAGGTGATGAGCTATTGCGTCCCGTATAAAAAAGAGGGTCACCATGCCCATGTATGAAAAAAACAACCAAAAAAACCCCAACCCCCAACTTCCCCTGAAACAGCGACGGAGCCGCCCTCGGGCAGCTCCAGCAAAAAAAATGGAGGTCAAGCACCGAACCCGAATCCGCCCCTATGCAAGGTCCTCCTCAAACGGCTGAGGATTCTCAGGCAGTACAAGGAGGGGAGGGATCTCCTCCAGATGATGCCCCTACGACCACCAGGACCTTCTCCATTTCGGAGAAGGACCTGGCTGAGGCCGGTACATCTGGCCTGGGGGCTTCTAGCGGTGGAGGTGAGAAGCAGGTTCATTCCCCGCCCTCCTCTCCTAAAAAGAAAAAGAAGACAAGAAAGACTAAAAAGACTCGGGGCTCCTCTCCATCCGCGGGGGCTGCGGGGACGGATGGGTCTGATGCCACTCTGGCAAGCAACCAAGTCAAGATCGGCACATCCGGCCCCTCTGCCCCCCCCGGGTACGGAGCTCCTGACCATGACAAAGACAAAAAGTGCACAGGGCGGAGCCTCGATGACATCGGGGCCCCTCATTCAGAGGTTACCTGGCATTTTCGAGCCCACTGGCTTCAAAGGCTTCCTCGTTATTCGCTCCACTGATGGCACCATGTTGGCCAAGGGCAACATGATCCATCAGAGGAGAGGATCATACGAATCGCTCATGTATACGTGCAAAGTCGGGGTCACCCGAAGTCTGTGTAAATTGCTCCAAGGTCGCACACGCTAAGTCCAAATCGTGTGTGGCCAAGTGTGTCAATTGCGGAGAGCCGCACCTTGCTGCTTCAAAGCAATGTGGTGCATATCCCCTTGAGAAAGAAATCCTGGCCGTTCAGGCCGAGGATCGACTCTCATTCCGCCAGGCTAAGGACTTGGTCCTGGCACGCCCGGCTCTGCCTGGGACGTCATATGCCTCAATAGTTAGAAAGGCACCCTCTGCTCCTGGCCCATCCAGGCCAACGAGCACGGTTGTTTCCACGCCCATTCAGAGCCCTTCTGCGGGCTCTACCCAACCCGGGTGCTCGCCTGGTAAAGCTGATGGCAAAAAGGGTTCATACCCGGCCCCGGCTAAAACCAGGGCTTCCCCCAGCGTGACCGTTTCCCGTAAGGCGAAACGGCCACGCGCCTCCACCGAGTCGTTAGACTCACAGGAGGCAACACCCCTGAAGATGGTCGCTAGGCCATCTTCCGGGGTTCCTGAAGCTGTCCCCCGAAAGGAGGACAGCAACAAAGGAGCTTCGGCTCCTTCGCCCACGCCCCGAGGTGTGGCGAGTGGCTCGGAGACAGTGGTTCCTCGAAAAGAGGGCCCCCCGCCTCTGAAGCCGCAACGCCCGCCTAAGGTTTTAAGGCGGAGGGAGGAAAAGACTCGCATTGCAAGCCCAACCTCCCCCAATAAGTCTTCAAAGGCGACAGCGCTTTGTTCGGCCAACAGCGCCCGGGGTTCTGCCCCCGGGAAGCGCACGGCCATTCCCGTGAGGGTCTTCAATTCGAGGAGGGCCCCCGCGTCTCCTCCGAGCTAGGCCTGGAGGGCATATTCCTTCAATGGAATTGCCGTGGACTCCGGGCCAACTGGGAGGAGCTGCGGAGGCTCGTCTCGTCCCGTTCCCCGTTAGCTATCTTTTTGCAGGAGACCATGCTAGGCGCGTGCCCCCTGCCTGCCCTCCCGGGGTATAAGGGTCTTGCGACCCCACCACCGCGTCATGGCCGGGCTGTCAGATGCGCGGATTACACTCGGCATGATGTCTCCGTTCTTCCTGTGCAGCTGCACCTGGATAGGAGGTATACTATCATTTCTGTGTACATTCCACCGTCAGCTGACTTCGACGCGGGGGACTTCCGCCGCGTCGTGGCACGGTTGCCGAGGCCCTATCTCTTGCTTGGAGATCTGAACGGCAGGCATCCTCTTTGGGGAGATTACTCCATAAATCCCTGGGGACAAGTCCTTGCCGATCTGATCGAAGAGCTTGAGATGGGTGTCCTAAACATGGATGAGTTTACGCATCACTGTCCGAGAACCGCTTCATTTTCTTGCCTCGACCTATCTCTGTGCTCTTCGGATGCACAGCCTGATTTTGATTGGGGGGTGGTCGATGACCTCCATGGTAGTGATCACTTTCCCATTCAAATATCATTTTCAGGGCAACTGCCGCCTGAGAGACCACCTCAGTGGTGCTTGGCGCCGGCGCGGTGGCCTGCATTTCAGGAAATGACTGAATTCTCTATCTCAGTCGAGGAGTTTAGGTCGGTAGATGAGGCCATTGAGTTCTTCTCCGGCAACCTCATCGCCGTGGGCCTGACTACTATTCCTAGGACGTCTGGACGTTTTGCACGCCGACCACTCCCATGGTGGTCAGCCGAGTGTGAGACGGCCCTCAAACAGAAGCGTTATGCCTACATGCGCAATAAGCGCCGCCTAAACGATTTCACTGTCGCTGAATTTCGTCGGGCTAGGGCTAGGTTCCGGTATATTTCGAAGCACGCACGCCGCTCTTCTTGGCTGGCATACGTGTCTTCACTTAACGGGAAGACCCCTTTAGCTGAGGTGTGTAAGCGAGTCAAAAGGATTCAGGGCAAGTTCTCGCAGGACCCCCCTTCCCATTCTCCAGGAGAATGGGACCGCAATCTCGGACCCCGCGTCCGTGGCGGAATCCTTAGCGACCGCTTTTTCCGCATTCTCTAGCCGGGATGCTGCTCCGCCAGCATTCAATGCACGTCGTGATGTCGCGGAAGGCCGCCTGCTGGACTTTACCTCCAGAGGCGGAGAACCCTTCAACGACAAGTTTACTGTGAGTCAGTTGCGTTCCGCTCTCGCTTCGTGCGCGGACACCGCCCATGGTCTGGACGATGTCCCGTACGCCATGCTTCGACACCTGGGTGAGCGAGGCATGGCCTTTCTGTTAGATTTGTTCAACAGGATCTGGGTGGAAGGTCTTCTCCCAGACTCCTGGCGAATCGCTACTGTGCTCGCCTTTCGCAAACCGGGAAGAGATCACTCTACTCCGACCGGTTTCCGCCCAATCTCTCTAACCTCTTGCATGTGCAAGTTGATGGAGAAATTGGTAAATGTTAGATTATCCTTTTTCCTGGACAGCGGAGGCCATCTGTCTTCCGCAAGTTCCACTCCACGTCGGATGCTCTGCTCCGACTGGAAAATGCCGTCTGCAAGGCTTTCCTTCGTAGACAGCACTACGCCATGGTATTTTTCGATCTGGAGAAGGCCTATGATACTGCATGGCGATACGGTATCATGGAGACTCTCCACACGATGGGGGCGAGGGGACGCCTACCAATCTTTATATCTGAATTTTTGCGAGATCGTCGATTCCGCGTACGGGTAGGGGAAGCCCTCTCCCGCCCAAAGGAGCAGGAAGAGGGTGTCCCGCAGGGAAGTGTCCTCAGTGTCACACTCTTTGCCCTGAGCATCAACGGCATCACCTCGGTGCTGCCGGAAGATATTCTCGCTACACTCTACGTGGACGACCTTTCGATCTCTTTTGGCGCGGCCCAGATGCCAACTCTGGAGCATCGACTCCAACAGGCATTGAACCGCGTCTCTCACTATGCCGAAGCGCACAGATTTCGGGTTCTTTAGCCAAGACTAAGGTGGTGCACTTCTGCCGCCATCCACGGCTTCACCCCGACCCAGATTTGTTTCTTAATGGGGTGCGCCTGGATGTGGTTGAGTCGCACCGTTTCCTTGGTCTTGTATTCGACCGACGCCTCACCTGGGAGGCTCATATTCGCAGCCTTAGGGTCTCTTGTACCCGCGTCATGGACATTCTCCGCTCCGTGACGTTCAGCGCTTGGGGCGCTTATAGGGCTACTGCCTTACTTTTTTATCGATCCTTTGTTCGCTCGAAGCTCGACTACGGATGCGAGTTTTATGCATCCGCAGCCGAGCGTTTATTGCGGAAGGTGGATTCGATCCACCACACCGGCCTTCGCCTTGTGACCGGTGCCTTCCGCACTTCGGCCATTGAGAGCCTGTTGGTCGATGCTGGGGATATGCCACTCGCTCTGCGCCGCGTGCAGTGCATCACTCGCCTGTACGCGCGAGCCCGGCGCCTCCCTCAGTCGCCAACAGCTCTCACTGCATCCGCAGCTGATCTCGATGGTGCCTATGCCGCCGAGAGACGCCAGTCATACCCTAAACCCTTTGGGTTCTTTTTGGAGCACACATCGTGTCACGCTGGAACCGTGCCAGTGTATACGGATGGCTCCAAGTCCCAAGAGGGGGGTCGGCTTCCACGCCGTATCCCCTCTGTTTGAAGTCAGCGGGGCTCTACCAGGCGCTGCGTCTCCGCATCCCCTGGTTCGCGATATCCGTGACGCCACAGTTTTGGCGAGCCTGGCGAATGTCGAGATTATCTTCTGCTCGGTTCCTGGACATGTAGGAATTGCGGGGAATGAGCGCGCCAAAGAGTACGCGAGGACTCTGCGACCGGACCAGCGTTTTGCTCTTCCTCACACCGACTACATGGCAGGAATACGGGCAGCTCTTTGGACTGCTTGGCAAAGAAGATGGGAGACGGTCGAAGGGAACTTAAAGTTGCGTGCCATTGCGCCGCGACTGTTCCCATGGACCTATCCCCCAATGCCGCGGCGGCTTCAGGTTGCTTTCTGTCGTCTCCGAATCGGACACACTCGTGTGACGCATCGCTATTTGATGGAGCGCCCTATTGCAACGACTGCGTCGTCCCCCAGACTGTTCGGCACATTCTTGTTGAATGTCCCAGTCTTGGTGATCTTCATGCACAATACCTGTCCCGGTACCGGGATGGGCGGGGTCGCTACCGCCTGTCCCTTGTACTCAGGACAGATTTGTGCACATTGACTTGTGGACTTGTTGACTTTTGGGGGGAGGCCGGCCTTCTCCCTTTCATTTAAGCAGGTTTAATTGTTGTTTTTGTTATTGTTATTGTTATTTCTTTTTATTGTTGTTTCCTGTTCAACTTTTTAAAGTAGCCTAGAACTAGGCTGTTTGTTTACGGTGACTTATGCCTAAGTCGGCAGTCGCCAGATAGCCCCTTAAAAAAAATAAATAAATCTTTGCGCATGTTACCTGTCTCAGTACTGTGATGAGTCGGGTTGCTATCGCTTGTCCCTTTTACTCTTTTTAATCTGGATGAGGAGTTCATATACACAGACTTGGGAACTATCTGACTTTTGTGAGGAGGCTGGCTCAAATGTGATATGCAATAAGTGGTCTTGGTATGCACTCACCAACCCTACCTACTTTGTGGGAAAGCAGTTGGTGAGAATAAATGAAGCAACTTGCTAAGTCTACACAACAGTGGCTGGATACATTCCAGGCAACAGTTCAAAGATATGCAATGGCAGGAAAAATGAAGTTATCTATGATGGACTCACCCCACAAGAGGTGTCAGAGATAGCACAGACAACCTTACTGTAACCCCTGCCCCCTGCTGCACAAGGATGTGCCTCAATTGTGAAGGTTGGTCCAGTTCTGGAGAGTTATGCACCCTCCCACTCAAGCACCCAAAGTGGTCTTCCCTTTAGGCTACTCTGGCTATGTTACCTTTCATACATTTTTACTTCTAATTTCGCCACTTTCTTCTTGAATTTAAGAAACTTTGATCTATAAATTCTCTCTATCATTAATATTTTTAAAAAAAATCATTTTTTACTTTTTTTTAGGTGAATTTGTCTGTACAAATTCACTCCAATGTACTTTCCTTTTCACCATCATTTATTTTTTTTTTTTCTCTGTTCTTTTCCTGCTAAATGTCCTATGAAATCATTTATTACAAGTTTCCTTTAATGACACATATATATTTTCAGAAATTGTGACTCCCTCTTTCCCTGCTAAAATGGATAGTGATGAGAATCCAAAAACTACATTTGCTGAATTGGTAAGAAGTAAAAAGTAATAAATAACATTACTAAAAATAATTAAATAATCTCATTTTTCTGTAATATATATTCATGTTTTCTTGAAAATCTGTTATTAATGGTCATCCCATAAGTGGCGTAGCATTTTTTTTCATGTTTTATCATTATTTTATAGATAAAAATGATCAAAAGCAGGTTTGTTTCTATCTAGCCTAGCTTAGTCTATTAAACTAAAAGGCTAGACCTATGTCTACTTTCAATTTATTCCACTCTACATAATCATTTAGAGAAGATAGGCAAGTTTTCACAATTGGGGAAATGGATTCCTCACAACTTGTCCTATTTTCTCAACTAAAATGTGAAGTATTTTTGGAGTATGATTGTTACAAGAGACGTAAAGTGGGTTATGTACAATAATATTAAATGTTCTAAACAAAGGATTAGTCCTGGGGGACAAACAATAACCTAGCCAAAATAGGAGCCTCGTCAACACAAAGTTTTCTTGTGTATTTTTTGGAATATGAATGGCATAATCCATTTTGAACTTCTTAACCCAAATCAAACTGACAAAAGAGGTTTACTGTGCTCTATTGGACTGTTTACATGCAGCACTTGAAGAGAAAAGGCATCCTTTGGTCAAGAGTGCTCTTTCATATTGCAAGATAAAGCATACCAAAACATAAACTTTTTGATTGGGAACCACTGTTGATCTTCATGAGTGGTAGCTGTTGAGTACCATGACAGCAAGCAGTGCTACTGCCACTCCAAAGTCTGTGTGAGGGACTCCTCCACATTGGACTGTTGGGTGCAGGCACATTAGGGCATGTCAATTTATGGGGTAAAAATTAATTTTTGCCAATTCTTCAGTGAGGGGTTCTAAAAATATTTGTTTAGATCTGAGGAATTCAAATCTGCTATTGTTTTGGTAAATATAGGTTTGAAAAAACTTCTCCAAAACCCTCATAAATGGCTCTCAGTAAACATTTATTCATTTTAGCTTCTCAAAATGGCAGTTAATGCTATAGACATTTAGTTTCTTTGCATAAAACATATCCCAGTAATCATGAAAAATATCCTAGTAATCATAATAGTCAAATCTGCTATTATTTTTGTGATTGCTCAACATTTAGCTTAGACAATCTACATTTAAAAAAAAACCCTCATAAATTGCTCTAGGAAAACAACGGTTATTATTTTAGCTTCTCAAAATGGCAGGTAATGCTATAGACATTTAGTTTCTTTGCATAAAACATATCCTTGTAATCATACATTAGAAAGTGATGACAGTAAACAAAATTTAATAGAACAAGTTTCATCAAGTCTTGCTTTGATTCATTCTTGGACATCAGCTTTGGACTTGTTCTTGGCTTCTGATTAGCCCTGCCTCTGCCTGTGACTTGTGTCACACACCTCTCTATTGACTGAGCATGCCAGGGCCACTGTGGAACTTGCATAGGCTTGTCAAGGAACTTCTTTACTCCCGCTGTAGTCAGTTTACATGTCAAAAGAGGTTCAAATACCCCATCAGACCAGTCTGTCAGCTCCAACAGGGAAGAAGCACGGGTTGATGGAAGGTGTCTTCCTGATACATACAAAAAGATCTCAAAGTGTGTGATCATCTCCACCCCTCATGTCAACAATCTTTTTGACATCAGCTCTCCTTTCCTCACTGGCATCTGAGCACAAGAATCTCTGGATTATCATTTCATTGAACGAATACCATGCTGAGCGCTTGATGGTTGGCAAAACAGCATCCACTACACCTTTCTTTTGCAACTTAGGTAGCTGTAGCTTAAACAATATGTGGCGCGGGCCTTCCACCCAAGAATGTTTTACTTTAATGTTGAACCAACAGGGGTAGTACACACCAACAATGTATTCCACTATCGATCCTAAGGCATTGAAGGTTCTGCCTTTAAGGCCATGTTTTGAAACCCATATGCAACAAAGCTTGTTTGCTGTGGTCAACCACTGGACCAGTTTCAAGAAGGGCCAGATCTGTGGAAGTTCTCCTGTCTTTATGGCCTGTGTGATCCTATACCCATACATTTAATCAGTAGAGAGATCCTTCACAACATCTTCACTCAGTAAAGTAATAGGCTCTCCACTTGAGAGTTTAGTGAATGAAGGATAGATTTCAAGTTTGGTTGCAGTGTCTAGCATTTAGCCATATTACTTGTCCACTTGTTGTTAGATGAGCTCTTCCCATCCATTGTTGTGATCACATGTTGTAGTGGTAACTTGTTAGTGTAGAGGACACAAACCAACTGATCAGTGTTAACATTTGTTGAATCACTTGCAAGATTATCAGTAATAACTTCAGCAGTTTTTTTTACTCATTGATCCTTTTTCAGGAGCAAAGTGGTAAAGATAACTTCTACATGGCTCATTGCATATAGAAACATGCTCTTCTTTGATGACGCTAGGGAACTGATGACCTGAATGGTCTACTTTCAACATAACCTTAGTTGTATCTTGATGGCTGTCATAGGAGATAGTCAATTTCACCTCTCTTACAAAGTTCATCAATATCCTTATCCAGGGATCTCGTAACTTTTTCTTGGCCCCTCTTGACTTTATTGTGATCACTATAAGTCTCTCTTCTTCTTCAGTGATCAAGCCAGCATCCATAAAGGCAGCTGTGGCATGCAGGCCAACACCATATCTGATGCTATTAGAAGCAACATTAGGTATTTCTAATGTGTTGTACTGTGGCTTTTTAATGAAAGTTGAAGATGTGCTTGGTATTTTTAATGTCACTTTATAACTTCTATCTTGACCATCAGTTATTTCTCCTTCATTTTCATCAGCAGAGAAAATTATTTCACATGGTGTCATTGGAACATTGGCTTGCTTGCTTCTCTGCTTATATTCAGCAACTCTTCTACTTTTTGACTTGTCTCTATTGCTCAGATTAATCTGGCAAGCCAATCTGATATGGTCCAATACAACCAAACTTTTGTCTCTGACTTTTAATGGAAGAAAGTTCCTTCACAGGGATCTTCATCTCTAGGGCATATACAATTAATGTGAGTTTCGTTTTTGCAACCAGAGCAGCCAAATTCACAACAAAGAACAATTTTACATTTGCAACTAAGGATATCAAAAATCCTTTCAAGTTTTGCAATGATAGCCTCTTTGACATGTAGTTGTACTCTCCCAAGAGAGATGTTTTTGGCCTGCTCCCAGTTCTCTTGCATCTTGTTAAGATTGTGACTTGAATTTACAATGGTGGCTGCAAAAGAATGGTTTGCTCATTCCCACTTTTCAAGCCCTTTAGGGTAAATGTCCTTTGCAAGACTGCCTGTTGGGTAGTTTCTCACTTTCTCAATACTTAGTTCTCTGAGCAATAGTCCGTATTTCAGAATGTCATGAATAGTTGGGAGTTCAGAGGGCAACAACTCTCTACCATTTCCAATTAAGTTGCTCATATGTGTGCCATTGTAGGTCATTTCCCCCTGAAGACCAAGTAATCTTTAGCACACTGGTGAATTAGATATAATTATTAATATAATAATTGTCATTTAATTTCCCCCAAACATTCAAGTAGCTTATTACCAAGCAGAACTAAATTATATTAACAAAAATATCTTTAGAATTCATAAGTCGTGTTGCAACTTTTTAGTATCCCTCATTTATGGAATTTGAAAGTTGAAATAATTGACACACCCTAATGTGCACGCCCCTGAGGGAGGCAGCCTCCCTGCAACACGTGAGTGTGCCTTTTAGAAATCCTTTATTGATCATTGCTGGGGGGGGGGTAATGTTTTGCTTAACCTTTCATAAAGATATTTTTTGGGGGTATTTCAGTGGCCTATGAAATCCTTTAGCTAATTCCAAGATAATTTAATGAATTCCTCGTATTAATTTACAAAAATATGCTCCCAACCCAGCCTCTCTCAATTTCATAAATTCACATTTAATCACTTTCAACAAGCAGTTGATGTAACTTTAGTGGTATTGTTACTCCCCTACCATAGGGTGAACCATGTTTTGGTACAGAACAGGAAATATAAATGAATAAAAGTATATTAAGTCAGCAAAAAGCATAGGGGTAGAAGGACAAATGAGAGTAGGGAAAATGGAGTGAAGACATGAAGGGCTGTGTGGATGGATATAGATGGTCCTTTGGCAGGTTCCAGGATGGAAGAGTTGATATGTTGTTTGCATGTGAAAATGGGGATAGGAAGAGAGTTTTACTGCGATTATTTTGCATGCATTATGTGTGTAGGAAGCCTCAGGCCTCCACAGGCAAATTCAGCA
This sequence comes from Ceratothoa steindachneri, assembly GCA_963969495.1. Lineage (NCBI taxonomy): Eukaryota > Metazoa > Arthropoda > Malacostraca > Isopoda > Cymothoidae > Ceratothoa > Ceratothoa steindachneri. The sequence continues at coordinate 13,710,337 of OZ018329.1, read as the reverse complement.
TATCTGCCAATAGTCAGCCTCCCTCCTTTCATACACTGCAGTTTTTTATCTGCTCCTACTAGGATTGGAGCCATTACCTATTCATTGGGAGTACACACCTTGTACGCTAGAATCTTGTCAACTTAAATACTGGCTGAAAAAGGTACATTTCAAAACCTCCAGAAATATGTTTGTATAAAGTGCTAGTACTCATAGGGAGGAACTTAATCGAGTGAACCCTTATGTATCTTTTCTGCTTATGTTTTTATTTAATGATACAATCATGAAATGGTGAGATAAGAGTTTCATATATTTCAGGGCTTAATTGAAGAACTCTGTGAAGCCTGCAAAAAAATGGGATGGGAGACCCCCTCTAAGATTCAGCAGGAGGCAATCCCTGTTCTTCTTAAAGGTAGAGCAAGTTTCCTTAATTTTAGTATATAAATATATATGACCAAAAAATTAATTGCATATGCATGATTTATTTTATTCACCATTCCACTGGTCATCATCGCCTAGGAAAGATTACTCCCTCCCAAGCCACAAATGAGTCACTCTTGTAAGGGTCTGGTGCACTCACCACCCAAAACTAAACACAAATACCACACTAGTCTGAGTGATGCAGACTTCTGCCAACACCTACACCAGGAACCAGACACAGTTCAACGCCTATTGATAACATGCTCAACACAAGCAGAGCTGAGACAAAATTCCCCCATAAGGGGCGCGGCGATTTGCTATCCTGGCCGCCGTGCTGATGGTACTCAGCACCCCGTCCGACCCCAGCTTAGCCTCTTCTCCTTCCTTCAAAACACTTGTTTCCTCGCTTTTCATACAACCTCTCCCACAACTTTCTCTGGTCAGCCTCTAATTTCACAGGGGAGATGCTGACCTTCTCAGCCAACCATCCCGGATCGGGGCTAAGGGGAGAGGGGACAATGTTCCCTCACCCCCGAGCTCCGGTCTGGGGTGGTTGGTTTTTAACAACCTGCTTCATCCCCACAATTACCTTCCTCAAATCCCTTTTCCTTTCCTCTTCACACTCTATCATTTTTACGCTGTGTTCAAGGTGGAGCTGCCAGGCCATCAGGCGGGAGGGGTGGTCCCCAATGGCGGCACCTGGCTCTGCTAGGCCTGTAAGCACCTCTTGCAGTGCGGGCTACTGCGAGGGGTGATGAGCTGTTGCATCCCGTAAAAAAAAAAGAGGGTCACCATGCCCAATGATGAGTCTAAAAAAAAAAAAAACACCCATTTAATTCCCCCTGTAACAACGACGGAGACGCCCTCGGGCAGCTCCACCGGGCAGCTTGCACAGGGGACCCTCCATATTTCTCTAACCAGAGAGGAGGCTTACTCCTCTCCTTCGCCTACAGGTGTAGGAGACTCCCCCTCACCCCCTTCTGTGGAGGTGCTTTTGGGCACTCATCTTTTTCCAGCGGCAGTCCCCTCTCTTCTTTCCAAGGGGACTGCCAAAAAAGCCAGCAGGCAGCCCATAGCTAAACGCTCCGCATTGAAGTGGCTCGATAGGGCAAACCCCCTTAGGGGGGAGAGGGAAGCCAGGCCCCTTCGGTTGCTTCCCTCAAAAGACCTGCTAGCAAGAATATTAAACCTTGCCTGGGTCAAGGCTTGTGCCTCCCTGCACAAGACTGGTGACGCTTCCAAGGGGACCTGCGATGTCCTGGGAAGGGATGGCCAACTGGAGACCCCTCCTAGGAAACCCAGCCTCAGACGGTAGGGACTTCCATGGGGGGGAATCCAGGCTCAGCGCCAAGCACCGAACCCGAATCTGCCCCTATGCAAGGTCCTCCTCAAATGGCTAGGGTTTCTGAGGCAGTACAAGAGGGGAGGGATCTCTTCAATACCGGTGCCCCCCTATGACTACTAGGACCTTGTCCATTTTGAAGAAGGGCCTGGCTGAGGCCAGTCCATCTGGCCTGGGGGCTCCTGCTGGCGGAGGGGAGAAGCGGGTTCATTCCCCGCCCTCCATCCTAAAAAGAAAAAAAAAAAAACTAAAAAGACTCGGGGCTCCTCTCTATCCGCAGGGCCTGCGGGGACAGATGGGTCTGCTGCTTCGGTAAGTGACCAAGCTAAGATCAGCACATCCGGCCCCTCTGTCCCCACGAGTGTGGAACCCCTGACTAAGACCAAAGGTGCGCAGGGTGGAGACTCGTTGACATCGGAGCCCCGCATTCAGAGGTTACCTGGCGTTTTTGAGCTCGCTGGCTTCAAACGCTTCTTAGGTATTCGCTACACTGATGACACCATGTTGGCCAAGGGCAGCATGATCCAGCAGAGGAGAGCTTTAGCTAGGGTAATTGGTAGAGAGCCGAAGGTGACCCGTTTCTCGGACGAGAGCCTTCTGGCGAATGCGGCGGATCCCTCTGAGGCGGCCTAAGATAAGTGCTCTTCAGACAGTTGATGGCACACCAGTGAGTGTGACGCCGCACTCTACCATGAACTTTGTGAAATGAGTGGTTTATGCGAGGGAACTCGTTAACTACAACAAAGAGGACATCACCTTAGAGCTGGTAGACCATGGGGCAGTCAAGGTCGAACGTGTGATGAGAAAACAGGGAGGGGCCTCGAGACCCACCCTTACACTCTTCGTCACGTTCTACTGTGACAAGCTCCCTGAGTCGGTGCGTGCCGGTTGGTACCGCTACCGCGTGAAGGCATTCGTGCCATTTCCGCGGCAGTGTTATTACTGTCACCGCTTCGGCCATACGAATCGCTCATGTAGACGTGCAAAGTCGGGGTCACCCGAATTCTGTGTAAATTGCTCTAAGGCCGCACACGATAAGTCTAAATCATGTGTGGCCAAGTGTGTCAATTGCGGAGAGCCGCACCTCGCTTCTTCGAAGCAATGCGGTGCATATCTCGTTGAGAAAGAAATCCTGGCCATTCAGGCCCAGGATCAACTCTCATTCCACGAGGCTAAGTCTTGGTCCTGGCGCGCCCGGCTCTGCCTGGGATGCCATATGCCTCAATAGTTAGAAAGGCACTTTCGGCTCCTGGCCCATCCAGGCCAACGAGCACGGTTGTTTCGTCGTCCATTCGGAGCCCTTCTGTGGGCTCTACTCAACCCAGGCGCTCCCCTGGTAAAGCTGGCGGCAAAAAGGGTTCATACCCATCCCCGGCTAAAACCAGTGCTCCCCCCTCTTCCCCCATCGTGACCGTTTCCCGTAAGGCGAAACGGCCACCCGCCTCCACCGAGTCGTTAGACTCACAAGAGGCAACACCCCTGAAGTTGGTCGCTAGGCCATCTTCCGGGTTTCCTAAAGCTGTCCGCCGAAAGGAGGACAGCAAGAAAGGACCTTGGGCTCCTTCGCCCACACCTAGTGGTGGGCTGAGTGCTTCCGAAGCCGCAACGCCCACCTAAGGTTTCGAGGCGGAGGGAGTAAAAGACTTGCATGGCGAGCCCAACCTCCCCCAATAAGTCCTCGAAGGCTACAGCGCTTTGTCCGGCCAACAGCACCCGGGGTTCTGCCTCCGAGCTAGGCCTGGAGTGCATATTTCTTTAATGGAATTGCTGTGTACTCCGGGCCAACTGGGAGGAGCTGCGGAGGCTTGTCTCGTCCCGGTGCCTGTTAGCTATTTTTCTGCAGGAAACCATGCTAGGCGCGTGCCCCCTGCCCTCCCTCCCGGGGTACAAGGGTCTTGTGACCCCACCACCGCGGGATGGCCGGGCTGGGGATGGGCGCGGTTTACACCCAGCATGATTCCGTTCTTTCTTTCTCTTTAGATACCTCCTTTCAGGCAGTGGCTGTGCTGCTTCATCTCCATAGGAGGTATACTATCATTTCTGCGTACATTCTACTGTCAGCTGACTTCGACGCGGGGGACTTGCGCTGCGTCGTGGCACGGTTGTTGAGGCCCTTTCTCTTGCTTGGAGATCTGAACGGCAGGCATCCTCTCTGGGTAGATTACTCAATAAATCTAGGGGCCAAGTCCTTGCCGATCTGATTGAAGAGCTTGAGATAGGTTTCCTAAACGTGGATGAGTTTACGCATCACTGTCCGAGAACTGCTTCATTTTCTTGCCTTGACCTATCTTTGTGCTCTTCAGATGCACAGCCTGATTTTGATTGGGGGGTGGTCGATGACCTCCATGGTAGTGTCACTTTCCCATTCAAATATCATCTTCAGGGCAACTGCCGCCTGAGAGCCCACCTCGATGGTGCTTGGCGCGGATGCGGTGGTCTGCATTTCAGATAATGACTGAATTCTCTATCTCAGTCGAGGAGTTTAGGTCGGTAGATGAGGATGTTGAGTTCTTCTCTGGCAACCTTATCGCCGTGGGCCTGACTACTATTCTCAGAACGTCTGGCAGTTTTGCACGCCGACCACTCCCATGGTGGTCGGCCGAGTGTGAGATGGTCCCCAAACAGAAGCGTTATGCTTACATGCGCTATAATTGCTGCCCGAACGATTTCACTGTCGCTGACTTTAGTCGGGCTAGGGCTAAGTTCCGGTATATTTCGAAGCACGCTCGCCGCTCTTCTTATTGGGCATACATGTCTTCGCTTAACGGGAAGACCCCTCTGGCAGCGAGTCAAACGGATTCGGGGCAAGTTCTCGCAGGACCCGCCTCCTGTTTTCCAGGAGAATGGGACTGCAATCTCGGACCCCGCGTCCGTGGTGGAATCCTTTGCGACCGCTTTCTCTGCATTCTCTAGCCAGGATGCTGCTCCGCCAGCATTCAATGCATGTCGTGATGGCGTGGAAGGCCGCCGGCTGGACTTTACTTCCAGACCATGCTTCAACACCTGGGTGTGCAAGGCATGGCCTTAATCTTAGATTTGTTCAACAGGATCTGGGTGGAGGGTCTTCTCCCAGATTCCTGACGAATCGCTACTGTGCTCGACTTTCGCAAGCCAGGGAGAGATCACTCTACTCCGACCGGTTTCCGCCCAATCTCTCTAACCTCTTGTATGTACAAGTTAATGGATAAATTGGTAAATGTTAGATTATCCTTTTTCCTGGACAGCGGAGGCCATCTGTCTTCTGCACAGTGCGGCTTCCGCAAGTTCCACTCCACGTCGGATGCTCTGCTCTGACTGGAAAATGCCATCTGCGAGCCTTTCCTTCGTAGACAGCACTACGCCACGGTGTTTTTCGATCTGGAGAAGGCCTATGATACCACATGGCGATACGGTATCATGGAGACTCTCCGCACGATGGGGGCGAGGAGACGCCTCCCAATGTTTATGCCTATGATACCGCATCGCGATACGGTATCATGGAGACTCTCCACACGATGGGGGCGAGGGGATGCCTCCCAATGTTTAGATCTGAATTTTTGCGAGATCGTCGATTCCACGTACGGGTGGGGGGGAGCCCTCTCCGGCCCAAAGGAGCAGGAAGAGGGTGTCCCACAGGGAAGTGTTCTCAGTGTAACACTCTTTGCCCTGAGCATCAACGGCATCACCTCGGTGCTGCCGGAAGATGTTCTCGCTATGCTCTACGTGGACGACCTTTCAATCTCTTTTGGCACGGCCCAGATGCCAACTCTGGAGCGTCGACTCCAACAGGCATTGAACCGCGTCTCTCGCTATGCCGAAGCGCACAGGTTTCGGTTTTCTTTGGCCAAGACTAAGGTGGTGCACTTCTGCCGCCATCCACGGCTTCACCCCGACCCAGATTTGTTTCTTAATGGGGTGCGCCTGGATGTGGTTGAGTCGCACCGTTTCCTTGGTCTTGTATTCGACCGACGCCTCACCTGGGAGGCTCATATTCGCAGCCTTAGGGTTTGTTGTACCCGCGCCATGGATATTCTCCGTTCCGTGACGTTCAGCGCTTGGGGCACTGATAGGGCTACTGCCCTACTCTTTTATCGATCCTTTGTTCGTTCGAAGCTCGACTACGGATGCAAGTTTTATGCATCCGCAACCGAGCGTTTATTGCGGAAGGTGGATTCGATCCACCACACCGGCCTTCGCCTTGCGACCGGTGCCTTCCGCATTTTCCCCATTGAGAGCCTGTTGGTCTATGCTGGGGAGATACCACTCGCTCTGCGCCGCGTGCAGTGCATCGCTCGCCTGTACGCGCGAGCCCGGCTCCTCCCTCAGTCGCCAACAGCTCTCACTGCATCCGCAGCTGATCTTGACGGTGCCTATGCCGCCGAGAGACGCCAGTCATACCGTAAGCCCTTTGGGTTTAGCTCCAGGAAACTCCTTCGAGAGCTAGATATAGCTCTCGGGCCGGTGGCGCCCCTGGTTCTGCCCAGGACGCCATCCCGGAGGGTACCACATTTGGCTATTTGTCGCCACGCCTCTGCTCCCAAAGCTTGTACGGCGCCGGGAGTATTGCGTTCGACCTTTTTGGAGCACACCTCGTGTCACGCTGGAACCGTGCCAGTGTATACGGATGGCTCCAAGTCCCAAGAGGGGGTCGGCTTCCACGCCGTGTCCCATCTGTTTGAAGTCAGCGGGGCTCTGCCAGGCGCTGTGTCTGTCTTCACGGCCGAACTGGTGCCAATACACCACTCGGTACGGGAGATTACGCGACGTGCCCGGTTCGGAGACCGGATTGTGATCTATAGCGACTCACAAAGCGCCCTGAGTGCTCTCGGGGCATTGGAATTTCTGCATCCTCTGGTTCGCGATATCCGTGACGCCACGGTTTTGGCGAGCCGGGCGGATGTCGAGATTATCTTCTGCTGGGTTCCTGGACATGTAGGAATTGCGTGGAATGAGCGCGCCAAAGAGTCCGCGAGGACTCTGCGCCGGACCAGCCTTTCGCTCTTCCTCACACAGACTACATGGCAGGAATACGGGCAGCTCGTCGGACTGCTTGGCAAAGAAGATGGGAGACGGTCGAAGGGAACTTAAAGTTGCGTGCCATTGCTCCGCGACTGTTCCCATGGACCTTTATGTCGTCTCCGAATCGGACACACGTGTGACGCATCGCTATTTGATGGAGCGCTCGCCTGCGCCCTATTGTGACGACTGCGTCGTCTCCGAGACTGTTCGGCACATTCTTGTCAAATGTCCCAGTCTGGGTGATCTTCGCACACGTTACCTGTCCCGGTACCGGGATGGGCGGGGTCGCTACCGCCTGTCCCTTGTACTTGGGACATGTTCGTGCACATTGACTTTTGGGGGGAGGCCGGGTTTCTCCCCTTTATTTAAGTAGGTTCTTTTTTTTTATTATTATTCTTTTCTTTGTAGGTTGCACGCTCCTGCACCGGGGTGAGGGGGACCTCCCCCCGATGCCAGAGATTGCTTCCTAATTGTTTAGTTTTTCCAATTTTTATCATTATGTTTTCGTATTCTTATTTTAAAGTAGCCTAGTTCTAGGCTGTCGTGTTTCCGGCGACTTATGCCCAAGTGGGCAGTCGCCCGCTGGACCCTAAAAAAAAGAAGAAAAAAAAGACAAAATTCCAGATATATTGCGTGTAGGACCTCTGGGAGATCCCAGTCTGGTTGGCAGGGCTCATCATGGCTGCTGGCCTAGATGAAGGACCCAAGCTGGGGGCAACAAGTGAAGTTATAATTTAAAGGAAGGAACCAATTAAAAAAACAACAGACTATAGTAATAAACAGAGAATCTTGTGAAAATGAATTTTTAAAAACAAATAATATTGACACATGCAAAATAAGAGAGCGATTTTTTTCAGGAACATTCTAGAAGTTTCCTGAAATCATTTGGCAATATTTTGCTCACCAGGTAAGAACTGTACACCCACCATTGTCATACTAACTCTGCAGAGATGCCACCACATGTGAAGTGACCCCTGAGCTTCATCAGAGAATTGTTCACTTGAAGACTTCAGGGAGGACTCTTTCTGTGATTTTAAGAGAGGTAGGAAGTTGTTTGACCCTGCATACCCACTGTCCAAGAAGACCACTATTAGGCACTTCTCTATAAAGGACCCCTTCGAGACTGCAGCCGGAATTTTTCAAAAAATTAAGATCAACAATGGCAAAGAAGTGAGCCATTTCATAGTGTCCAGTCGCCTTAATGCATCTTCTTTAAAAGCTCATTCTCCAGCAACCAAACAAATCATCATTAAAAAGAACTAGAATGTGAGATTCAAATATGCTGAAGCTCATGTTGTTTGGAGGGATGAAGATTGGGGGAGAATTTATTTCAGTAATGAGAGTAAATTTAATTTTGTTGGATCTGATGGCAGACACTTTGTTGGATGTGCTGCAGGTGACAGACTTAACCCTAAATGTGTTAAAAAGTCTGCCAAGCATGTAGGAGGCAGCATCATAGTATGGGGGATGTTTTTATCTGAAGTTGGTCTTCTAATGTGAATAATTGGAACTGTAAATACAAATGTGTACCTAAATTTTGTACAACATGTTATACCTTGATTCCGAGCATCTCTGAACCAGTCAGCAGTATTTATTCAGGACATGTGCCAGGCCATACTGCAAAGCAAGTAAAATACTATTTCAAACAAAAAGATATCAAAGTAATGAAGTGGTCTGCTCAGAGCCTGGACCTGAACCCAATTGAGAACCTCTGTAAGATCATTGGGTACACAGTTCAAGACCAGCAGCCTTTAACTCTGTTGGATTTATTGATGAAAATTGAGCAAGAACGGAACAAAATAACACCAGAATTTTGCAAGAAACTGGTGAGTTCCTGTGGTTGTCATTGAGCCAAAGTAATAGAAAACAAAGGCTTCAACACCTCATATTAAGTCTTATAAGTATCATCGTTGTTAAATCTTGCTTTATTTCTAGTGTATTTGCTTGCTAAGCAAGTCTGTGAATGATCATTCTTTTATTTTGTATGTGTCAATATTTTGTTAGTTTATTTAGTATAATTTCTTAAATATACCATTGTATCATATGAAATCTTCCTAAAATATATTAAATGCATCCCTCTATCTACCAAAGAAATTTTATTTACTTACTCATAATTTTGAAAATATTTTAATAAAGAAAAATTATTCTCTTATTTTGCTTGGTAGTGTATTAATTTGGTTCTTAAAGTCTGGTTTCAAGTAGTTTCATTACCACTTAAGATTTAGGTCAGATGGGGTCCCCAACCATTTACTCCTAGCCACTTTTGTCATCTCTTAGAACACAGTTGGAATGGCAAGAAATATTTTGTTTGTGCCTAGAGATAATTCTTTTATGGTATCACTATATTGGGTCTTTTTTTTCAGGCCAAGATATCATGGCCCTGGCAGAGACAGGTTCTGGTAAAACTGGTGCCTTTGCTCTTCCCATCTTACAAGCTCTGATGGCCAAGCCACAGAGATTGTTTGCCCTCATTTTGACGCCCACGAGGGAATTGGCTATTCAAATTAAGGAGCAGTTTGACATATTGGGTGAGAAATGACTTTGTCTTTGTTTCAAAAGCTATTTAGAAGGGAATTTTGACTAGATAGATGAGGACTTGGGATGCCCATACTCTTTGCAAAAATATTGGTCTGATGGGACTAAGAGAAGCAGGTAAGCAAGTTCACCTGTGAGAGTCTGCACCAGGAGTTTTATGACTTGTTGTCTCTCAATGTATACACAAATAGTTTGATAGTGAGGAGAGAGGATTTTGAAGTGGTAGGACAATGGTGGTAAATGCTATTGCTGCTCTTAGGGAATGCTGCATTGATTAAACCTAGAGGTGCACCAGTTTAAATATCTGATTGGGTAGTGAAATTTTGGAAGTAGATTTTTTTTCCCCAATCAGAGCCGGCTGCTCCTAATGGGTCAGGTGATTCTTATCTTGGATGTGATAACCTGTTTGAACTAGAAATTCCTAATTGTTGCCATTGTCCCTTTTTATTGTTGTTGTTGGTTTTCATATTCTTATTTTAAAGTAGCCTAGTGCTAGGCTGTTATGAGTGCGGCCACTTGTGCCCAAGTGGGTAGTCGCCAGATAGGCTCCTAAAAAAAAAAATATATCCCTTTTGAGGGATTAAATTTGAGAGGACATCAATTAAAGTTGCGTTGACTACCTGTTGCTGTAGCCCCAGGGGTTACCCTGTGTAGCTTGTTACACTTGGTATCCAGAGGAGCTGCATGTCCTCCCATCCTGAGTGCAATGCAAATTAGGGAGGTCCTGTTACTGGGTTGACTTGAACTTGTGACGGGACCTGGGAGGGTGTTTGTGCACTTTTCCCTCACCTATGCTCAGCACTGCTTTGCCTTTTTATTATTAGCATTATTATTGTTATTCTTATTATTATTTAGTAGGATTTTTATATTAGTTAATAGTATTATACTATGTATTATAATTATTTTTTAGTATTAGTATTCATTATTATTATTTAATAATATTATTTATCAAAATTTAATATGTTTACTATTATTTTTATTATTAATCAGTATGATATTCTATGATAAAATAGTATGATATACTATTTTATCATTTATTATTATGTATTATAATTATTATGATTAGTATTAATTATTATTAGTGTTTTTAATATTATTATAAATATTATTATTTTAATTATGGCTCTCTCTCCAACCTTTCCTCCCTGCACTTTGCATCAGGAGGAGTGTTTATACCTGTATAGAGTTCTGTCCAGTAGCCATGGTGCCTAGGTTGACTGCACTCCATCCCTGCATCACCTAGCGCCGGGTATGATAATAATAGGTGATCCCCCGACCCTACTCATTAGTGGACCCGCCTCTCTCTACTTCTCTCTATTGCATACCCTTCTACCCCTTACCACACTTGCTCTCCTATCTACAGAGGTGAAAGTTTGCACCAGCGCGCTAAAATCCTCTTAGAGCCTTAGTCGATTGGCATTGTATACCGTGATGTCCCTAGCTGTGAGGACCAAAACCCTGCTGGCTAGGGCAAGTATTAGGTACCGGGTGTGCTGGACTGTCGACTCTGCTCACCTTCCTCCAGTACACACATAAAGTGGCTACGCCAGCACCATCCTTTATGGTTAAAGCTCCATGACAATTTAGTCTAAATGTTGTGCTGGGTTGGCAAAACCCATCAATGTTGGACCAGGACGGATTATGTGTAAATGATCATATTCTGGGATTTTTTTTATTCTATGGAGACTTTTCTCTTAGAGTGGGGACATACTTTTCAAGAGGCCCCTTTTTTTTACTGATAATATGGAGAGCTGCCTCCAAGCGCTGCCTCGTACTCCCTAGGTGTTGGGGGGGGGGGATGAGGAAAATAAAGGAACCTCTTCAAACGGTGGAGGGGCTACCCTCTCACCATTGCAATGCAGCAAAGTGATTTCCTTTTTTCTCTGAAAATGAGGTGGCCACCTCTTGTGCTTTCTCAGAGGCCCCTCCAACCATCTTCTAGCAGAGAGAAGGTTTACTCTACCATGAACTTTGTGAAAGGAGTGGTGTATGAGAGGGAACTTGTGAACTACTCCTTAGATGGCATCACCTTAGAACTGGCCAACCATGGAGCGGTCAAGTTCAAACATGTGATGAGAAAACAGGGAGGCGTCTTGAGACACACCCCTACACATTTTGGCACATTCGACCATGACAGGCTTCCTGAGTTGGTGCAGGCCAGCTGGTATCACTACCGCGTGAAGGCATTTGTGTTACTGCTTCAGCCATACAAATTGCTCCTGTAGGGTTTTACCCGAAGTCTGTCTAACTTGCTCCTGTAGGGTTTACTCAAAGTCTGTCTAATTTGCTCCAAGGCTGCGCACGATAAGTCCCTATCATGTAAGGCCAAGTGTGTCAATTTTCAGAGACGCATCCTGCTTCTTGGAAGCAATTTGATGCGTATCTTCTGGAGAGGGAAATCCTGGTCATTCAGGCTATGAATTTTCAAAGAGGCACCCTCTACTCCTGGCCCCTCCAGGTCTATCAGCAAGGTCATTTCCTCTTCTGGTAGAGCTGGCAGCACAAAGGGCTCACAACTAGCTTTGGCTAAAACCAGGGCTCCACCATCTTCACCATTTCCCGTAAGGTGAAACGACCGCATGCCTCCACCGAGTCATTAGACTCGCAGGAGACAACACCCCTAAAGCACACAGGTTTCGGTTTTCCTTGGCCATGACTAAGGTGATGTACTTCTGCCACCCACCACAGCTCCACCCCGACTTGGACTTGTTCCTAATAGGGGTCACCTAGAAGTGGTGAATTCCACCGTTTCCTTGGTCTTGTTTTCAATCGATGCCTCACCTGGTAAGCTCATATTCTCAGCTTTAGGGTCTCTTGTACCCACACCATAGATATTCTTCATTCTGTGATTTCACTACCTTGGGTGCTGATAGGGTTATGACCTTGTTTTTCTATCGACCCTTTTTTTATTCAAAGCTTGACATGGATGCAAGTTTTATGCATCCGCATTGTAGCATGTATTTGGAAGCTGGATTCAATCCACCGCACCGGTCTCCACCTGGCAACCTGTGCCTTCTGCACATCCCCCATTGAGAACCTACTTGTCAATGCTGGAGAGATGCCACTCGCTCTGCGCCATGTATAGCACATTATGCGCCTGTATGTGCAAGCCTGGTGCCTCCCTCAATGGCCAATGGCACTCACTATCTGCAGCCGATCTTGACTGTGCCTAGGCCATCAATAGACACCAGTCATACCCTAAGCCTTTTGGGTTTAGGGCTAGGAAACACTTTCATGAGCTCGGTGTAGCTCTTGGGCCAGCGGTACCTCTGGATCTGCCCGGCATGCCACTCTGGAGGGTACCACCTTCGACTATTTGTCACCAGGCCTCTGCTTCCAAAGCTTCCACAGTGCTGGGAGTATTGCATTTGGCCTTTTTGGAGCGCACACTGTCATGCTGGATCCATGGGGAACTTAAAGTTGCTTGCCACTGCACCGTGACTATTCCCATGGACCTACCCCCCAATGGCACTATGGCTTCAGGTCGCTTTCTGTCGTCTTCGAATTAGGCACACTTGCGGGATGCACCGCCATTTGATGGAATACTCACCCGTACTTTATTGTGACAACTGAGTTATCCCCCAGACTGTTCAGCACATTCTTGCTGAATGTCCAAGTCTGGGTATTTTTCACACACATCACCTGTTCCTGTATTGGGACGGCCGAAGTCGCTATCCCCTGTCCCTTGCACTTGGGACAAGTTCGTGTACACATACTTGTGGACTATTTGACATTTTGGAGGAGGCTGGCTTCCTCCATTGTATTTGACTCTTTGTTTTAGTTCACATGTTCCTGTGCTGGGAGGAGGCCCGCCTTCCTCCGATGCCAGAGCAGGCTTCCTTCTTGTTGCTTGTTTTTTTTTTGTATCTTTGTTATTTCTGTCTGAGGGCCATCCCTCTCATCCACCCGCCAAGGAAGAGAGACCTAGGAATAGTAGTTAGGTCTCAGTGATGAGAACTCAACAGCTTCATCCACCAGCCGATACTCCTCAATTGGTGCAGAGAAATCAGTCATTTCTTTGAAATTTGGATCATTGCGCCCTCTCCGAGCTCAGGTGGCATTGGCCCAGAAAATGATAGTTGAATGGGAAAGTGGTCACTACCATGGATCTCATCAATCACCTCCCACTCAAAATCAAGCTGTGCATCCGGAAGCACCCGGACAGTTCAAGGCAGAAAAATGAAGCAGTTCGCAGACAGTGATGCATTTAGGACACATCTCCAGCTCAGTAAGGACCTGACCAATGGGATTGATTGTGTAGTCTCTCCAGAGGAGGTGTCTACCGTTCAATTCCCCAAGCAGTAGAGAGGGCATTGGCAACTGTGCCACAGTGCTGCAGAAGTCCCCTGCAATGAAGTTAGCTGACAGTGTAGCTGCTCTGCTGGGTGTAAATTATGCATCTTCCTGCCCGGCCACCATCCCGTAGTGTTTGGGTTGTAAAACCTTCATACCACTGTAGGGTGGGCAGGGGTCACATACCCAGCATGGTCTCCTGAAGAAAAATAGCTAACAGGGAATGGGAGAAGATGAACCTCCATAGATCTTCCCAGTTGGATCTGAATCCGCAGCAATTCCATTGAAAGAATGTACTCTCCAGCTTTAGCTTTGGGTAGATGCAGAGTAGGTGTGCTCTGTGTAGTTTGGAGTTTGTTAACCTGAGACTTGCCTGTGGTTGGGTGCCGTCGGTGCTGCAAAGAGTTGGAAGACTGCATAAAAGATGTGTTTAAAACAATGGGGTCTATCAGACACAAATGAATAATTTTTTGATAGGATGTATGGATGCTGTTAGTAAAAATGGATGTTTGTGACATTTTTCCCTGGGACAATCTTTGACTGGGCTAAATGCTACAACATATAGTTCCCCATTGTTAGAAAGGACCATTTGCACAGGACAAAAAAGATTTGTAGCTCTGCTTAATAAGTTATAAAAGAATAATTATATGCAGTGTATCTTTTTGGTGTTGATGTGTACTGTCTATACTTTTTTTTGAGAGAAGATGGTGATGAAAGATTATGCTTATTCCCTCATATTGTTGCAGAATTGGTTTATAATGATGACATAAATCATATTTGCAGGAAAGGACATTGGTTTGACATGTTGTGTTATTGTTGGTGGAGCGGATGTAAATCTTCAAGCCATTCAGCTGAGCAAGAGGCCCTACATTTTGGTTGCAACGCCTGGCAGGCTCGTCAATCACATTGAGAGTACTAAAAATTTCAAATTGAATAAAATACAATTTTTGGTAAGCATCATTTGTCATTTTAGTTGTTTTTTTGTCCAAGTAAATTCATTTATTTTTCTGAATTTTATGCCCTAATTTTAGGGGTAGAAAATATTGAATGATAAAGAGATTGTTTTATTCAAAATCCATTTTATCTAATGTTATCACTTTTTTTTTAATTTTGGAGAAAGGGGAATTTTATTTAATCCAATGAAGGAATGTTCACATGGTGATAGAATGTAGGGAGGAGCAAACAGAATAAAAATGAATTAACATAAGAATAGTAAAAAAAAAAGAAGACCCATTTACAGATTACATCAACAGTAAATGTCTTGGAGGGTGCATTGGGAATTTTCTGGAACAATTTCAATGCGCGTAGGAACCATGGTTCACTCTCACCTTGAGGGAGCAGATCAGTTTGATTCAGTTAGTAACAAATGCGACGACAAAGATTGGTGTTAAATGAATAATATCTTTTTTTTAACCACACTCTCTTGGGTTAACTAAGAATAACATGTGCTCTCAGGCTTGTGTTGTAGAAATTAAGGGCAACCACATTGATTCATCGACTGAGTGGAGCTTTCTGGCTGGGAACCTGCCCCCTTTGTATAATATCATGAATGTGTCAAATGGTCTTAAATTTCATTGTGGGATTCAACGGCTCCAAATTCCCTTTAGGCAGGCCAGTTTAAGATAAATCTTAATCTCACTCTGAGGTTGGCAACCTCATTGCAGGTCAGGGCTGTCCCTATCATTTGTCTCCATTTCATGCCTCTATATGGTCACCATCTGCAATGTACAGTCAGCATTCCTCACTTCTATACACATTCTGACAATTCACATAAGTGTGCTGAAGTTAACATTTTTCATTAGAAGGTTAAGAGAGTTCGACTAATGGTGTCACAGAATAGTTCCCGATGCTCTTAAAAGTTGTGAATGTTTTAAAAGATAACTGAGACGGTGGAAAAGATGACCGAAGTGACACAGGATCCAGGATAGTAAGAGTTACCTGTATAAACATTACAAGGAAGGTGTAAATTCAGTTCCATTAAGGGCAGGTTTTTGCCTTTTTCATACAGAATGCCCACTATGTTGTTTATAGCTCTCTGGGACAGATGGCGTCTCTGTCCCTCTGACCGCTCGAGAGATTAAAGGAGGAAGCTCTGATCCTCCAGCCTGTGTTATAAGCCCTGCCAACGTTGCCATAATTAAACGGGGTTGCACCTTCTGTGAGACTCCCGAGGGACCGATTTAAAGGAGGCTGTTGCATGCTATGTGAATTTTATAGCACCCCCTGTGCTAATGGTCCATGCAACATCTAAGAAGTGGAAGTTCTATTGAAACTTTACTTCATGTAGACTACATCCAAGTGAGGAGGCCGTGTCATATCCCCTTGGGAATGATTGACTACTCTTCAACTTTTTTTTTCTTTTACCCACTTATGTTATGTGGATTATTGATACTTTGGAATCGCACTTGGAATCAAAAGTGTTGACTGAGTTGTCTCCTTTATTTTCAGGTCATGGATGAGGCAGATCGAATGCTGAACTTGGGCTTTGAGGAGGAGCTGGATAAGATCCTGGGAGAGATCCCCAAAGAGAGGCGTACTCTTCTCTTCTCTGCTACCATGACAACCAAGGTCCGAATACTTTATAAGTGGGGTCTGAGATTTTCCAGAGGTGGGGAGGCAGGATAGGATAAAATGAGCAGGATTTTCAGTTTGTAGGTGGGCTGTTGGCATACAATGTTTTATTATTCATGTAAAGCAGGGAGTGTAGTGATTACAAATCAGCTTGTTTTGACGTGCTATGCGGCTGAAGTTTGTATGTATGTGAGCTATTATGTTGTGATTTTGGTGAGTGTGGGGAAAGATAGGCTAATAATTGGGTATAGATGGTGGTAGGGGTGGGTTTTGTGGTTGAGTTAGGAATAGAAAGGGTGATTGCTGTTCACTGATGAATTTTGTGCTTAATTTTAGGAGGTTTTCAATGGGGAGGATTTTTGTTTCATTGTGGAGGTGTTGTATTGGGGTGGTTTTTGTGCAGTCAGTTGCAATGCAGAAAGTAATACTATTTTGCACTGTTTGTATCTTGTGTAGCTGTGTATTAGATATGATTGGTGCCCAGTATGGGTATGCATAGACGTCTCTATATAATGTTCAGTTTCTTTGTGTTGTGTTTTTTGTCTGTTGAGCAAAGGCCGTGTGTGAGTCCAGGGTGACACCCAGTAGTGTAGGGTTATTGTTCAGTAAGATAGGTTGGCTGAGGAGCAAGATATTTGAGTAGAATGTCAACTCGTTATAGTGAAGAGGGTGAGTGTTGATTGGGGAGGGGGGGGGGTAGGTGCTTTGGTTTGTGGGATGTTATCAATATGTTAACTGCATAGATGTTTGGTTTGACTGTTTTTGAGTGGGGAAGGGTATGTCAAGAAAGGGTGGGGGAGAGGATGGCCCCTTAGAGGACCCCATGGGTGTTTGTTTGGTTTTTAGAATGAGCCCTGTGTTGATGACGTCCTTCTCAGGGGGGGGGGGTACCCTGTGTAGATTAATACACATGGTACCTGGATGAGTGGTGCGTCCTCACGGCCCGAGTGCCTCCGTTTAAGCACGCTCTGACATGGCCAACTGCCCCCTGACCCCAGCGCCCGCAGCCGTCCACCCCCTTTTCCTCACTGTTGGCATGACCTGAGGCTTTTATTTTCCACTCTTTTCATTCTTGTCTACATTCACCATTTTTTTTTTCAGATTTCTCCTTACTGAAATTCTGACCAGCATGGAGCGGGGTTTGCAAAATATCCAAATAAAATCTGAGTTTTATTCTGGGGCTTTTCAAAAAACAAACACTACAAGCATTAAGAATAACATAGAAAAAGAATAGCTATCTCTATTTTTATATAATATTAATAATTAATTAGTTTAATAATTATATTATAGTAAGAACAGATCACTGATCGAGAATTGTGGGTACCCATGATAGCCATAATCTGTAGAAGGAGAGATGAATTATGAGTCAGTATCAGAAAAATAACCTTAATTTTATACATATCTGTTTAAATTATAAACATAATTATGAATTTTGAATAAAATAATAAGTAGCATTCATTTCTTGAAAAGAAAAGTGTATTTTCTTGAAAAGGCCCAAAAAAAGGGGGTTATTTTAGGGCTGGGTTTTTTTATTTGCCAACCCTGGCAGGAAGAAGGGTACCCAGTGCAGCCAGTTGCATCTGTACCTGGAGAAGCAGCACATAGTTTCGGCCCGATTGCCCATAAGGGGTGCCTGACTCATTGAGTTAACTTGAACTCATTAACATGGCCTGGAGAAGTGGGTGCATTCCTTCTGTCCCTCTCTGCACCCCTTTTTTCTACATTATCTCCTCCTTATTTCTTGTATCTAGGTTTAAGTACCTGACCGGTTACCTAATGCTTCTTCAGAAGAGGTTTTGGAAGCCCTCTCCAGCTCACTAAAGCTGGAAGAGGTCGTCCCCCAGGGAATTGTCCTTGGTGTCACATTCTTTACTTTAAGCATCAGCGGTATCACCTTGGTTGCTGGAAGATGTTGCTACGCTCCACATGGGCGACCTTTCGATCTCTTGATGTTGCACAGATTCCTAACTTGGAGTGTTGACTCAAACCGTCTCTGAACCACATCTTGCGCTATGCCGAAGCTCAAAGGTTTCGGTTTTCTTTGGCCAACACTAAGGTGGTGCGCTTCTGCCGCCATGCACGGCTTCAATCCAACCCGGACTTGTTTCTACATGGGGCTCGCCTTGATATGCTAGAGTCGCACCTTTTCCTTGATCATGTTTTTGACCAATTCCTCCAATACCTGCATTCATCGCTTGGTGTGCGATAGGGTTACTCTTTTACTTTTCTACTACTACTTTGTTAATTCTAAGACTAGGGATGCGAGTTTTACGCAGCTACAGCAGAGTATGAATTGTGGAAGGTAGACTTGATTCACCACTCTAGTGTTAGTTTGGTGGCTGGTTTCTTCCATATGTCCCCTGTAGAGGGCCTCCTTGCTGATGCTGGGAATCTGTAGCTCAGTTTATGACCATACACTGTGCATTATAAACATGTATGAGCGAGTACAGCATCTCCCTCAATTGTTAATGGCTCTCATTTCCTCTGGCTGATCTCAACAGTGCCTATGCCATTGTGAGATGCGAATCCTACCTTAAGACTTTAGTGTTTAGGACAAAGAAGCTCCTTCAAGTGTAGCTCTCGGACCACTGCTTCCTAGAATACCACCCAGGAGAGTACCACCTCTTAACATTTGCCACCTACCTTTTACCTTTGTTCCCAAAGCTTCTAGAGCACTGACAGTATTGCGTTCCTATTCCTTGTACCTCACTTTGTGTCATGCTGGAGCCATGCCAATGTGCACGGATAGCTCCACCTCTAAAGAGGGGTTGGCATCTACTCCTTGGGCATCTGTTTTCAGGATCAAGCTGGTTTAAGCACAGCTTGATATTGAGAGATTATGCATTTTGCTTGGTTCTGAGACTGAATTGTGATCTATAGTGATCCACAGAGCACATTGGATGCCATCGATACATTGGAATCAATGCACTTCCTGGTTCGCAGTATTTGTGTAGTCAGGTCTGCTTCCAGCTGGAGGATGTGAAGATTGTCTCCTGCTGGCAAACGAGATGAGAGATGGCCAACAGGAATCTAAAGTTGCTTGTCATTGTGCCGCTACTTTTACCACAAACCTACTACTCCCTAATGCCTCTATGGCTTTGTGGGGTTTTGTCACCAGGTCAGGCACATGCTAGATGCAGACCCATTTGATGGAACATTCCCCTGTGATGACTGAATGGTCCCCTAGACTGTCTGGCACATGCTTGTCCCTTATACTCTGGATGTGTTTGTGCACTCCTGATTCTGAGGAAACGGACCTTGTGGGTCCTGGGTACACGCTCAGGCTCCTATGTCTGAGCATGCCTCTTTTTTTTCATTAGTTGTATTTGGCTGTTTTATGGTACTTTTTTGTTTGTGTTTTGAATTTCTTTCCATTTGTTTTAAAGTAGCCTAGAAATAGGCTGTGGTTTAGGTGGCTGCACCCTTGCTTGCAGCTGCCATATTGACTTTTTTTTTTAATCTCATCTTCACTTTTTTCTCCCATTATCTTCCTTGCATTTTTGCTGGGGTTTTTTTTTATTTATATACCTACATATTTAGTAAGTCCCATTTAACCAAGCCACATTCAATCAGTTGAGAAGTACGAATGGAAAGGGGTAAATTCGTGTGAGATGGATAAGGAATGGAGGGGCATTATTCTGGTTATGATAGTGTATGCTGATGTTTTATTGAGTGAGAGAGAAGGATTTGGAATTTTAATTGAAGCATTTTATATTGTTTGGATGAGGTTAAAAGTAAATCCAGAAAAGGGTGAGGATAGGATGGGGTGTGATGTTGTCATTGACCTATTTTGATGTTTTAAGTATCTGGTCTATTGTGAATGGTATTAATGAGGCAGATGGGGATAGGATTGTTTTGAATGGTAAGAAAGTCTTTAAAATCTTGGCTTATTACAACGTTAGAGAATGTTCTGTGCCAGTAAGTTGTATGAAAGTATGTTGATGCCAATATTAGTGTTATAGGAGGAGAAAGGAAAGATGTAGAATAGGGCAGTGCAAAATGGAGAAGAGAGGAATGATCGGTCTGCAAAGGGTAGATAGAGTAGGCAATGAAAAGGTACGAGGTTAAAATACTCTGAGATGGTATGATCATATAAGATGAATGGTGAAAATAGGCTGAAGAGAATATATGAAAGTGATTGTCCTGGTTTGCAAAGTGTTGCAAGAACAGTCGTTTGATTTTGTGAGAGAATGGGCTGACTGAGGTGCTAGTGGGGGATAGTGTGCATTGAGGGGTATGCTATGGGCTTTGACCCCAGCACATTTAACACTCACTGGATGAGATGTTACAGCACATAGAATCCCATGACTATGAAGGGCCATTTGACTCGGAAGGAATGATCACATAAGGCACTATTGTGATGTGTGATTTTTTTCACTTCTGTATCCTGAATGAAGGCTAGGAAATATATGTGTATGTTCTGAATAAGGAAGAAGCCCTTTAGCTCCATGTATGTTTAGTATGCGATTATGTTTAATAGGTATTTACTGTTAATTCTTGTCTAAAAAATGAAATTTGATGCTTCATTATTTTGTTAATTTGCATTTTTCGGGAATGTTTTTAATTCCCTTTGTACTATTTTTGGTTGCCCTATGGTTGTATTTTGAGGAGGGGATTGGCATTGGGATTTTTGGTACAGGGTGTTTTATAGGGGGCTGTTAGATGGTTATTTGATGGTGTAATATGTATGTAAAGTCTGTGGTTCCATTTCTACATTACTGATGAAAGTTGTAACAGTCATCATCCTCGATCTTTTATTGGTTCCATTATCCTCTTTGCTCATCTTTTATGTCTGTTCACTTCTCTTTTTTTTTCCCCCTTTTGCAGTTGAGTAAAGTTCATTCCTTTCAGGTGCGAAAATTGCAGCGAGCACAGTTGAAAAAACCAGTCAGAGTAGAGGTGTCTTCCAAGTTCCAAACAGTTAAAAAACTTCAACAAAAAATGCTGTTTATCCCATTTGATTTAAAGGTACGAGTATGGTTTCTGTGGGGGCGTTTCTACTTGCACTTTTTTTCACCCTTCCTCAGCTTAAATATTATTATTATTATTATATATACCAACTGATGGCCACGCTGGGGAGTCAGATGACTGAAACCCCAAATTTCCACTGAGGCGCAACAGTCAGGAGAGAAAACAACTAATAATGTTGTTGCTGTTATTAATTCCTCTCCAGGACAAGATGACCTCTGCTCCCTCTGACTTCTTGGAAGATTAAGGGAGAGAACCTTTGATCTTACAACCTGTGTTGTGTAATGACGCCATCCTTTGGATTTTTCTTAAAAAATTTTTTTAATTATATCAATATTTTGTTTATTAGTTTATTAAAAAATTCAAATGAAGGTGTTATTAAAATATCACAGAGCAAAATAAGGTAGACTAAACTTGTATTTTTTTTTGCTAGAAATATATTCACCTTTGTGCTAAAAGAATTTACACTTTCAGACACAATTATAATAGACACTTGTGTGGAATTTATATTACTATCATTGGGGTGTGGCCGGCACATTGTAAGAGGCTAAATTCCACTCTGCTACATGCTTAAAATGGATCATGATGCTGAATTGAGGACCTGCTTGTGTAATAATCTCAAGAATACGTTAAATGCCCTTAAGTCATGGAACTCACAGCACCAACCTGCTTGAAATCATGAATGGTATGCATCAACTGTTGACTGTGGCTAAAAAAGTTTACAGTAGAATATCGAGAGGTTCTATAGAACAAATGGTCTGAATACGATAAGCATGTAGATTATTGATCTGCAAGAGGTTTTGGGGGATAAGCATGTAGATTATTGATCCGCAAGATGTTTTTGGGGTTGATCTTTCTTTGCAACAATTTTTTTACATTGTCATTTTGAGGGTAATGTGACTAGCCGAGCTGACCCTAGTTTTCACATTGGCTAGTCTTTGGTTTGAGCCCTACTTTTGGTTGACTTTTCAGGGACTACTCTATATTCTAGGAAACCAGGGTTTGGATCCCATATCAAACTGTAGGTCCCTTACCAAAATTACAGTATGGTGTATGTTGGTTTATTAGATCTGCAAAAAAAAAACACAGAGTGGAAGCTGGAACTTCTTACTTAACTTTGCTCGCTCAGGGGATCTCTTCAGTCAGGGTAGCACTCATGAATGATGCGATGGTATGTGGTCTTTCCCAGAGGTCTCCTAGACACGTTATATTTAAAGTAGTTCCGAGATGATTGAGGGTAGGGCAGTATTTTCAAGTTTGCAGCAGGGGCAGTTGGGTGGGGGTATTTTATTTTTTGTTTTGACATAGGAGGAGGTGTTGTGATTACATGCGGATCAGAAAGACGTTTGGCGGTCAGAGTGGCTTCAGACTAGTGAATGTTGGGAGGGACGCTTTCGAGTAGTGCACTTTCCAGCTGGTTTTGATCTACAACTATCCCCTCCAATGGGGCCAGATAAACCACTGCAAACCCCTTAAGAAGGTGTCATCCCTTGCGCCTGAGGCGGCACGGGTGCCCGAAGACTCACAAGGAGAGGGGGACCTCCTCTCCTGTCCAGGATCGGTGAGTACGGCGACTTGTCCCCAAGAAGGCAGTTGCCAGATGGGCTCCTAAAAAAAAAAAAATATCCTGTCCAGAACTTCCTTTTTGGAAGCCTGAGGCTAGTTCGTCCGGCCTTGGAGCCTCTTCTAGGATTGGAGAGTATCGGGCTCACTCCCTGCCCTACTCTCCTAAAATGAAAAGTCAAAAGGAAGAAGAGGACTAGGGGTTGCTCTCCCTCTTTGGCTGCCGCTAGGACGGACAGGTCCGCTGTCGTTTCTGCATTCAATCAGGCCAAGAGTGGCATGTCCAGCTTTGACGCATCGATTACAGCTAGGCTCCTCATTGAAATACTACCTGACGTTTTTGAGTCCGCTGGCTTCAAACGCTGTCTAGGTATTCGTTCGTGTTGATTTTTGTGAGTAGAGAGACATTTAGTGTGACCAGTTTTGGAGATGCTTTAGGTACGTGTTTAAGTTTCTGCAGGTTGTGCATATAGAGGTAGATGCGTATGTGATGGATAGGTCATGTTTAGACGGATTCGTTCATTAAAAGATTGAAGAGAGTAGGGGGCAGGAGGATAGTACCTTGGAGAATCCCATTGTAAAAAAAAACCAACTTTTGGATTAGACCCTTTGTTTGCAGGATTTGGTCATGTCTAGTGAAATGTTATGAGGAAATATGTTGTTGGCCGTTCTAAGAAAGCAGTGAAGAGAGTTTTTATGTTGTTGTTTATAGACTCTTTTTATGATATGTGCTTTTGGTACATTTTACTTCCCCAAACATCACCATTTTCTTTGCAAACATCCTGCCAATTTTGGGGGTAGGGGTAAGGTTTGGATATGCCCACATTGGTTTTTGCTTCTTAGCGTTATTAGTATTAGTGGTTCGCCAACCTGCCTTATTCCTGAAGGATGCCGACCGGATAATGAAATGGATATAAAACTCAGTATGACAATCGCTGGTGAGTCTGAGGGCACCAGGGGCCGGTCCTCTTTAGGGAGAGGTGTCGGTAAGTATTGTGTTTTGACACCAACAGCGTTCAGGTGGAAGCTTCGTCGCCTTGGGGCGGAGTAACCTACTCCGAGTCAAAGGTATGTGGCTATACAAACCCACCGGCAGGTTTCCTGTAAAGGAGTGTGTGTGTATGTGGTGCTGCGAAGACGAGAGCAGTGTTGTAATTGGCTATATGTCTGATGCGAATTGTAAGACCCACCCCAGTACTGAGCTGAGCATGTTCACCAATTGGTAGTCAGATCTCTATGTGAGCTGAAGTTTGTGTCCACTCATGCTGGGATCGAACCCTGTAACTGCGACGCTAGCAAGCCAATGCCGTGTCCACTCAGCTAACAGGAGCTCTTTAGCGGTAAGTAAATTCTAATAATATTCGACCCCTTTCCCTCAAGTGAGCCAGCGTGCCTCAACGCCACACTAAAAAAAAACATTATTATCATTATTCGATATAATAATCATAATTATTATTATTGTGCAGAACGTGTACTTGGTGCAAGTGTTGAAACAGATTTCGAGTCAATCGGTGATCGTGTTTTGTGCCTCTTGCCACGGCACCCTCAAGGTGGCTCTTATGTTGCGCTGCCTCGGCCTCTCTGCAATCCCCATCCACAGCAAGGCGAGTCTTCCCAAGCGCCTGAGCGCCCTCACCAAATTCAAGAACAAGGAGCGCTCCATTCTCGTGGGCACAGATGTTATTTCCAGGTGAGAGGCCCTACCCTCCTCTCTTCCGGTGCCTTTGGAGGAGGTGGTATTGTTCTTCCCTTGTTGTTTTTTTGTCTTTGAGTATCAGGACCCATCGGTAAACTAATTTTTTTTTCAGTGACTGCCCCTGCCGGCAGTTTTCAGATGAATGACCTAAAAAAATTTTTTAAAAAAAACTTGTCACCCTTCCTCATGGCACTATGTACTTGAATATACGAACCATTGTGCCGCGACTGTTCCCATTTGGTCTACCCCTAACGTCACGCTGGCTTCAAGTCGCTCTCTGTCGTCTTCGATTTGGGACCACTCGCGGGACGCACCATCATTTGATGGATGCATTGTTCCCCGCATCCCTGTAAGGGGCACGGCGATTGCTTTCCTGGCCGCCATGCTGACGGGACTCAGCGCCCTGCATGACCCCATCTTAGCCTCCTCCTTTCTGACATGCTGTCTTTTTACCCTGCTTGCTCACTTTCCATACAACCTCTCCCACAACTTTCTCTGATCAGCCTCTAATTTCACATGGTAGACACTGACCAGCTTCCTCTCTCCTAACCACCCCAGATCGGGGAGGAGGGGATAACGTCCCCTCACTCCTGAGCTCCGGTTTGGGGTGGCGGGTTTTTAATGACCTGCTTCACACACACCCTCACCTTCCTTACATACCCTTTCTATCTCCTTTCAATATCAATGTTACGCCCAGCCTAAGGTGGAGCCACCATGCCGAACGGCTGCCTGGCCACTGGGCGGGAGTAGTGGTCCTAAATGGCGGCAGCCAGCTTTTGCTGGCCCTGTATTCACCCCTCACAGAGCGGGATACTGCGTGGGGTGATTAGCGTTTTCATCCCGTGCTACTAATGGGTCACCATGCCCATTAAAAAATAATTTAAAAAACAAACCTCTCTCCGCTTCCCTCTCAGGTAGCTCCACAGTGGAAAAGAAGGTTTCCCCCACCCCTGTACTTTCTCAGGGAACCCTCCAAACTTTTACGGGAGAGGAAGCTTACTCCTCTCCCATGCCTATGGGTGCAGGGGACTCCCCCTCACCCCCTTCTTTGGAGTCGCCCATGGCCGTTTTTCTAGGTTTTACGGTTAATATTGCTTATAATCGAAAACAATAATTTGCTAAGTTTGAAAATCTGTGCATTATTCCGTTTTCCAGGTTTTCTCTTGCTTGGCCAAGGGCGACTACCTCTTACCTGCGGCAGTCCCCCCATCCCCCTTCACTTTCTCAGGGGACTGCCAAGAAAGCATGCCAGCGGCCCATAATTGACCGCTCCCGGTGAGAGCAGCTCGATAGGGCCAATCCCCTTAGGGGGGGGGGGTGAGGGTTTGACAGGGCCGTCGGCCCGTGCCCTCTAAAGTCTTGCTGGCGTGCAGAACAAGTTTACAGTGGGGTCACTATACGTGCCCCCCTCTCCATCCTGATGGATGCCGGCTCTCCGGCCAAAGAAGACGAGACAAAAGATTCCCTCTAATGGGATCCGTATTGTCTTGGGGGTGGGGGAGCACATGGAACCTCCCCCCCTGAGATGGACATGGTCCCTGAGGTGTCCCAGCCCCAGACGGTAGGATCTTCCATGGGTCGAACCTAGGCTCGGTGCCAAGCACAGAACCCGAGTCCGCCCCTGTGTAAGCTTTTCCTCAGACGGCTTGGACCCCCGAGGATCCACAAGGACAGGAGGGACCTCCTCCCCCGGCTGATGCCCCTTCGACAGCAAAGACCTCCATCTTAGATCTTGCTGAGGCCGGCTCGTCCGGCCTAAGGGCTCCTTCCGGTTGATAGCACTACTGCCTGAAGGCATTCGTGCCAGCTACCGCGGAGATGCTAGTACTGCCACCGCTTTGGTCATACGAATCGCTCATGTAGACTTGCAAAGTAGTGTTTACCCGAAGTCTGTGTAAGTTGGCTCCAAGGCCGCGCATGATAACTCGAAATCATGTGCGGCCAGGTGTGTCAATTGTTAGAGCCGCACCCGGCTTCTTCGAAGCAATTTGGTGCATACCTCCTTAAGAATGAAATCCTGGTCGTTCAGGCCCAGGATCGTCTCTCATTTTGCGAGGCTAAGGACTAGGTCCTACCGCGCCCAGCCCTACCTAGGACATCCTATGCCTCAATGTTAAACAAGACACCCTCTGCTCTTGACCCCACCAGCCCTACGAGTACGGTCGTTTCTGCGCCCATTCGGAAACCTTCTGCTGATTCTACCCATCCTTGGGCGCTTCCCTGGTAAAGCTGGTGGCACAAAGGGTTCACACCTAGCCCCGGCTAAAACCAGCGCCCCCAGCGTGACCGTTTCTCCTAAGGCAAATGGCCGCGTCCCTCCACTGAGTCGTTAGACTCACAGGAGGCAACACCCCTGAAGTTAGTCATGAGGCCATCTTCCCGGGTTCTTACAGTTGCCTCCCGAAAGGTGGGTGGATACCACTAAATCCTACGCCCACACCAAGTGCTAGGCTGGGTGACTCGAAGGCGTTGGATCCTCCGAAGCCCCCCCGCCTACCTACGGTTTCGAGGCGAAGGGAAGAAAAAAATCGCATGGTGATCCAACACTTTTTTATCGATCCTAGGTCCGTTCGAAGCTCGACTACGGATGCGAGTTTTATACATCCGCAGCCGAATGTGTATTGCGGAAGGTGAACTCGATCCACAACCCTGGCCTTTGCCTGGCAGCCGGTACCTTCCGCACATCCCCCATTGAGAGCTTACTTGTCGATGCTGGGGAGATGCCACTCGCTCTGCGAAATGCAAAGTGCATTGTTCGCATGTACACGCAAACCCGGCGCCGCACTCAATCGCCAACAGCTCTAACTGTTTGGAGCACATTTAGTGTCACTCCGAAACCGTTCCGGTGTAACCGGAAGGCTCCAAGTCCCAAGAGGGGTCGGTTTCCGCGCTCCATCCCCTCTGTTTTAAGTGAGTGGGGCTCTGCCAGCCTCTGCGTCTGTCTTCAAGGCCAAGCTTGCTGCAATACACCGCTCGGTACGGGAGATAACGCGACGTGCCCTGTTCGAAGACCGGATTGTGATTTATAGCGACTCACAAAGCGCCCTGAGTGCTCTCGGGGCATTGGAATCTCCGCATCCCCTGGTTCGCGATATCCGTGACGCCACGGTTTTGCCAAGCCGGGCGGATGTCGCGATTATCTTCTGCTGGGTTCCTGGACATGTAGGAATTGCGGGGAATGAGGGCGCCTAAGAGCCTGGGAGGACTAGGCGACCAGACCAGCGTTTCGCTCTTCCTCACCGATTACATGGCAGGAATACGGGCATCCCCCCGGACTCCTTGGCAAAGAAAATGGGATACGGTCGAGAACTTAAAGTTGCGTCCCATTGTGCTGCGACTGTTCCCATAGACCTACCCCCAATGCCGCGACGGCTTCAGGTTGTTTTCTGTCCTCTCCGAATCGGGCACACTCACGGGACGCACCGCCCTTTGATGGAGCGCTCGCCTTCGCTTTAATGTGACGACTGCGTTGTCCCCCAGACTGTTCGGCACATTTTTGTTAAATGTCCCAGTCTGTGTGATTTTCGCGCATGTTACCTGTCCCGGGATTCGCTACCGCTTGCCCTTGTACTCGGGACTGCTTGGTGCACACAGCCTTACGTACTATACGACTTTTTGCCTTTCGTCGGTGTTTGTCGCATAATCCTACGCCGGATGGATGCAGTCTTCCACCCGATTGCGGAGTGTGCGCTTCCTTCTTTTGCTTTGTTTGGGTTTTTTTCTAGTATTAGGTTTGAGATTCAGTATGTCGACTTATTCCCTTGTAGGCAGTCGCTAGATAGGCGCTATAAAAAAAAATGGTGCATAGATGAGAAGATTGTAAAATTTAGATAACATCCATCACTTGGTAAGATGATATAATCAAAGCAATGTTGAGACCCTTGCTTTGAAATCCAATTCTTCAGCTTAATGTTTCTTCTCTTTTATTTATAAGTTTACTCATTGAATTTTAATTAAGTGATTCCTGATACTCTGTTCTATATTGCCTCTTCAGGACTTCCCCACTAATATTGGCATGTCTTTACACAATCATGCCTATCTTCACACTGACTAACTTACAGTGGTGGGCAGTCCGTCACTGACGGACTCCCGTTTTGCTGACGACTGACGGAAACATTATTTGCCGAAGGTCGTCTTTGCTTTCGGGTTAGTGACGGTTCGGGTGACGGCCGAAAATCGCTTCCGTCAGTGTTTCAAAGTTTCCGTCAGTCCGCCAGCGAAACGGAAGTCCATCAGTGACGGACCTTCCGTCATCAGTACTGACGGACTGCCCACCACTGCTAACTTATTTACAACACTGTTTATGTCACTCCCCTTTTTGGCAGCCATCTTTTTTTGTTGTATCAGGCTTTTTATACCCCCCTTCTTTAAATTATTTATTGACAACCTTATAACTAACATTGGGATGGGAGTAAAAGCAAATGCAGAAGAAAAGAGATTGTCAATGAAAGTATAAAACTGAATAAAAAAAAAATATTAAGGCTTATATAACGGCTGCTAGAGCAAACCTATTCAACCTTATTTGCTAATGGTGTTGGAATATTCAAAGCATGTAAGGAAAAAGTTGCCCAAATGAGAATAAGATCTTGGAAGTGTGAACTTGAACTGGTCTTGTAGTGATAATTACCACTTCTTACATGTTGCTAAATTAAATTTTAGAATTTTTTTTTTCTGCCTCATGCCTCCCCTCCTCAATTGGCAGGTTCATATTTATATACTTTTGTCCTTTCCCACTTCTGGCTTCAGTGCCGCAGTTTAATAAGATTTCCTTTAGCTTTCTCAGTCTTGATCTAATATTATTCCCTGTTCCCTCGTTTTTCCTCTCGTTTAATGGAGTTGCCTCATTTTTATTATATAAATACTCTCTTTTCAGAGGATTAGACATTCCAAATGTGGATTACGTCATCAACTTTGACCTCCCCCTCAAAAGCAAAGACTACATCCACAGGGTTGGCCGAACAGCACGAGCTGGAAAGTCCGGTACCGCCATTACCTTCATCACACAGGTACAGCACCCATATCCATTTCTAACTTAATTTCATCCATTGTGGATTTGTCGGTCATCATCCGACCGACCTCCGGCTGATGTAAGCCATAATGCCAGTACATAAGCAAGGCAAAGTGTTTTGTGGCATGGCAACCTAAGCGTGTTCGTACTTCCCCGTGTTCATTTTCTTTAGTTGTGCCTTATTGAATCATCGAGGAAAGATTGAGGCGCGAAGAAAGATGCATAAAGAATACAGGAGAGAATGGTTAAAAATAATAGCCCCAAACAAATTTTCAATGTTAGCTTCTCGGAGTAAGAGGAAATAATTTTCAGCTCGTGTCAATTTTGCCTTTTCTTCTTTGTTTGCATTCCACTCTTATCCGGCTTCTATCCGGCCCAGTTCTTCCAAATTGTAAGTGAATCGCTGAGGCCCTTTCTTCGGTTTTGCAATTTGAACAATATGTAACCTCTTTTGGGTGACTGCATAGTCAATACCAGAGAATAGTTGCTCGCGAATCCTTGATTTG
Organism: Ceratothoa steindachneri; assembly: GCA_963969495.1. Taxonomy (NCBI): domain Eukaryota; kingdom Metazoa; phylum Arthropoda; class Malacostraca; order Isopoda; family Cymothoidae; genus Ceratothoa; species Ceratothoa steindachneri. Next base: position 13,680,458 of record OZ018329.1, on the reverse strand, counting down.
TAAGAGTTCACGCTTATCTGTACTCAAACTGCTTCCTTTTCTCGTCTCGAGTTGTATCATGGAGACTCTCCACAACATAGGAACTAAGGGAGGCCTCAAAACCTTTAGCTGGGAATTTCTGCGAGATCGTCGATTCCACATCCGGGTGTCGGGAACCCTCTCCGACCCAAAGGTGTAGAAAGAGGGCGTCCCAGGATGGAAGTGTCCTCAGTGTCACATTGAAGTAAGCATCAATGGTATCACCTCTTGCTACCGCAAGATGTTCTCGCTACCCTCTACGTAGACGACCTTTCGATCTCTTTTGGTGCTCCCCCTCGCTCTCTGGGACCTTTTCTTTCTTCAGGGATTGGTCCCAAAGAGGTCTGGCCTTCTCGTAGCGAGGGGGGGGGGGTCAGCCCTGGGCTCATTAAGGGTCCCCCGGTGGTGCCAGCCAGACTTTTAACATACGGCTCTTCACTTCCCCCCCTTATTACTTTATTTCCCCCTCTTCTTTCTCCTATCTACTGCTCCTGACGGTTACCTGACCTCTGCTCGTTTTCTGGGATTGATTCTGAATTGTTCTCTCATGAAGATCAGAGGAGGCTGGGCATCTCTACCGAATGCCCAAGGAGAAACCCATCATTGGCCCCTTTTCTCCTCTCGTAGGGGAGCTCGGGCAGCCTCTTTGGTCTATAAAGATGGTGTGGTGGATCCGTATCCATTCTCCAAGAGGACATACCGGACGTAACCGAATCTAGAGTTGCAGTAGTGCCGGGCCCTTGTAGGCCTCCATGGTCGGGAGTCCCGAGGGAGAATGTGAAGTAATTTCTATTTGCAATGGATAGCCATGAACCTAAAACTTTCCCTTCTCCAGGGTGTCTACTGCCCTTGAAATCCTTGAAAAGTCTTTGAATTTGATGAAAAAGGTAGATGATCCTTAAATTTAAAAAATAAATCATAGTAATTGTTCAAATGATTTTTCAAATTCACTATTTATATACTTTTTAATGTCTATTAGGAAAATAGTAATATTTAAGTTAATCTACTCACTAATGTGAGTGAACATATGTATGCTTTGGATGCATTGTATTTTATGATGGATGATCGCTATACTTCTGTAACTGTCGCTTGGATACCTTGTTCTTGTTTTTTTTACACTGGGGAGTTGATTTTGGTTATGCTTTGCTTATAACCCATTTTTTCCTTAAATACATCACTTTCATCAATGTCCCATAATGTTTATTGCACTTTTTTATTTTTTTGTTATTCTATGTTCCATAATTTTACTTGTGTGAGGTACAGTTCGCACCCACTCAGGACCCAGCCTAGGTTTTTTTCTGTTTTCATTTCACCTACCCTCTGCTGTCCTGTCAGATCCCTCTTCATTCTTCATTTTTTCTAAGCAGAGGAAGAGCTGAAGACTTGCTAACAGCTTTTATGTAAGGGGTATCGAATCTCGACAAATCAAAAATTATTCAGGTATCAATGGACGTTAACCATAAATTTCTGAGGCTGTTGAATGCTGAAAGAAGTGGCAATTCTCCTCCTCTACTTGATTGTGGCACATGTTCATTGTATGTAGTTTCTGGCAGCTTCAAGTTTGCTGATGAGAACGTTTTTTGGAATGTTGGCAATTTTTTGTCTACATTATATTATGTTTTCAAAGATTCTCCAATGAGACGAAAATTGTTTTTGCAAGCAAATGAAGTTCATCAATCTAATTCCCCTATGAAATTTTGCTAAACAAGAGTTGCACAAAGGGCGATTAGTCTTCTCCCCAAAGTCAAGATGTTTGTTGAAACAATCAAGAATACTCACAAAGAGCCAAAAGGTGCATCACATGTCACGATGGAAGAGGCTCTGTGCAATAAGCTTCTATCTGCTAAGATCGCTTTTTTCTGAATATTTCATCGGAATTGGAAGGATTTCTGGTCTGGTATCAAACTGACTCCCCACTGATACCATTCCTTTGCAAGGATTTGTGTGCCATGCTGTCGACTCTCTTGCTACGTTTTATCAAGAAAGATTTAGTTAAGGGAAAATCTTTCAAGCAGCTGAGTTGTCTGGATTTAACCAATCCGTCTCACCAATTACCTGCTTAAAAAGTGCATCTCGGCTTCGCTGTTAAAGAAGAGATTAGAAAAGCTCGAGAACAACTGACCAACACTGACATTCTTCAGTTTCGGAAGGAAGCAGGAGCCCTGTCAAGTATTTGGTTGTTAAAGGCTTTAGCTGTTTGAATCCAAATGTGATGTTGAATGCATCCAGGAATGGGATCCTTCTGAGAGAACTTGTGTCTGTAGAAAAACTGTCCGGAAAAGCTGCTGATGACATCAAAACAGAGTAAAAGCAATTTGTTACCGACAATAATGTCTGTGAATCAAATAAAAAGTTATTCAGAGAAACTTGTCTTGATGCGCAATTTGAGCACTTATTCCTGGTAGTGAATTTCAAGGTAAGCTCCTTCTTCAAGAGCTTTATTTATGAGATATTGTGCCTCACTCACGGACAAGCAGCTGTCAAATGGGGTTTTAATATTAACAAAGAAATCTTAGTCGAAAATCTTCAACACAAGTCTATGATTGCTCAGAGAGTTAGTTGCACACAATGCCTTGGTTACAACCGAGTTTAAAGTGACTAAATCACTTATGCATCAGTTAGGAATTCTTCTCTCTTGTACAAAGAAGATCTTGAAAAGAAAAGGAAGCAGGACAAAAGTCTTACAGACATGGAAGCCAAGAAAAGACGAACTGATGCTCTGATCAAAGAAAAAGAAGATAAGAAACAAAGACTAAAAATGGATTTTTAAGCAAAAATGATTCTTCATGATAAAGAAATAGTAACCATCAAGCATGATTAAATTAAAAAAATAAAATTAAAAGGTAACCTCTGAATCATGAATGTTCATTCTGTTTTGTAATAAATTTAACTTTCAATTGAAATATTTCAGATTTTTTCCTAAATGCTTCATGATTCAGTGTTTGGGGGTCATTTTGAAACAAAAAATTCTTTGTTTTGAAGAGTGGAAAGTAATGGATATTTTTGCTAAGTATAATTTAGGTAATTGTGTGGCTGAGTAAAAATAAATGCTTTAAAATATATTTTTATACCTGAAGATGGAAGCATTTCCTAATTAGCTACTAAATTTTCATGAAATGGATAGTTTTTGATGATAGAAATTATTTAATTAAAGAAGTCATGTCTCATAAATGTAATAAAACATACAAGGGTCATGTAACTAATATTTTAAAGAAAAAACAATGGTTAAAACCAGTCCTTGATTATTTTTTAAAAAGTCCTTGAAAACCTTGAAAAGTCCTTGAATTCAAAATCAACAAACAAGTAGACACCCTGTTCCCTAGCTCGTTGTATTCCTACGCCAACGATGTGGACCCAGATTTAGATTATCCCTGCTTTCCCATCATTAATTCGTCATCTGACACCCCGCTGCAAAAGTCGATTGTTTGACGTTAATGAATCGTTTGAGTCTCGCTGTGGTGAACCCCGCCGGATGTAGTCAAGTGGTGATATAGTAGTTGAAGTGTCATCTCACTCTCAACACAATTTTGTGCGAAATCCGTCTTCGATCGCCGAAGTTCCAGTAGCCGTTTCGCCCTATCCAAGTCTGAATTTTGTCAAAGGTGTCGTCCATTCAAACGAATTAAGGGACTACGACCACTCCCGCCTTCAGAACAAATTTAGTATCCAACGTGTCACACATGTACACAGGGTAACTAAAACAGTAGGCTCTACTAGGGTCCCAACTGCCACACTGATTTTAACGTTCGAACGACAGGAACTGCCGTAGTGTATTAAAGCTGGGTACCTTCGTGTCCTGGTAAGTCCCTAGGTCGAATTACCCAGACGTTGCTTCAATTGTAATCAATTTGGACATGTTGGTCGTGCCTCTCGGCTCTCTCGTTCTTGCGTGAATTGTAGTTCTGATTACCATGGCCCTGAATGCACCAAAGCACCGTGCTGTGCCAACTATGGTGGTGCCCAATATTATCTTATATGAAAAGGAGGTCCTCGCTTTTCCCAACACTCTGCATCCGGATGTGAGAGAGGCTCGCCAACGTGCTCGCGCACAAACCTCACCTCTTGGCCGTCTCTTCTCAGACGTTTTGCGTGACGCTGAACGAAAACGACCAGCACGTTCGAGTTCCGACACGCCTGAAGCATCTCATCGTCCATCTACCGGTAGTGTCCGAAGCATTCACGATATACAGTCGAAAGACGCTCTCGCACAGAGAAACCTAATGTTGCTCCTCTCTCTCCAGCAGCTCTAGCCGGGACCGACGCTCATGGTGAAACACTTAAAGACATCAGACGTTATCTAAAAGAATCTTATATATCGACCAGTGAAGGTTCTTCCACCCGGGACCGGGACCCAAAGCCCCTTGGCAAGAGGAAGTATTCCTCACCTGGGTCATCGACCACGAATAAGCGGGCAGCCTCTGGAGCTGACTCGACCCAGCCTCGAGAATCCAATGGACTCTTCTCCTGTTGCTGAATATTCTCTGTTCTCAAGTCCGTCCCTCCCTTCACAGGACTTAGGCCCCCTCCCGGTCCAAACGGTGTCAGAAATACACCCAGTTCCTCGTACTTTGCCCGGATCGCCTGCTCTTTCTACTCATGATCCAATGGAAGCAAATGATACTCCAACATGACCAGTCGCGGTTGTGGAGCAACCCCTCGGACATCATAAGTCGTCTCGGCCGATGAATCCTCATCCACCGCCCGAAAATCTCTTCCAGACCTTCCGTTTCCGCCTGGCTGTGAGCCTGAATTACAGGCAGGGGCCTCGGCCGGTTCCTCGAAACAATCGGACATACATCCTGTCACTGCTCCTTACAGGATCTCTTCCCCTGCTCTTGAAAATCTGCTCTTTGGGACGCACTTCAAACCTAACCTCAACCACCAATGAGCAAAAGATATCGACTGTGGTATCCAACCGTCCCACATAATATCCTCCATTGTACAATGAAAGTGTCAAGGCGTTCTTCCCAAGTGGGAGGAACTCAAAGTTCTTTTGACCACTCTTCATCCCGCTGTTATTTGTCTTCAGGAGAACAAACTGGGTACACCGCCTTTTCCGGCGGTACCTGGTTTTCGTATTTTCAACTCTATTGCTCCTGTTGGGGGCTCGTCTCATGAGCGTCAGTTATGGTGTGGCGGTGGGGTTGCGACTCCCCAGCCAAAAATTCCCTCCGCCTTGACAAGGTCCGCTCGGTGGTTCAAAGAGAGAGTATTTTCTAAATTTAATTTAGAAACCGTAAATATGGCATAACATTAAAACCCAAAATATAATACACAAATTATAATACAGCCCTCAACCTAAACCAAAAATATAACATATATATATATATATATGTATATGAGGAATTAAAGCGGGTATTAATCTAGCCTTTAAATATAATAATTCCTGTTTATATAGGGGAAACGGGGAGAAATCTACACAAGAGATTGTACGAACACAAAAGAGATATTAGAGTGGGCAGCGAAAGCAGTGGAATATTTTGTCATGTTAGAGACAAGAATCATACAATCGATTTCAATGGAAGTAAAATGGTATTTAAATCGGCTAACTATGTTAAGAGAAGAATCGTAGAATCGAGCTTGATATCGTCAGTTCCTAATTTAAATCTATCTGAGGGCTAATTTTCTTTTAATCCTGTAATAAAAAAGCAAATAAACAAAATAGTAAAATGTCAGCCCTTCAATATGTTTAGGCCTACCCCCCCCCCCCAGATTAGCCACAAGTAGAGGATTGGGGGAAAAAAGAGGGGATCTTGTGTTATGCTTATATGCACTTCTCTTATATTTTCTACCCAGTGTCAGTTGAAAAAGGGTGTGAGATACACCGAAACTGTTCTGAATTAAATTGTCTTCGGAGAATGTGGTTTAATTCCTCATCTTTTCTTGCAATATTGCATTAATTTTCATATATATATATATATATATATATATATATATATATATATATATATATATATATATATATATATATATATACATACATACATACATATAGTTGGCCTTACAATACTCTTGGCCACGCAAACGAATAACAATAATGCGCGTCAAACCACTCCAACCAATTACAAAATATCTGGAATGATGGGTGCACCCTTAACTCACTAACGGAGCGAGACGAGTCAGGGGAAAATGGGAAGTAGCTACTTTCTGAGGGGTCCGGGACTCGGCAAAGCCAAGAACTTTAGGGACCTGGGACGCTTGTTAGTCCCAATTGCTGGGTCGTATTCTGTGAGGCGCTGCTTCAACTACTCCCTGGAGACTGGGAGGTGCTCTCCAAAGTCCACACCCTAGAAGATCGTCCCGAAAGGTAGGCGCACGTGCGAGGGTCTGGATTGGCTTCAGCCGTCTCCGAAAGCCAGATGTCGCTGACGATCGGTACCACAGAACTGGAAAAGAGAAGGCACATTCAGTCACCTATTCACTGCCACACTCAACATCTTTACTCCTAACACATTCAACCATACCCACTCACACAATTTTCACTCACCTATTTTTCGTCCAGGTGGCTCTTCCTTCTTCAGTCACAACTAATGACTTCCAAACTATTACTAAACAAAAATATTATTAGCTGAAAGAATCCGCCTAAAAAGAAAATAGAGATGAATGGGGGAGTACGATAGAGGTCTATCGAGTGCCCTTACACAAATCAAAGACGGTGATCACGCGATCCACACACACAATTCTGAAAAAGAAGAAAGGGATTAGACATAGGGAAGGAGAGGCGGACAACCAAACTACTACAATGGTTTCCTCATCCCACCATGTATCTACTATCCCTCCCCCTACTTACTACCCTCCAAGCTGTTGCCGCGAGGGTTTTTCTTAAAAGGCTTATAACTGTTTGCTCTATTTACCTTTCTCCTTCTTTACCATTGTTAAGACCCGACCTTTTAGAGCTTATAGATCAATTGCCCTCCACATTTTTGCTACTGGGAGATTTTTATGCCCGTCACCCATATTGGGGCGACATCACTCGGAATGCCAAAGGCAGTGTTTTATAGTCTATTTTACTATCCCACTTTCTTTCACAAGTGCCTTCTTGGGGACCTACAATGGTGTGTCGTGGCTGTGGCATACTTCACATCGATTATGTACAACACAGCCATACAGACAATTCCACGGAGGCGACCCGTAACGGGTCTCTACGTTTCATCAATTTCCTCTATGACTCTTACCGCAAAGATCTGGAAAAGAATTAACAAGATCCGCGGTTGTTATGTCGGCCATAACACTCCCACACTCAACTTACAAGGATCCTTATTGAAAGACACCTTGGTGGTCAGCAATGCCTTGGCCGACCACTTCCGTGCCGTCAGCAGTGTCAGCCATTACAATAAGGCTTTTCCTGCCTATAAATCAAACGAAGAGTCTCGTCATCTCAATTTTACAACAAAATCTAGCCTTCCGTATAATTCCCTAGTCTCCATCCACGAGTTGCACGCTGCATTGTCCCTTTGTATGTAGATCCACTTCTGGCCTTGACTAGATCCATTTTGATATGATTCGACACCTCCATCCACACTCTGTCATTTTCTTACTTGACTTGTACAAGCTTATATGGGTGAAAGGGGTTTTACCCATCATCATGGCGTGTTAGGATTGTCCTTTCCCCTGTCAAACCGGGCAGGGACGGGTTGGACGCAGACCACTACCGCCCTATAGCTCTTAACAGCTGTTTGAGTAAGTTGCTGGACAAGATGGTTTTGGTGCGCCTAAACTGGTTCATAGAAACCAATTACTTACTGTCTCCATTTCAATGTGGCTTCCGCAAGGGTCGTAGTGCGTTTCGAGGGTTCAGTCCGGAAAGCTTTCTAATTAAAGCACAGAATCTTGGCCATATTTTTCGACATTGATAAAGCCTACGATACAACATGGATATACGGCGTCTTAAAGCAGTTATACGAGGGGCGGTCAATAAGTTTTGCAATTCGGTTTTTGTGGAAACGAGATATGAGGAAAAGTGTTTTATTATTTTTCAATGACCTACCCTCGACTTCAATGCACTTCCGCCACTTGTCCCTGAGGCTTCGAATTCCCGACAACCAGAAATGTCCCGACTGCTGTTCAATACACTCCTGGACGGCGAGTTGGCCATCTTCGACCCCAAACTGGCGTCCACGCAGTGCAGTCTTGAGCTAGCGGAATAAAAAGTATTCGCTAGCTCCTCGAATCTGCACTCGCGCAGGGCAGCTTGTGCAACTCTGGCCTTGTGAACTTTGACGACGTTGAAGTCGATCATGGGGCGTGAGGTTTCTAGGGACCCAACGGGCAGAGACCTTGGTTATGGCCAAATTGTCGTGGATGATGTTAATAACACTTCCATGTGATATTCCAAGTTGTTGCTCGATTTCTTTGACCTTCACCCGTCGATTTTCGAGGATGATCCTCTCCACACGGGCCACATTGTCCTCGTTGGTCACGTCTGACGGGCGTCCTGAACGGGGGTCATCTTCAAGGGACTCACCACCATGGCGGAACTGCCTATCCCAGCGAGCAATGGTTGCATAGGAAGGGGCGGTGTCGGTGTACACTGCAACCATGCGTTCATGGATCTCTTTTGCATTCTTGCCTTCCTTGGGCAAAAATTTGATCAGTGCGCGGTGCTCAACCTTCTCCATTGTTGAAAATTTGTGTCTGACGATCTGCGATCAGCTACTGCTTCTTAAATAGACGAGGCAGGAGCGTGCGGCTGCAGGCCCTGACTTGTCATAAATTGTCCTAACAGCCATCCCCTTCCTCTGTTTTGCCCTACCGATTCGCAAAACTTATTGACCGCCCCTTGTACGTTTGGGGTATGAAAGGTCTTTTACCGTCTTTTATTCAAAGCTTTTCAGCATCACGATCCTTTATGGTGCGTGTTGGAGGCACCGACTCTGACCTGCAACCCAAAGATGAGGGAGTGCCTCAGGACAGCGCTTTAAGTGTTTCATGTTTTGTAATTGCGATCAATGATGTCATTTCCTCTCTCCCAGAAGGTGTATCGGCGACCCTGTTTTTCGCTGACTTGGCACTATACTGTTCCTCACCTCTCCTTCCATCAGCAGACCGTCGGCTGCAACTGGCAGTCGATGCGGTCTCGAAAAGTGCATAACTTAGGGGATTCCGCTTTTCCACGAGCAAAACTAAGGCAATATATTTCCACCGGGATAGCGGGGTTCTTGTTCCGCCACATATCTCTCTACAAGGTGTAGATATAGAGTTCGTCTCTGAGTTTCGGTTTCTGGGCGTAACTCTTGATCCCAAGCTATCCCTGTTACCACACTTACGCCGTCTTCGAACGGGCTGTCTGCGGGCTCTAGACATTTTGAAAGTCCTCCCACACGTCGTGGGGCAGGGATCGTCAAACACTATGGACTTTATACACTGCACTCGTCCAATCCAAATTGGACTATGGATGTCAAATTTACTCTTCGGCTTTCCCCTCAGCCCTTAAAATGCTGAACCTGATTCGCAACCTCGGGAGTTCGTCTCTCCAGTGGAGCCTTACGCACTTCTCCCGTCAACTGCCTTTACTGTGAGGGGGGAGGGTGCTCCTCTTGCCCTATCATCGACTCACGATCTGTATGCGATATCTCTGCCGTGTACAGCAGGCTCCTATATCAGAGGTCTACGGATGCCTGTATGCTGCCGAGTCAATGCCAGCATTCGATAGGTTGCCATCCTTATCCCGCCCCTTGAACCTCCGTATAGGAGATCATCTCTCCAACCTGGGTGATCTTTGAGTCCTTGCCCTTCCGTCCTCGACCCCAAGTTGGCGTGTTCCACCTCCCACATTCTGTACTAGCATGTGGAGCCTGGACAAGTGATCCGTGGACCCTTTATCCTTAAGAAACCTTTTCCTAGAGCATGCGACCTCACACATACAACACTGCCCAATATTCACGGATGGTTCCAAGTCGGACAGTGGCGTGGGTGCCTCAACCACCTACTCAGGAGAGTGTTTAAGAATGGCTGAACTTTCAGCCATTCTTTTAGCTTTTAGAATGATCGAAATTTTACCTTTTAACGATTTCATTTTCTCCGACCCAAGGATTGTTTTACAGTGAATTCGCTCTTTTAATGCTTCCCATCCCTTAGTCACAGAAATCTGTAACTGGCTGGTCCAGAATGCATCCCGATATCGAGTTCTATTTTGTTGGGTCCCCGGGCATGTAAAGGTCCTGGGCAACGCAGCCTATTCTGTGTCCCTGGAGAAACTGTTCTGCCTTTTCGAGATTTATTTCCTTCTATAAGAAAATATATTTTTCAGTTGTGGCAGAGCGAATGGGATGAGTCTTCATCATTTAAATTATATAAATCAAAAAGTCTGTTCGCTCTTTGCCTTCGAGCCTTCAGAGACTACGGTCCTTTGGCGTTCGCTTTGGCCACACAAGACTTACTCACGGTCATCTTGTTTCGGCTGGTACTCAAATGAGCCCCTGCTTCCTTTTTTTGTGGTGGGGACCAATCGGTTGCCCACCTTATACTAGAATGCACTCATTTCGCCACTCTCCGGTCGTCCTTTTTCCCCGACCCTTTTAACTATTCCTCGCCTCGCCCACCTTCGTTTCATTCTGGCCGAGGAATCTTTTAAACCCTCATTTTTTAATTTTTTATCACATAGTGGTATTTCTCCCTCTTTTATAACTAATTTACCTCGTTTTATCTGAGCTACCATTTAGAATCCAATTGAATTGGGCAGCTACCCAACTGGTTCCTTACATTAAGCCCTCTTTTGGTGTGGCTCAAATGCCAACTATGGATCCTCGACTCCAACGGGCATTGAACCGCATTTCTGCCGCCATCAACAGCTCCACCCCGACCCAGACCTGTTCCTAAATGAGGATAGCCTGGAAGTGGTTGATTCGTTCGTCTTATTTTTGACCGACGCCTCACCTGGGAGGCTCATATCCGCAGCTTTAGGGTTTCTTGTACCCGCGCCTTAGACATTGTTCGTTCGTTCCATGACGTTCAGCATTTGGGGTCCTGGTAGGGCTACTGCCTTGCTTTTTTATCGATCCTTTGTTCGTTTGGAGCTTGATTATGGATGCGAGTCTTAAGCATCCGCTGCGGAAAGTGGACTCTATCAACGGTCCCGGACTCCATCTGCCGTCCGGCGCCTTTCGCTCGTGCCCCATTGAGGACCTCCTTGTCGAGGCCGGGAATATGACACCTGCTCTGCCTCCTACCAATTGAATTATGTGCTTATACACGCGGGCCCGACGCCTCTCTCAGTCGCCATCTGCTCTCACTGCATCCGCCGCTGATCTCGACGATGCCTATGCCTCCGAGAGACCCATGCCCTAAGCCCTTTGGGTTTAGTGGTAGAAAACTTCTTCGAAAGCTTGGTGTAGTTCTTGACACGGTGGCGCCTTTGATTCTGCCCAGAATGCCACCCTGGAGGATAACGCCTTTGACTATATGTCACCACGCTTCTGCTCTCAAAGCTTCCACATCGTCGGGACAATTGCGTTCGACCTTTTTTGAGCACACTTCTGTTTGAAGTCGGCTGGGCTCTAGCGGGCGCTAGTCTGGCTTCATGGCCAAGCTGGTTGCAATCCACCGCTTGGTACGGGAGGTTACGCGTCCTAGCTGTTTCGGAGACCGGGATTGTGCTCTTTAGTGACTTACAAAACGCTCTGAGTGTTCTCGGGACATTGGAATCTCCGCATCCCTTGGTTGGCGATATCAGTGACGCCACGATTTTGGAGAGCCGGGCGGATGTCAAGATTCTCTTCTCCTGGGTTCCTGGACATGGAGGAATTGCGGAGAATGAAATTGCCAGAGTCTGCGATGGCTGGGCAACCAGACCAGCGTTTTCCTCTTCTACACATCAACTACATGGCAGGAATCTGCACAGCCCTCCTGCTTGGCAAAAAGATGGGAGACGGCTGAGGGGAACTTAAAGTTGCAGGCCATTGCGCCGCGACTGTTCCCATCGACCTACCCCCCAATGCCACGACGGCTTCAGGTCGCTTTCTGTCGTCTCCGAATTGGACACTCGCGGAACGCACCGCTCTTTGATGGAGCTCTCTCCTGTACCTTACTGCGACGAATGCGTTGTCCCCCAGACTGTTCGGCACGTTCTTTGTTGAATGTCCCAATCTGGGTTACATGGCAGTATTACGGGCTGCTTGGCAAAGAAGATGGGAGACGGCCGAGGGCAACTTAAAGTTACGTGCCATCTCGCCGCTGCTGTTCCCATGGACATACCCCCCAATGCCGCGACGGCTTCCGGTTGCCCTCTGTCGTCTCCGAATTGGACACACTCGCGAGACGCACCGCCATTTGATGGAGCGCTCGCCTGCGCCCTATTGTGAAGACTGCGTTGTCCTCCAGACTGTTCGGCACATTCTTGTTAAATGTCCCAGTCTGAGTCATCTTTGCGCACGTTACCTCTCCCGGTACCAGGACGTGCGAACTCGCTACCGCTTGTCCCTTGTACTCAGGACGAGTTCGTGTTTACCGACTTGTGGACTTTACGCCTTTTTACTCCTCCACTCTATTTGACCTTTTTTGTGTGTTTCTTTTTGTAGGTCGCATGTTCCTGCTCTGGGGGGGGGGGGGCTACCCCCAACGCCGGAGCGTGCTTGCTTCTTGCCCTTTTGCTTTTTCTCGTTGTTTTTTTTAGTCTTTGTTGTTTTTTATCGTTGTTAGTTGTTAGTTACATATTTTTATTTGTTTTTAATATTGCATGGTAGTAGTCTGTGTTGTGTACGGAAACTTATGCCCAAGTATGTAGTCGCCAGATGGGCTACCACGATAAAAAAAAATGTGCTCGGGACTATTTCGTGCACACTGACTTGTGGACTATACTGGACTTTTAGAGGAGGCTAGCCTTGTTGCCTATTTGCTTTGTTTTCTTTTTTATCGTTGTTATTTATATATTATTTATTTTTTAATATAGCCTAGTAGTAAGCTCTGGTGAGTACGGCGACTTATTCCCCAAGTAAGCAGTCGCCAGATGGGCTCCAAAATTAAAAAAAAAAAACCGTCTGGGTGATCTTCGCTCATGACACCTGTCCTTGTACCAGGACGAGCAGAGTCGCTACCGCTTGTCCCTCGTACTCGGGACGGGTTCGTGTAGACCGACTCATGGACTATCTGACTTTTTGGAAGAGCGCTCCCCTCCTCCTCTTTCTGCGACGACTGTGTTGTCCTCCATTTGCTGGTGGTCGCATGATCCTCCGCCAGAGTGTTCTTCCTTTTTCTTTTGGGCTTTGGGTTGGGGGGGGGGTCTTTTATTTTATCTAGCCTAGCATTTTTAGGAATGATTGCAGCTGCAGCAACTTCTTCCCTAGTGGACAGTCGTCAGATGAGCGCCGAGAAAAAAATGGTATACTGGAACCACTTCTCGCACGAGTTCCATGCTTGCTCCGTTTTTTAGGAGCAGTATGTGTTCCATGGTTCCGGATTTTCCTGTTTCTCCCAAATATAAATGTGACTAAGCAAACCATCGCTCCTTCGCGTGTTTGGAGTGGTGTAGGTATGCTTAGATGTGAGGTGGCTCTTCAGAGCGATCGGCTCTCGGATCGCGTCCATGAGGCCTGATGTCCTTAGGACCAAAGGGCTGAGGCACATTTTCGCTATGGATAATGTTGACGGTTATGACGATGATGATGCTGTCTTTTCGGCGTCCTATTCCTTTAGCGCCCATTTTTTTCATTTATCTTGTTCTTTCTCTTTTACTTTCATTTGTGCCCCTCCCCTCATTTCTCCCTTAATATTGTTGCCGTTGGTTCCATCCTTCTCCCTCTCTTTCATGTTTTTGATGGCTAACCCCCTAGGACATGTCGAGTAATATCTGAAGGCTCGTGTGGCCTCAATACCTGCAGGAGGATCTGTGACTATATATCTTCCACACTTTTTCACCTTCACTACTTTCTTTAAAAAACGTTTTAGGTGATGTTGCCTCGTTATTGCGTTTTAAATTCTAGAAAAATACGGATGGCTTTGTGTGTTTTACCTGTAATTCGCTACTTTTTGTTCACAGTACGAAATTGAGTCCTTCCAAAGACTGGAACAAATGCTCGAGACCAAGTTGGAGGTGTTCCCTGTGAACGAGTCTAGTGTTAACGCCCTCAAGAGTGTGGTCGCAAAGGCTGAAAGGGATAGTAGAAGTGTGAGTACTCCTTTTATTCTATTGTTCCGCACCTGTGTTTATCACCATCTTTCACCCTCCTGTCGGATCTATCCAACAAAGAATTAGGGGTGCGGGACCTCCGATAGTGAAAAAGATTCGAGATGAGAATTACCATAGCAAACTTCGCCAACCCTAAAGTCCTTCGCGCTGCGATACAATTTGATCACTCAGGGGGGAAATAGATATAGAGATCACAAGCCTTCGAAGCAGTTTCACCCCTCTCCCATCCAGTAAAAAGGACTAACACATGCCTTCCCCCCATCCTCTGCCCCAAGTGGCTTGACAATTAAACAAACTACTAAATGAGAATATCAAGAGCAAGCATTTGAATTCTAGTTTCTCTCTCGTTCTCGATCCACTTGTTTGATTGGTCAAGTGCGTACATATTTGTACGTGTATTGTGCGCACGTTGTTCCTAGGTGTATACATTACTACCGGAATTATTATTTAAATTCACCTTTGATACACTTAATACTTTTTTCATTTATCATATCCCCTCGTTGGTTAAAACACGAAGAGTGAATGGAAGTTACACTTTCATTATTTTCTTCTTTTAATTTCATTTTTTGTTCCTCAGGAAATGAAAAGAATTAGCGATGAAATAAAACCGACAAGACGAAGGAAGCGTCGGGATGATAATGATGATGACGACACAGAAGGAAATCTTGGCTTTAGGAAGAAATTGAAGAAAAAAAATCGTTGATAAGAGTTGTTTCACTCATTTTATCCTGTCCCCCTAAAAGATGCCCAACCATTCGTTTCCCTTGTGGTGTTAGAGTCGCAAAGGGCTCGATGGGGGTAACATGGGTAAAAACTTAAAGGAGTGGCATGGCCTCCCAGCCGCAGTACCCCCGGGCCCATACCCTACGAGTACAGGCCTTATTTCTTCAACGTATTTCCCTTTATTTCTTTCGCCGCTTCCTTTACGAACCCTTTATCACGGAGTTTTGTGGCCGATGTCTAATTTTGAAGGCCAGTCGTTGACGAGCTTCCATCCACCATCCCTCTTAGCTCCGAGTGGTGATTTTTAAAAGTTTTTTTTCTTCATCGTAATGCCCCCATTTCTCTCTGGGGCGAGCTACGCTGCAGAGCGTTCGTTCACGGGGCGTGAGATATGGCCCCCCCATGCAGCCACACCCGGGTGCATGTTTAGTGTTTGCGTCCCCCCAACTATTTACGAATCTAGCCCTCATGCCCGAGCATGAAAATAAAAACGATACAAAACTAACGAAATGGCTTTCTCATACCCACCATCACCCATAGTTTCACCTCGAGGGGGGGGGGGGCATTCTTTCCGTCTTAAGTCCTTGCCCTTCCATGAGAGCTTATCGATCCTGGATAGATGTTGCTTGCTGTGGTCCGTACACTGCAATGTGCGCCCGGCGTCACCCTAATCGCCAACGGCTCTCAAAGCATCCGCGGCCGATCTCTACGGTGCGTATGCCGAGTGACGTCAGTCATACCCTAAGCCCTAGGGTTTAGGACTAGGGAAGTCCTTCGAGAACTCAATATAGCTCTAGAGCCAGTGGCACCTGTGGTTATCCCAAAGACCGTCACATTTGATGGCACACCTGTTCCAAAAGCTTCTACAGTGCCTAGAGGACTGAGTTCGACCTTTTTGGAGCATATTTTGTGTCATGCTAAATCCTTTCCTGTACACTGATGGTCCCATATCTGAAGAGAGGTCGGATTCTGTTTGAAATCAGCGAGATTCTATCAGGGCGTTGCTTGGGTCTTAACGAACGATATGGTTCCAATGCACTGCTTGGTACCCGAGATAACGCGTCGTGCCCGGCAGGATATCGGATTGTGAATTTTAGCGACTTTGAAAGCGCCCTTAATTCTTCGGTTATTTGAATCATGCCATGCCTTACTTCTCAGTATCCCTTACGTCTTGGTCTGCGAGCTGGGACGGATTTCGAGAATATCTTTGGCTGGGTTCCAGGACAATTGGGGAATAAGGACTGGACGACCAGACCAGCATTTTGCTCTTCCTTGCAGTAATCAGGTCAGCCCTCCGGGCTGCCTCGCAAAGTAGAAGGAAAAAAGCCGATGCGAACTTAAAGTTGCGTGCCATCACGCTACAACAGTTCCCTTGGCCCTAACCTCCAACTGTTAGCCTCTTCTTTCTGACACCCTGCTTCTTCACTTTCGCTACAACCCCTCTTACAACTTTCTCTGGTCGGCTTCTAATTTCGCAGGGTAGACAACCAGCCTTCTCTCGCCCAACCATCCCGGACGGGGTCTGAAGGTTAGGGAACAACGCCCCCTCACCCCTTAGCTCCGGTTTGGGGTGGTGGGTTTTTAACAACCTGCCCCACCCCCACCCTCGCATACCATAGCGGGCTATTGGGCGGAGGTAATTAGCGTTTGCATCCCGTCGTAATAATAGGGTCCTTTACCATCGTCGGAGCAGCTCCACTAACGAAAAGGTTCCCCCCCATCTCCCTATGCTTTCTCAGGGGCTCCTCCAAACTTCCTGGAAGTGACTTTTTTTCAGCGGCAGCGCCCCCTTTACTTTAGCAGGCAACTGCCAAGAGAGCAGGCAGGCGGCCTAAGATTGACCAACCCGGTGGGAGCGGCTCGATAGAGCCAAATTTTCATTAGAGGAGGGGGATGACGGCACGTCAGTCCGTGCCCTCTAACGTCCAGTATTCTCAGGATATGGAGGCCAGCGTACATGTCACCCTTTCTTCGACAATGGATGCCGGATCTAGACGAGAAAAAAAGGTACCTCGAATGGAATACGTGATGTCTTAAAGGGAATGTCCACATGGATGTCCCCCCTGAGATGGACATGGTCCCAGATGTGGCCCAGCCTCAGACGGGAGGATCTTGCACGGGCTCGGTGTCGAGCACAGATTCTATGCCTCCCTGTGAAGGCTTCTCACAGACGATTCAGGCGTTCGGGGACTCGACGAGGGATCTCCATTTCAGATCTCCTTGCTGAGGCCGGTCCATCTGGCCTAAGGGCTCCTTCCGGTGGAGGAGAGAAGCGGGTTCATTCCCGACCCTTTACTAAAAGGAAAAATACAAAAAGTGACTCAAGGGTCTCCCTCCGCGGGAGCCCTGGGAAAGGACCAAGGCAAGATGGGCTCCCGCGTGGTGAGTCCCCAAAAAGACCAATGTTGCAAGTACGCAAGGCAGAGCCTCGATTAAGTCTGGCCCCCTCATTCAAAGACTACCTGAGTCGGTGCGTGCCGGTTGGTATCGCTACCGCCTGAAGGAATTCGTGCCAACTGCCGCGGAGGTGCTACTACTGCCACCCCATCTACCATCTGAATTGCAAAGGGGCCGTGCAAACACGGGGTCACCCGACGGTATATCGTGATTGTTTCTGACACTAACGGTAGATGGACGATGGAATGCTTCACACGTGTCGAAACTCGAACGTGATGGTCGGTTTCGTCCAGCGTCTAGGCCTTGTGGGTCCCGAACCGTCTGAGGAGCTTACACGTTTATTTTTTGGCACCGAGCCTGGGTTCTCCCCCCATGGAAGATCCTGCCATCTGGGTCTCTGTTTCACCTCCGGGACCGCGTCAATTTTACGAAGAGAGCCTTTCTGTGCGCCCCCCCCCTCCCCTAAGGCATCACGCATCCCTTTTGAAATATTTTCTGTTGTCTCTAGCCAGCGAACCGACATCAATCGTGGAAGAGATGGTCAGTCATGCCGAGCCCCTGCAAGCTGTAAATGCAGGAATGTATGGGGTAAGGACAGGCAGGCCCTACTATACCTTGCCCCCCCTTCCCCTAGGCAGTTCGGCGCTCCCGGTGAAGAGGAATCCACCGCACCTATAGGCATAGCAGAGGAGTTTCATTTCCGGAAGAAAAGGTTTGGAGGGGAAACTAATAAATCACGGGGGTGGGGCAACCTCCATTTTAGTGGAGCTGCCTGAAAGCTGCTCTAGATATGGCAAATTGGAAGCCTCTTTGCTGAATATGGATGATGAAATTGAAGCCCCATCCACGGTCGAAGGGGTCTCGTGTCTTGTTCTCCCAAACACCTACGGAGGGCAAGGCTGCCCTTGGGGACAAGGGATCCCCACGATTCTTATCAATTGCTACCATAGTGTCAGAAGAAAGAAAGAGGACACATGGAAAGTAGATACTATGACCACCCAAAGAGTTGGGAAGTAAAAAGTTTCCATATGATAAAAAATTCTCGAATCAGATCATTGACCCATAATCGGTGCCGGTCCAGGGTTGAAGTGCTGGAACTACGACTAAAAAGGATGGTGCCAGCGTAAGCAACCATTTTATGTGTACTGGAGGAAGGTGAGCAGAGTCGATGGGCCAACACACCCCCTAACTAGCAGTCTTTTGGCCCTCGCAGCAGGTGGGACCTCACGGTATACACTGCCACTCAACTAAGGCTCATAAGAGGACGAAAGTGCGCCGAACAGCCAGATGTTCTGTGGATAGAAAAGAAAGTTTGCAAAGGGGTAGACGGAAATAGTGGGATTTAAAAATTTTAAGAACAGGTTCTCTCACTATGTCTAGCAGTAAGCCATACTGGCTGCAGAGGCGGATCAAGGGGGGTGGGGGCCTGAAGGCCCCCTAAATTGGTTTGGTATTGCCCATATTTTGCCAATAATAATAAGCCATCTGAAAGAGCAAATTTAATTCCATATTTATCTTCATCTTTTGACATATGCGTTTGTACGCGCGAAGATTTTTCGAGAATATTCCGGAATTTTTTGCGGATTCTAGACGTTCGCCCGCTTAGAATATTGTGGAAAGTTCTCGAATGCTGTCAGTGGTGTAAAAAGGAATTCGGATGAGGTAAGGAAAGTCAGAGTTTAATAGGGTTCGTATGCAGTCGTTTAATTAAGAAGTGCATGTAGCAGTGTCTTGCTAAATGAATGTACATCAGGACGATAACGTGTTATTAAGTTAAAGTTTTGTTTTAACGTGTCAGCAACCCACTGCTCTTACGTGTTTGTTTTAACATGTTTATATTTATAAGACGCATTTTTTTAAATTAATATTGTTGGGCAGGTAACAACAGTGAGTGAAATGCAGCGATCAAGTGAACCTCAAAAAATCACTGCATCTTTTAATCCACGGCTTAAACGTATTCAACAGGATAATGTAACCACACAGGCAGATGTGGCGAAGAAGATTAATACTGCTGATGTCCTTCACTCATCACGGGAAGCCGATATAGTTGCAGTGACAGCTCCTAAAGCACCTCGACAAGACCTTACTAATTTCGTTGGAAAGAACGGAACAAATGATAAGAAGGCCATCATCCACCAGAAAGCTCCAGCTATCAAGGATCTTGCTTGCACTATGAGGGTGATCAAAAGAGGCGGTTTTAGCCTACCTGGTGCAAAACATACCCATGGCTCAAGATTTGAATCTGAAAAAATTGAGGATACTGCGTTGCTTGTGTGCTTTTCGCTGGAGTCTGCCGGGACTAGAAATTAGGTCAAATTTAGATGTCTCGTTTTGGAGCCTATGTCCAAGTACAAGAAGGCCCTTGAAGTTTTAACAAACCACAACCAGCAAAGCCACCACACTGCAGCCATCACCTCGATGGAAGCCTTCCTCGACATCATGTGTGATCCTTCGAAAGCCATCGACGTAATCATTATCACAAAGAAGCAAGAAAGTTGAAAGAAACCGCCGTTTACTATTTCCAGTAATCAAGTGTGTTCTCTTTTGCGATCGCAACATGCTCTCCTTTCGAGGACACCGTGATGAGAGCCCTTTGAAACTCTCTGTTTCCAGCATTACTGGAGCAAGTGTCTTCCAAGTTTAGCGTACGAGAAGTGCAGGAAAGCAGCTTAAAAGCTTCGTTTGAACGAGCCTTTTTTGAGCCTCAGGATGGCCGAGTGGATTCGCCGATGGCTAATAGTGGTCCAGCGACGCGGGAAGCTGTTCACAACTCGCCTACACTATTATTTTTTCTTTGCCCCTTTTCCTACTCCCCTCTATCTACACAAGGCCCGTTCCGCTACCGTGCCAATGGAGGCGATTCTGACCTAATGACGCTCCTCACAACCTCAGACAAGAACTGCACTCTCATCAGTGTATATAAATATATATATATATATATATATATATATATATATATATATATATATATATATATATATATATATATATATATGTGGTGGGTGCGATAACGAAAAAATTTATCACGATAATTGATAACCTTATTGGCGATAACCCATAATCAATACCTGGCGATAAATTTATCGCCCGATAAGGTGATAACCGATAAATCCAAATCTTTATTTTTATCTTTATCTTAGAAAACGTAGAAAAATCTTAGAAAAAAATTAGAAAGGTTATGGTATTTGGTTATTAGTGGGATTGATTTTAGTTAATAAATCAGCCTAGATAGCCAATTAAAAACCATTACCATAAATTTGTTGAATTTGGATGGAATAGTCGTCTGCTAATATTTAGGCCTACCGACTGAGGTGAAATGAATTTAGAAAACTTCTGAACTAGGTTTGTAAGAAAAACAAAATAAATATATTTACAAAATCAACGAATGCACAATGAGAGAATTCAATTAGGAAATAACTAGTGAGCAGTTATTGAAATTATATGGATGAATGATATAATTAATTTGAGAATTACTAAGGAATACAACGTAATGCAATATATGGAAGTAATGAAAAGTAGAAGGAATGTAAGATATGTAAAGTAACTAAGATGTGGTAATTATGATGTGGTAAAGTTTGATGTAGTGAATTAATTGTGGTGTCACGATGTGGTAAAGTAACTATGTGGTAATTATGGTGTGGTAAAGTATGATGTGGTAAAGTAACTATGATTATTGAATGGCAATTATATATTACAAGTTATTTGAGATTTTGGATCAATTATTTATAATGGATAATTTTACATTGATTTTAAAAAAGAAAGTCTGCTAATGGAATATTGATAAATTTAATATTTTATAGGAATGCCAGAGGGCATTGCTATATCACTCCCTCATCAAGAAAATTACCCACCCCCCTTTTTTTATTTAAAACCCGCTGTTCGAGTAACGCCAAGGCCTTCTGACGACGCGACCGGAGCGTGTGACAGTGCCATTGGTTAGGCTGCGGAGGCACATATTCGCTGTGACAGTGCCAGTTGCGTTGGACGAGGCACCGACATGAGAGAAGGTTGATGGAGCGAAGGGGATCCGCTTGTTGTTTCCTTCCGAGATGGCTTCAAGTGAGATGTGGAAGTCTTGAGTCCCGTTGTTCACTGACGGAATGACCAGTAGGGGAGATATTTGCTCCTGACTAACCACTTCTGCCAACGAGGGTTCCTGCAACAAAAGAGGAGGAGGCAGCAAAACGGAAGGCGGAGTTGGAGTAGCAGGGGTGGTTAAAAGGGTGGTGTTGAGGTTGTTTGGGGGAATTACTGTACCATAAAGGGGTATAGTAGGAGGAGAATGAGGTGATAGTGGTTCTAGATGAACATTTTCCGTATAAGTCATTCGACGGCGTGTTGCCAGAGCATTATGTGAGTGCGAGATAACTGATGACGAGTTGTCATAGCTGTTTTAGGGACTTAATGGCATGTTGCAAGCGGTTCGATGGTGTGTTGCCCGAGCAATATATGAGTGCAAGAGAATTGATGGCGTGTTGCCAGAGCACTATGCGAGTGCGAGAGAATTGATGACGTGTTGTCATAGCACTGTATGAGTGATGAATGGATTTATGGCGTGTTGCCATTGCATTGTATGAGTGCTAAATGTGTAGGTGGGGTGTTGCCATAGCACTGCATGAGTGCTGAATGAAATGATGGCGTGTTGCCATTGATGCTGTATGAGGGCTGAATGAATTGGTAGGATATGAATTGAGGATTGAATTGGCTCAAGAATGCAAAAGTGAGGACCTAACTGAATAAGTGAAGTGAGATTTAGGTAGTAGATGTTGACCCGTTTAACGTTTATCCCTTGAGATGTTAGTTTAAAGGATGTAAATTTGAAGGTTGGTAAATTGAAATTTGAGGATTTGGAGAAAGTGGTTGAGTTGAGTGAAGTAAGAAAACGAAAATTTGAGGAATGAAGATTTGATTGAGGATTTGGAGAATTTGGTGATGAAAAGGGAAGATTAGAGGAGTTTTGATATAAAGATTGATATGCGAAGAGTGGAGAGTTGAGATTAGGTGGAGTTACTGGTTGGAAATATGTGCAAGGCTGTAAACATTTTTACGGCTCGTGCACCATATTTGTTGTGGTACCAGCACCACTGAGTTGAATGAGAGGAAAAGGAAATGTTATGCTTCGGGAGACTACCCTAACGCAGTATGTGAAAAAATAAGCATAACGGTGGCTACAAGGATGTGTACAGTGTACAGCGTTGTGTCCGTACCTTTGATGATACCAGAATAGGCCTCTGATGGTGTGGAAGATGGTGAAAATAGTTGGAAGAATGAGGTTGAAAATTTTGCTCTCTCTCACCTCTTGCATCGGGATGCCCTCTTTGGTTTCTCTTTCCTGAACCAGAGTGGGACCTGTGCCTTCGATCGCCAAACCCGTGTCCGTGCTCGCTCTGTGATTCGCGCTGCAGCTTTAGCCATTGGATGTCGGCTTCCATCCTCCGTATTGAAGTTTTGAGGAAACCTTGAACGCTCGGCCCGGTCGTTTATTCTTAAATGGGCCTTGAGTTTGGCCGTTGCCCCAATTCACATATGGATTCTTGCATAATTTGTCTGCGGCTATAGCAATCTCCTCAATGCTCGTGGGGGTCAAGCATAGGACCAGTGGTCTAATTCCCTCTGGGACACCTCTCATAAAAATCTCAGTGAGGAGAGGGCTAAAAAGTTGTTTGAGCAACTTTTACCCTGATAAGGTCCTTCAGATGCGTTAAGAAAGAAGTAGGACTCTTATATCCCATTTCCTGAGTGTTTCAGAGCTCTCTCAGGTCGTCTATTTGGGACCTACCGTATTTGTTGAGGAAAGCCTCCTTCAGGCGGTCGAGAACGCCAGTCTGTTCCCCGTTATCTACCACTTCCCTGAATTGTATAAAGATACTTATGGGCAAACGTTGAATTATTGCTGCAATTTTCTCCTCTTCGGTGATGCTCTTAGGTTTAGGGAGGAGGGACGAGACTTCCAGACATGTAATTGGGTTTGCAGGATCATATACGGGAAGCGAGAAGTACCCATGTAGCTGCCTGTGCGTGGACTGGGGTTTCGAGGCAGACGGTTGGTTATGATGATCGGGTTGGCCGCTAACAGATGTCCATATTTGTTGTGTTTGATCCATCATAGTCACTATGTTTTATATGTACTTGTGCTGGTTGAATGAATGTGTTGATGTGAGTGAAGTAGCTATGGCTGTGAGCACGTGTGTGTGTGTGTGTGTAAATTATTCACGAGCACAGGAATGTGAAATAAAAAATAATTATGAAAAATAAAGGAAATTGACCACTCGTTGTAGATAGGGGATAGTATCAAATTAAAATGATATGAATTGTGACAATTGAAAGAAGGATGCTAAAGATAACATTCGATATTAAAATTGAACACGTAAATCATAATGCTGTTCTAACGATGATGGCAGAGAAATGACACAGGTAGTTCGAAAATTATTTTAACGTTTTAAGTTATTTATTGATTGACGGGAGATTATTAAATTCTGGGCACCATTTTATGGTATTTGTTTATTAGTGGGATTGATTTTAGTTAATAAATCAGCCTAGATAGCCAATTGAAAACTATTAGCATAAATTTGTTGAATTTGGATGGAATAGTCGTCTGCTAATATTTAGGCCTACCGACTGAGGTGAAATGAATTTAGAAAACTTCTGAACTAGGTTTGTAAGAAAAACAAAATAAATATATTTACAAAATCAACGAATGCACAATGAGAAAATTGAATTAGGAAATAACTAGTGAGCAGTTATTAAAATTATATGGATGAATGATATAATTAATTTGAGAATTGCTAAGGAATACAACGTAATGCAATGTATGGAAGTAATGTAAAGTAGAATGAATGTAAGATATGTAAAGTAACTAAGATGTGGTAAATATGATGACTAAAATATGGTAACTATGATGTGGTAATGTAACTGTTGTAATTATGATGTGGTAAAGTAACTATAATTTTTGAATGGCAAATATATATTACAAATTATTTGATATTTTGGATTGATTATTTATAATGGATAATTATACATTAAAAAAGAAAGTCTGCTAATGTAATATTGATAAATTTAATATTTTATAGGAATGCCAGTACTTTTCACTAATGAAAAGTACTGTTTTAAGGAAAATAGTTAAATTTGCACAGCCACAGTCTAGACCAGGTCCTGTGGCATGTTCTCCGTAATTATGAGCATGTTGAAGTTTTCATCAGTCAGGGAGCTCCTCGTAGCCCTAATGATGTCCTTGTCAAGGAAAAACAAGCGCTTCACCGCGGTGCTGCTCGGCATCGACGTGTTGTACCTCAATAATAGGTCCTTCTCACTGTTGAAGGTTGGGACTGCTAGACTGTCTATCCATTTGGCCTGCAGCCACACATTCACAATTTGAGCAGCCTTGGACTTGGTTGACCCGTAGTGACCCCTAGTGTCCTCCTCCTCATCACATATGCTGGCGTAGTAGTCCTATGTCTCCATGTCCTGGCTGCTGGCCGTCTCCAGGTTAGCACGTCACAAGATCTCTTCCACCTTTCTCTCCATCAGGGACTTGACCTCTTGACCATTCTTTCCCCCAAAGCCCCAACTCCGCACTCGGTTCAGTATATGTTCAGTTCCCAGCTCGGACCTAACTATTTCTGCCTCCAAGGCAAGCGCGGCTCGCCCCTGTGCTAAACTGGAACCAAAAACTGAAATTATCGATTATCGCTAGTTTGGAACCAAACGTATCGACGATACCGATGAATCGAGAACGCGGGAAAAATATCGGATAACTGATAACGTTATCGCGATAAATTATCGTTATATTACTCCCATCTTCTTCCCTTTATGATTTTCTCCGTCCCTTCCTAACTTTGTTCTATCCATTTAGCTTCACAAATACACCGACATACGCACATACATACCTAAGGTTTTAGATTGTAAGGAAGGAAGTTGAAATTATTACATCTTAGTTTACAGGACAGATAGTGCTAGAGAAGATGGCTTCATCCGTTTCTGGAGTTTTGTCATCATGATGGACGATACAACTGTCATTTCAATGAACGAGAAAGCCTCCATTTGCGTCCGTAACTTCAGTATATGCCACGATTAATGAAGTCATGGCCTATCTCAAAAAGGCCCAGAAAGCTGTTCTGATCAGACTCCATCGTCTTCAAGAAGGCAGAGGAGCTTCTTTAGAAGATTGGCTCATCACATGACACCATTCCAGTGCCTTGAATTTGAAAACAACAAACGCAGCGATCAAATGCACAATTCCAGACAGCTGAAGAATATTATCGCCGATCTACGTTCCTTTCCTTGACTAGGTGTTGACTGAGCTGCTGAACCGATTGTGGGGAGAGGTGATACTTTCCCTGTCGCATTCAACATCTGCTCAGCGGCACCAACGGAGATCTTACTGGTTTAATGAGTGCGGCAAAAGTATGAGGCCGACATCGAGGCCTTGAGCCTTGTCAAAGCAGAAATGGAGCGCTGGTTATCGTCAACAGTCAAGTTTGACTCTATTAGAGATGCCCTTACTTTCGCCAAGGATAGAATGTATCCTAACCTAGCCAAGCTCCCAATCTAAAACGCGGAAGCTGAACGCTCATCTTCAACCCTGAAAACATATTTAAGGAATACCATAGGTCAAGAACGCCTGAACGGCCTGGCACTACTCGCTATTCACAACAAAATTAAGGTTAAAATAGACAGGTTAATCAACCTATTTACCGAAAGAAACAGGAGTTGATGCTCGTGTGAAATAATAAATAGCGAATATAATATTTGATATCGTTATATGTATAATGCTATTTATATTTCTTTATTTTACAATACAAGGCAATCTGAAAAATTATTTATTTATTTGAGCGTTATACCAGACTTCTGACAGGAGGAAATTTTGATTACTTTCCCCCCCCCCTCTAAATTTTGATCCTGGTTAGCTGGCCCAATATACGTGCAAAGGTTGATCTTTGGGTTGTTACATACTATAGTCTATCAAGTGAAATTATTAATTTTAGTCATTTTCATAACTTTAAAAAAGATTGAGAACCCCTCATTTAAGCTAACAACCGGTTCTCAAGATTAATGAAATTCTAAGAACAGGTTCTTACAAACCGGCTGAATCCAAGTACTGGTAAGCGGGTATGTAATGAAAAAAAAGTAGAGATAGGCGGGTCCGCCAACAAGTAGGATGAGGGATCACCTATTATCATCATACTCTGGCAATAGGGGATCCCAGGATGGCATGCAGTCCACCCTGGTACCATGTCTAGCGGACTGAAGTGTCGCGGGTGAACAAAAAGGTTGCGGGAATAAGCATAATAATTACTACTATAATAATAATAAAAAAATACTATTCATAAAAAAAGTGCCGAGGGAGCGAGGGCGAAGCACACCAACACCTTTTCCAGGGACCATCAGAATTCACAACTAGGTAGCAGATCCTCCTACAAGTAGTCAAGCTGAGGGGGTGAAATGCGGAATGCTGGAGGAGGGTGTGGACCCGGTGGTGACATGATCTTTCACTCCAGGGTCCCCTGCGTTATGACCAGAAGATTCCCGTGAAGCTTCGCCATTTGACTGTGTTGTGGTCTGATCTGCCACACTTTTACCTTGTACAGTCTGGGGGTATTCTTGTTTATTGCTCCGTCCGCGGGTGTTTTTGGAGTGAATGTAATTTAATTGTAAATGAATTTGCAATTTTTCCTCTAAATTTTTTGAGTTTTTAAATTGGGCTTTTTAAAATTCTCTGCCAGAGAAAATCCGTGGGATTGGGGGAAAATGAACGCTTTTATTTCCTTTCAATTCCCTACATGGAGCTTTACCTAAATAAGGGAGAATAAATGAAACAACTTGGAGATTCGACCTATATTGGATCATTTCTTCTTCTTCTTAGATTCGGCTTTTATTGATGCTTTATATCTTTTTTTCTTGGATAAAACCTCCCCCTTTTTATCCATTGTCTGCCTTTCCTGAAAAAGAGACAAGAGAATGAATGGAAACCGGATGAAATCAGGAAGCCTCACACTACAATAGGATCCCGATTTGCCCTTTGAGTAATTATATTTACAAATTTAGAGAAAGAGAATAAGAGAAACCACAAGTGGTACAAGGTTCTTTATTACTGACGTTTCACTCCTCTGGATCTTCCCCAGGACAAAGCATATATGGTATAGATAGAACGAAATAAGTGAAGAGAGAAGATAATCTAGATTTGCAGAGGGAGGTAAGGCGCCTGGTGATCAGGCCAATCGCTTTCAGCATTTTGTTGTTCTTATTTTATTTTATACGGCGATCAAGCCTTTTGTCTTAAATCTTTAAAGTTTTTTGTATATGTAATGAACATTTGTTGTTGTTTTATGATATAATTACTTTATTACTAATTTAATACTTAGTATTTAATATATTCTGTGGTGTATGTCGTTTTTTTTCTTGGGTCATAATCGGTGGTTTTGAGTCATAGAAGGTAGGTTTTGGTCATATTCGATTAATTGCTCCAGTTCGTTGATGATTCATTTTCTCGGTACTAGTTATTTTTTTCCTTTTTCGGTGGTTTTATACGTTACGTCAAGAACACTGGATTATTTGCCTGAAATCATCCGCGGATTGAATACTAGGACAAGAAATGAACGGGACCGCCTGCTTATATTTTCATCGACTTAAAATTACCCTGACCATAGTCTGAGCTCGTCGCTAATTCGTCAGTTTTTCTTTATGAGTCCAGATCATTATATAGGGCAGGTCATAGCCACGAAGTTGTTTCCCTGCATCTTTTCACGGTAAAGGAGGCAAATGCCAAGAAAATACCACTTAATCAGCCACGTTTCGACTTATGTTGATGAAGCTAGAGTTGGCGTTCAAGCATTTTGACGTGGCTATGAACGCTGCTTTCATTGCCTTCCTCCTCATTCTGTTGGATGTACGTGCGTTTACTCCCCCCCCCCCCCAGTTGATGCGGTGTCAGCATCTCGAAGGTGTTCCGTGAGAGCGTTACTAAACTGCCCTGCCCGGATATCCTATCTCTGATACCTTACATTGGTATCCACGCCCCTGTGTCTCACCAAAATAAGCCAGGGGGCAGTCGCTACAAGGCAACCTGTATATTATGGAGTGCCTATTGATCTCCGTCGATGGTTTGGAGCGGCAGATGTATCCGACTTTTACACGAGTTTGAAGGGGGGTTCTGGTGGATGGTGCCAGCTTTCTCTCCACTGCCGCTAAAAGGCAAAAGGCATTAACTCCAAACCCTTGTTTTGAGAAAATTGATATTTAACATTTCAGTGCAGTTAATGCAACTAACCATTTGAAATCTCGGTTGATGACAAGACAGACAGACGTAAACCGCCGTCTCACTCTACCGATTCCATAGATATCAAATTTGCCAAAGTCAAATTTATGGAGTAAATGCGTTCTGCCTTTTGGCGGCAGTAGTAGGGGTTGAGATAAACTTTGCATTATGACTCACTTTCCCTGCTGCTGCAGTACACTGGCCGATGTTAGTGGCCTTGGTCCTTGCCCTCCTGATGAAAACAAAAGGGTACCCCAGTTTCTGGAAGGAGTCTTTTATGCACTTCTCCTGTGTGATGAACTCTTGGCTGCAAATCCTCAGTGCGTGCATGAAGAACCTGATGACGACGCTCATTGTGGTCCAAGAGAGTCGTAGGCCGACAAGTAGCAAACAAAATAATCTTTCTTGGTTGGCTCTCTGTAGATGGAGAATTTTTAGCCGTCATTTGACGTCTAGGAATGGAAGCATGGCGTAGTTTCCCTCTTCCTCCGCGATAAATTTGATGGTTGGGTGAAGTTCATTGATCCGGCATTGCAATCTCTCATGGCTGAGGCGTCGTGGAATGAACACGATCGTGTCGTCTACGTACCCGAGTCATTTGATGTGTGGCCCAAGCACTTCTCTTATCAGTCCCGCCTCTGTTTTCTCCATAAACAAGCAGGTTAAGACAACGGACAGAGGCGATACCATGGCTATCCCGTACACCTGTTGGTACTCTTGCTCACGACAAGTGGTGTTAAACCTTACGCAGAGCTCAACAAGCTTCCATCGCCTGTTCAATGGGGACAATAGTGAAGAGAGAGACAACCTAGAAAATAAGGAGTTTCTTGTTCTTGAAGGTAGTCTCTTCATAAGGTCTGATGAGTTTTTGAGATGGGCCCCGCTAATGCTACTGATCATACCTGCCATTGGACAGGCAAGTATGTTGGCCAGTTTGTGTGGAGCGCTGGCTATCCTGGGTGTGATAGATAGCAGTGGGGTGTTTGGCTTGTGTCTTCGGCGATCACCGCATAGTCGAATTTCTTGGACTCTCTTCTAGCAGAAGAAGGAGCTTCTTTCCACACTCTGTGAGTTTAAGGACCTTCCTCACTTCTTCGTTGAAAGTCATTGATTTATGTAATTGTGTGCCGGCATTGACTTTCAGGTAGGTCTTTTCAACCCCAAGTAGGTTCGCCATCTTTTCTTCATAATCCTTAGTGTTCATGATGGGTACTCCGCCGCCTTTGTCAGACGGCATGATGCAGATGTCTTTGTTGCGGGCAAGGCCTTAGAGAGCACATTAATGTATCTTCGCGGGATTGCCTATGGTTGTAACTCTGCCGTGGCATGGAGTGCAAAAGTTAGTAATAAAGAACCTTGCACCACTTGTTGTGGTTTCTCTTATTCTCCCTATCCATTATTTGTCAGATACCCATTAGTGCCCTTGTATAAGTGTAAAAGGAAGAAAGGTGAATGCAAGAACTACAGAGGGATAAGTCTGAGTAGACCTGACGATGGGTAAAAGATGGCATCAAACCCTTTAAAAGACAATTACTTTGAAGGATTTTAAGTGTTCAAAATTCATCAAAATATTTACATCGAATCACAGACATTGGCGTTAAATGCCCCTAACACTCATCCAAATATCTGACCCTCTCGCAAGGATGTAGAATTGGTGCTTTTGAGTAACAGCTCCCCCTCGCTAGGTTTCGAAATGGACCTTACTGGCCCTAGCGATCAGGGTGGATGGGATTAGATAGTAATTTTTATAGTTTCAATCATTAAGCCCCATTTTATAGTTGAAAACTTATTATTCATATCTTACATCTCCTGAAGGACTCGTGGTCTCCCAGTCCCTGCACCCACAAGGAAACTGGCATAATTGTGAAGGTTAGGTACCTCGGAGAGAGTAGCACGTCGTCCTCGTTTTCAAATTACGTTATTTGAAATATTTTATAAAAATCAAACAACGTTTAGCGCTTTCACAGAAAGTGGGATCTAACCTTTTCAACACCCTGGCACTGACTTTTGAAGACTTGTTTTTTAAGGCACATGTGGCGACCACCAGCAAGCGTATTAATAACCCACAAATGGAGTAAATAACTTAAAATTAACAAAACTTAAAACAAAATAAAACCGACTTACTAAAAAAAGGGAAGAAAAGAATGACCAGGTGTTGACGCGATGCCCGCTCCTTCACCCTATTTATGTACAATGGAGGCCAGCACCCCCCATCCTCCCAGGAACTCATTATGCCAATAATTAAGTGTGCACGAACTCATCACGAGTACAAGGAGCAAGCAGTGGCGATTTTGTTCGTCCCGGCACTGAGACAAGTAGCGTACGCGAAACTCCACCGGATAAGGACCTTGAACACAAATGTGCCAGACAGCCGGGTGGGGTGTGGGGGGGGGGAGCAGTCATCACATTAAGGTTCATGGGAACACTCAATCAAATTTAAGTGCTTCCCGCAAGTGTATCCGATTCGGAGGCGACAAAAAAAACGACCTGAAGCCGTCGAGGCGATGGGGAGAAAATTCGGAGCCCAATGGCACTCAACTATAGATTGCCGATGGCCGTACCCTTCTTCTTTGCCATGCAGCCCGAAGGGCTGGCATGATTCCTACCATGTAATCAGAGTGAGGAAGAACGAAATGCTGGTCTGGTCGCATAGTCCTTGCAGACTGTTGGAGACCGCATCAGCGCGATTATTTCACGGAATCCATACATGTCCAGGAATCTAGCAGTAGAAGATCTCGACAGCCTCCCAGCTCGCAAGAGTAGTGACGTCATGAATACTACGAACTAGGGGGTGCTAGGAATCCAATGTCTCGCAGGCACACAGGTGTCGCTATATATCACAATCATATCTCTGAACCTGGCACGCCGGGCGGTGAATTGCAATTTGCGCGCCCCTGAAGACAGAGGCGGGGCCTGTAAGAGTCCTAGCGGTTTCAAACGAGGGGAAGAAGGGTGAAAGCAGAACCCATCTTCGGATTTGGAGCCACCCGTGTACACTGGCACGGCTCCAGCGAACGCAATACTCCGTGACGTTGAAGCTTTAGTAGCAGAGGCGCAGTGACAAACTTTCAAAGATGGTACCTTCCTGGGTGGCGTACTGGGCAGAACCAAAGCTACAGGAACTATAAAAAGAATTGAATTTCAAATCAAAAAAGGGAGAGTCGTTGGCTAATGAGGCAGAAGCTGGGACCGCCGGTACAATCAACTATAATGCATTGGGTACGGAGAAGGGCAATACGCATCTTCCCAGCATCGACAAGGAGGTTCTCTACAGGGGAAGAGCGAAAGGCACATTTGCGGATCGCGTCCACCTTCTCCAATTCATGCTCCGTAAAAGTAGCATCCGTAGTCTAGCTTGAAACGAACAAAAGAGAAGCAAAAGCAAAAAAAGTAAAGCACTTAATGCTCTGCGAAGTGTGGAAGGCGTAAAGCAAGCACAAACTCCCCAGCATCTACCCATACAAAAATATTGTAAGATGAATCCTTGCTCTTATAATACTTTATAGCCAGACAGTATCATAGACCTTTGATCAAAAGGTACCATGGCGAACTGAGGCCTACGAAGGAAGGCCTCTTCAATCGGAGCAGAGCATCTGACGTGGATTGGCACTTACGAAAGGCGCACTGTGCACGAGACAGTTGACCTTCGATGTCTAAAAAAATAAGCTAGCCTAAAATTAACAATTTTACCAATTACTTTGCACACGCAATAGGTTTGAGAAATTAGGTGAAAAGCAATCACGCTAGCTGTTCGCCAGGAATAATGGGATAATACCCGCCATCCAGATAATGCTACACAAACTTAACAAAAATGGAATGCCTCGCTCAACCAGGAAACGAAACATGGCATAAGGGATATCGTCCGACCCTTTGGGGATAACCTACACTGGCAGAGGGTTCAACGCATCTCTATTAGTGTAAACAGATCGTTGAAAAGTTCTCCGCCTCTGCAAGAGAATTACAGTCGCGGTTCTCAGGGACCGTGTAACAGGCTCTAAATACTGGTGAAGCAGCATCCTGGCGGCATAATGCGGTCCCGCCTTACTGAAGAACTTACCACGAATATGTATCACACGCTTCCACCCCTGCACAAGAGGGGTCAGCCCATTGGGTGAAGACAAATATGCCGGTCATGAAGAGCAGCGAATGTTTCAAAACAATCTTGTGGATTTAACGGACAAAGTCCAGCTCGGGACGCAAGCTTCCATCGGTCTCGAATATTTGTGGTAGCACGTTGCCTTTGGGTCAGGGTTGCCCTCTCTTTTGCGACAACTAATAGGACCCCGTCGAGCTTCCGACAGGGATAAGGGAGCCGAGGCCCTACTTTCGGGGCCACTGCCACCTTGGCGTTTTCTCTTTCAACTTGACTGACTACGTGGAGCAGCGTGGTTGCTCCATTTTATGCGAAACAGTCATGCTGGAGGAGATGGGGAGAGGGCAACCCCAGTACTGGCCGGAGTATGGCTTACAACCCTATATCTGCCAGTCAGACCGGAGTGGTGACCGGGCGAGTTGGAATCACAAAAGGGTTTCTAATGGGCGCGGGAACTACCGCTCTCCTAGGCCTGGGAAGTCCAGGACTGGCGGATGTTGTTTTTTTTTTCTAACTTGAGAGGCTTAGGAGGTGAATGATCGCACATATGATAGGACGATGTTCTGAGTACGTAAAAATGAGATTCGGTCTGAAGCCTAGACAACCAAGACCTCCTTTTCAAACATACAAATCGCAATAATTATTAGAGGAAGCAACCTTACAGGAAACTTTATTATCTAAGGCCTTAGAGTAGTTAGTAAATAATTTAGGGTTGACCCGAATTACGTAGATAGGATATCTTAGTGTGGCAGAAGCGGTGACTGTGGTAACATCTCCACGCTAACGGCACGTATGTTTTAAAACACTAATGATACCAGCCATCTCGCACCGACTGATGGAGCTTGGCTAAGTTAAACGTGACGAAGAGTGTAGTGGGATGATCATAAGGACTCCTCCCTCGTTATTTCATCAACCGCTTAACCTTGACTTCCCCTGGTGGGTCAGCTCTTGAGTGACCTCCCTCGATGAAATTTATGTTGCATGAGGGCTCAACTACATTGGTTAGCCATCAAGCGGCCGAAGACGGCTCAGAGAGCCCACTCGACAGTGGGCTTTATAGCGAGAACCCTAGCTAAATCCAGATGCTGATAAAGCATGTATCCGTCGGACAACTTGCTCCCATCAGATGACCGAATAATAACGAATAATCAGAAATCACTTGAAGCCGGCGGGCTCAAAGACGCCTGAGAGCCTCTCGATGAGTGACCCGACGTGCTCAAGACTCTACTCACTTTGGTCTTCCTCGGGACATTTTTTTTTTATTTAAGAGGTACATCATGCTCAGTACATCATTTTGTTTTCCTTTCCTCCTCCATCTGAGGTGGCGAGAGACCCGTCCGTCCACGGATCCTTCCCATAACGAGATCCCCCTATTTTTCTTCTTTTCTCGGGCATATTTTTCATGTCCTCTATTCCCTTTAGATCCTCAGGGTTCCGTGTCCTTAGGAGAATCCGGCCCGGGAGTGGACTCGGGCTTGGTTGGATTTCCCGCCGAGAAAATAACCTTTCCCGGGGAAGACCCTGCTGTCTGGGACGGGGGCAGATTGGGGTCCTCACTCACCTTGGGAGGGGCCTCTTTTCGTCCCTCTTTCCCCTTAATGCATCTGGAATCACAAAAGAAAACTGCATAGGCCCATGAATTACTACTAGACCCTAAAGGGATGAAGATAGTCGTATATATGGTCGCAAGTACTTCTATAGCCATGGGGGCCAGGAAATGGCACCGACCTCCAATAGAATGATTCGGGTAACGGGTGAACCGACTCCAAGAAACTCATGATTCACGTTTAGAATTTGGGGCAGGGCCGAATGGGGTCTACCACCCATGGTCCCCATTAGTGGCTATCAAAAGAATCTCTGCTGCTTCTTTGGGGAGGGGCGAATTCTAGCTCATGGTTATTTGGCGCTTTGGTGGCTCCTGAGAAAGCAAAGGAGGAGGGGCATCGTAGATAGAGAGAATGTTACCCAGAGCGACCTAATGCAAAGGGAAAACCTCTCTACCCATAAATATCGAGGGGAGGTTAAAGGCGCCCAGATTGCGACTGCCACCAAAGGATTACTCGCCATAATAATCATTTATAGCCTATTACTAGGCTATATTAAAAAAATACACCATAAAACAAAAGCAAACCAAAACCAAATAAGACAAACAAAAACGAAACAACGACCGGGAGAAGGTAGCACACTTCAGCGAGGACCTCTTCGAAGAGAAGACCCTCACGGGAATGGCCGTAAGCTTCCGGGAGGCAGTTGGCCGTACATGGCGCTCTCACCTTCGAGGAAGTATTGGGAGAGGTTAGTCTCGTCATGAGTCTTTTTCTCCCTCCGCATCGAAACCATTGGCGGCTTCGGAGGCGGAGGTCCCTTTTATGGAGGGTCCGCGTCTCCGAGTCGCCACATCTAGCCTCGTATGAGGCAAGGACTGTCTCACGACCAACTTGGGAGGGTTTGCCTCCTGTGAGTTTAACGACTCAGTGGAGGCGCGCGGCTGTTCCGCCTAACAGGAAACAGTCACGCAGGGCGGAGGAGGGAAACTCTGGTTTTAGCCCTTTATGCCGCCAGAACTAACAGGAGGGAATGGGCGTGAAAGTGACCGTGCTCGGAGGCCTGGAGGGGTCCTTTTTAACAATTGAAGCATAGGACGTCCAAGGTCGAGCTGGGAGCGACAAGACCAAGTCTTCCTTCTAGAAGTAATACGAGCTACATTGCTTCGAGGAACCAGGTTGGGGCTCGCTCCAATTAACACAATTAGCACTGCACAATACAAATTTTCATGCAATACTTTTGATCAGTTTATAGAGATTTGAGGTTGACCAGACTTAGCACGTCTGCAGGTTCGATTTGTATGCCCAAAGCGGTGACAATGGTAACACCGAAGTAGTGGCACGAATCCCTTGACGCGGTAGAGATACCAACCGGCATGCACCGACTTAGGGAGCGTGTCCCGATCAAGAATGACGAGTATAGGGGTGGGTCTCAAAGCTAGGCCCTCTTGGTTTCTCATTACACATTCGACTTTGACCACTCCTTGGTCGGCCAGCTCTTCGGTAATATCTTCCCAGGAGTAGTTCAAGAGTTCCCTCGCATAAACCATCCCTTTACTAAATTCATGGTAGAGTGCGGTGTCACCAGCACAGGGGAGCCATCGAGTGTCCGAAGAGCACTCACCATGGCTGTCTGGGCAGGCTCTTCCGTATTCACCAGAAGGGTTTCGTCCGACTAACGGGGGACCTTCAGTTATCTAACTAGAACCCTAAGTAATGCCTGACGCCAATGGAGCATGTGCCCTTTGAAAACATGCTCTCATCAGTAGAGAGAACAATGAAGAAACACTCGAAGCTGGCGGGCTCGCAAACGCGCCACGACGTCACCGAGGCTCCATTCACCGTACCTGCATTTTCAATCTTTGTAATTTCGTGGGATCAGTGTACTCATATGTGCACTGCAAGTGGTGAAGAGTCGACAGCCTAATACTCATCAGGACTTTTTAGAGTAATGATAAATTGACCACAAACCTGTCCAGCTTCAATTTGCTTCATGCGTGTTCCTTTATACTCCCTTTCCACTTAAATGAGGCAACTTGGACCATATTTTTCTTCTTTATGGCGCCCATATGGCGAATGTCACCAAAGGCATAAGTTGCTCTAATTAATTTATAGCCTAATACGAGACTATATTAAAAGTCAAAACAAAACAAAAACAAACGAGCCCCCCCCCCCCGGTGCAGGAGGATGCTACAAACACCCGAGTCAAATAAAATGGCGGAAGCCAACCTCCTAAAGCAGTCAAATAGCCAACAAGGCTGTGTGCACGGAGTCGTCCTGAGTACATGAGACAAACGGTAGTGACCCTGCTCGTCCCGCTACCGGGAGCAGTAACGTGCACAAAGATCCCCTTGCCTGGGACCCTCAACAAGAATGCGCCGCAACATGGACTAAAACAAGCCTTCGACCAAGGGATAACGAAACGA
This sequence comes from Ceratothoa steindachneri, assembly GCA_963969495.1. Classification (NCBI taxonomy): domain Eukaryota; kingdom Metazoa; phylum Arthropoda; class Malacostraca; order Isopoda; family Cymothoidae; genus Ceratothoa; species Ceratothoa steindachneri. Next base: position 13,643,881 of record OZ018329.1, on the reverse strand, counting down.
CGCCTATCAACAAAAAACCGCGACCTCGTTCCCTTTCTCACCTTCTCAGCAGCACTGGCAGCTTCCAAGACACTGTCCTTGAACACCATGACATCTTCTTCTACTATTGGGTAAAGTGGGATCTTTGTTTCCAGATCCTTCTCAATTTTGACGAAGGATAAGGCAGTGTACTGTGGACAAAAGAAGGGAAGTAATGTGAAATTTTGGGGGGGTACAATCAGAGGATATTCAATTGGCATTTTCTTAAGATAAAGTGTGATTTTAATTACAGATTTAATTTAAAGATCTCAGCAACCAAAAAAGGCATGGTAGCCAGAACAAAGAATAATAATTAATCTTTTAGTCTATAAGGAAATATAAACATTTGCCCATAACATAACACATGCACAGGTGGGTAAAAACGATAGCTTGAATCTCCCCCATCCCCTCCCAAATATCCAGGAACCCAGCAGAAGAACACAAGGAGATGCGGAGATTCTAATGCGCCCCGACAACACTCGGGGCGCTTTGTGAGTCGCTATAAATCACAATCCAGTCTCCGAACAGGGCCCGTTGCGTTATTTCAAGTAGCGAGCGGCGGATTGCAACCAGCTCGGGCGTGAAGACAGACGCAGCGTCTGGCAGAGCCCGGCTAACTTCAAGTCGCCTCTTGGGACTTGGAGCCATCTGTATATACTGGCACGGTTCCAGTATATACAGGGAGTGTGCTCTAAAAAGGCAGAACCCAATACTCCCGGTGCTTTAGAATCCTTGTGAGCAGAGGCGTGGCGACAAATAGTGAAAGGTGGTCCCCTTTAGGGTAACATCCTGGGCAGAACCAGGGGCACCACCGGTCTGAGATCTATACCGAGCTCTCGAAGTTTCTTAGCCCTAAACACAAAGGTCTTAGGGTATGACTAGCGTCTCTCAGCGGGACATTAATTTAACAAACTTTTGACAACGACATAACAAAACAATCAGAAGACATAGTTAAGTGCCACGGGGAAGGCTTAGATTCTGACACCACAACCTGGCGCACAACACCTACGGGCTCGGAGTGTTTCCTCCCCTATACGCGAAGCGGTTTTGGCCGAGCAGGGCTCGCGCCCGTTTTGCTGCCAGGCGGGTCAGGTAAAAACCTACAGAAGGATTCATGATGAGCGTGGGAGCTACCGCACTTGTAGGTGTGAAAGTGTTTTTATAAGCTGAAGCGTAGGAGGTGCCTGGTCACGTTAACTAATAGGATTATTTAGCGATCTAAACGAAATAGGGTCCACAGAATGGATAGCTTGGACCTATTTTTCTAACACATACAAATCGCAATGCTAAGAGGTAATAGGATGAAATCCGCCACAATTCATGCACAGAGTTGGAACAGGTTAAGCAAATTTGGATTTGCCCCTTCTTAGCATGTCAAAAAGATTTACTCGTAAGAACAAGCGGTATCAGGAATGGCATGAATGCCTTCACACAGTAACGATACCAGCCAGCAAACACCGACTCAGTGAGTCTGCATAGGTCGACCAGGAAGAAGTGTGTAGCGGGTGGATCTCAAGAAGACTTCTCTCCTTCCTCATCACTTGTTGGACCTTGACTACCCCCATAGTAGCTGTTTTCCAGTAATGTCTTCAAGGGATTATTTGAGAAACTTCATTGCAGACTAAAAGTTTGAGGTTGTGTGTGGAGTGTCATTGAGAGTCAGAAGAGCACTTAATTTAGAACTTTGAGTAGGATCGACCAAGACCTAAAGGTTTTCATCTGAAAAAGGAGTGTTCTATAACATTAAAGAAGCTAGATAGATCCCCACAATGGCGGAGCATTCTTCGTCGGACAACTTTGCTCCGTCAGTCAACCAGATAACCAGGAAACGCTTGAAGCCGGAAGGCACGAACACGCCAGACAAGCTGTGAATAAGGGACCCCGACGTCATCAAGGCTAATTTCATTTTTTGGTGAGGGCGGGGTTTTCACCATTTTTATACCCCCTCCTCCGAGAGGGTCTCGAGGACGGACACACATTGGTGGTTCTTCGTTGAGATGACCAAAGACTTAACCCTTTCCAAGGAGGTGCACATTTCCGTGGTTAAATATCAGGGACAGGTCGTAGGGATGTCTGCCACAATAAGCTCCTCTTGGGATATGTACAAGCACTGAATTTTTGTTTGGGAGAATGGCCCCTGGGAAACCAAGGGGGTGGGAACATCTGTGCATGAGAGGGTAGCTTCCAGACTGGAATATTTGGGGAAGAGACAGATAAATAGGAAACCGCTTTATCAGAATAAATGGGTAAAGAGGAAACGCCTTCACTGGAAACCATGTGTCATATTAGAGTTCAACGTCAGTAACGCAGATCCAGACCTCTGGCAAATACTGAAGAATTTCCCGACCTCGCTTTAGCTAGAGACAGAACAGAACCCTGATCCCCTCACACACACAGGCGACGTAACAGGGCTACCAATCAGTCTACATCCTCTGCAACTCGTACAACAAATAGCATCAGCTCCGATGAACTACCTTATTACAGTCCCTGAACAATTACACAAACCAGTGGACCCGAAACCTATACATGGCCCCTTTTCATCCATCCTTCCTCCTGAGTCCACCTGGATAGGCAGCAGTGCAGACATCCCCCAGCCCTCCTGAGATAGCAGAAAAGACTGGATATAACAATCATGGATGGCTAACAGAATACGAGGGGCAGTCAATAAGTTTTGCGAATCGGTAGGGCAAAACAGAGGAAGGGGGATGGCTGTTTGTGGGGGTGTTAGGACAAGTTATGACCAGTCAGGACCTGCAGTCACACGCTCCTGCCTCGTCTATTTAAGAAGTAGTAGCTGATCGCAGATCGTCAGTCCAAATTTTTCAACAATGGAGAAGGTTGAGCACCGCGTAGTGATCGAATTTTTGACCAAGGAAGGCAAGAATGAAAAAGAGATCCATGAACGCATGGCTGCAGTGTACACCGACACCGCCCCTTCCTAAGCAACCATTGCTCGTTGGAATAGGGAGTTCCGCCATGGTCGTGAGTCCCTTGAAGATGACCCCCGTCCAGGACGCACGTGAGACGTGACCAACGAGGACAATGTGGCCCGTGTGGAGAGGATCATCCTCGAAAATCGACGGGTGAAGGTCGAGGAAATCGAGCGAGAACTAGGAATATCACATGGAAGTGTTATCAACATCATCCACGACAATTTGGCCATGACCAAGGTCTGTGCCCGTTGGGTCCCTAGAAACCTCACGCCCCATGATCGACTTCAACGTCGTCAAAGTCCACAAGGCCAGAGTTGCACAAGCTGCCCTGCGCGAGTGCGGATTCGAGCAGCTCAACCATCCCCCCCTACAGTCCAGATCTGGCCCCTAGCGACTACTTTTTATTCCACCGGCTCAAGGCTGCACTGCGTGGACGCCGGTTTGGGGACGATGAAGATGTCCAGCTCGCCGTCCAGGAGTGGATTGAACAGCAGTCGGGATATTTCTGGTTGTCGGGAATTCGAAGCCTCAGGGACAAGTGGCGCAAGTGCATTGAAGTCGAGGGTAGTTATATTGAAAAATAATAAAACACTTTTCCTCATATCTCGTTTCCTTATATCCGAATTGCAAAACTTATTGACGGCCCCTCGTATATAATGGAAGACAGTACTCCACACAATCACACACGCCGACACAATATACACGCCTTGAGAGCTCTGTGGAAAAACCCAGTACATGATATATCTTTCGTCAAGGTCTCAGGCATGCTTGACCAGATAGCTTGAGGATCAGCAACAACAATGATTTTCCTGTCTTTTTTTTTAATTCAGGGAAGGACATTTCAACAAAGTCCTCCCAATTAGGAGGGTATTGCCAAGGATGGCAATTTCCTTGAGAGTAGGGCCCCCCTACAACGAACACCAAAGCCCAGGGCTGGATATTGGCTGAGAAGATTGAACACATCGTTACGAGCACAGAAAGGCTGTATTATATTGAGTGTGACCACACATTGCTGTAGTTTTGATATACCTGTATATTTTTTTTATTGAGAATTTCATTTGACCATTTAGAATAGGATTCTAGAATAAGGTTGTATATATTTTTTTCATTTGTCCATTTAGAATAAGACTGTAGAATAGGGCTGTATATATTTTTAATTGTATATTTCTTTGTATAGTTGTAAAAAATTGTAATAGATTCAACCTTCCATTCATTCTCCCTTTGAACAGCCAGGCAGCCACCTCATGATGCGGCAGGCAGTGCGACTGCAAGATATCTAGAGCTGGCTGCTACAACACTAGATCAATAAGGCAGTCGAAAAATCCTTTTGGAAGTAGAAAAAGGAAAAAAAGTGTTTTCAAAGCCCTACAAGCTAAACTTGGGTACATAAAGCCCTTCAAGAAACCAAAATTTAGATATAAAAACTTGGTTCCTGGCTCTAACCTGGTCAACTAAGGTGATTGCAGTCCCTTGCTTGCCAGCTCTTGCAGTTCTTCCCACTCGATGGATGTAGTCCTTGCTATGGATGGGGCAGTCAAAATTGATCACATAATCCACATTTGGAATGTCTAACCCCCTAAAAATATAGGTCAATAGGAATATACATTGGAAATGATATGAAACATGGCTCAGTTATTTAAACAATTAAGGAAAGTGAAATTATGGAAGGTACATGGACAAAGTAGCCCAAGGAGTGGATGGCTACATGGCATACAACTTAACACAAGCCTAAGAGTTGCAATTTAGGAAGGTCCTCCAGCATGATGTAGAAATAGAGAGGTTGGTAAAGGTAATCATAATCTAAGCATTCAGAACACTAGAGATCACAAACAAAAACACAACAACAATCATAACAGACTACGAAATTTCTTCATAATGCACAGCAAAAAATGGCAGGTAAAATCTTCTTCACCCTCCAGCCCTAAGAAAAATCCAAACACCTAAAAGAGCTTAGTATGCGAGGCACATCAATGAACTCCACTCCTCATTGTTTCCATTACAAACTCTTTTTCAAAATGTCTGGAAAACTGCCTACATAATACCCATCCTAAGCCTGCATCCTGCATCATACTTCCACAATCACCTTAGTCTGCACCCCTTCTAAAATCATGAAGCATCTAGTAAAACAAAAACAACATATTATCCATATAGAAGCTCCCTAACATATATGCCACCCACTACCCCTACCAATATCGCCAGTCATTTTTTTTTAGGGGCTATCTGGCGACTGCCCACTTAGGCATAAGTCGCCGTAAAAAACAGCCTAGTTCTAGGCTACTTTAAAAAATTTGAACAGAAAACAACAATAAAAAGAAATAATTAGGAAGCAATAACAATAACAACAACTAAACCTAGCTAAATGAAAGGGAGAAGGCCGGCCTTCCCCGAAAAGTCAACAAGTCAAAGTGCACAAAGCCATCCCGAGTACAAGGGACAGGCGGTAGCGACTCCGCCCTCGCCAAAGTCATACAAGAAGGCTTCAATCCACTAACAACACAAGTGTCACGGCAAAAATGTTATAAATAAAACCTGCAATACTACTTGGAACCATATTAATTAACAAAGTATTTGATAGCACACTGGAAATTAACTAATGGGTTGAGGAATAAGTTCTTGTTGTTTTATCAAATTTATTCATTACCATTAACAATTTTAGAAAAACTTCATTTTTTAATTGATAACCATATGCAATTTAATCAATAATGTATTCTCTGTTGTTATTTGCAACTTCTTCCAAACGTTGAACTAGTTTTTCGCTGCCTCTGCAATAAAAATCTGGATTTTGACTCGAAGAATTCGTCTAACCAGGTTCTTAATTCCACATCAGTATTGAACCAAATGCCGCGCAAATTGTTGGAGAGGGATCGGAACAGATGGAAATCCGATGGAGCCAAGTCTGGCAAATATGGAGGATGCGGCAGGATTTCCCAATTAAGCGTTTGGATGGCGTCTTTTGTCATATTGGCAATTTAAGGATGAGCATTTTCGTGTTGCAGGACCCCATAATGTCGATGAGGTCGCTTTTCACAAATAGCTTCGGCGTGTCGATACATTTGTTGAACGTAGAGTTCTGCATTGACAAACTCGTTGTTCACAAGGAGCTCATAAAGAATGATGCCTTCACAATCTCCCTACACATACAGCATCGTCTTTTGTAGATCAAGTCCTTGCTTTAATCGCAGAAGTGTTTTTTTATTGGGGCTAAGCCATTGTTTTTAATGGTTCATGTTGACATAAACACACCACTTTTCGTTGCCAGTGATGATGCGGTGAAGAAATCTGTCCTTATATCCATGAGTAACGTTGTGATGAGCGAGCAAACCTGCGGCAATCGTGGAGCATTGAAGTTTGTTGCTTTCACTCAAAGTGTGCGGAACCCATGCACCGAGTTTTTGACTTTCCCCGTCGAATGACGGTGATTCACTAGTTTTCTGATCACACGCCAATTGTACAGCCAATTCTCTAGTCGATTGACGAGATTTTCATGAAGAAGGTCGTTCAATCGATCTTTATCCAACTTAATGGGGCGACCAGAACATTCTTTGTCATTAAGATTGAAATGACTGTTTTTGAAACGTGAAAACCACCATTGAGTTGTCCTTTCTGATAAAGCATTTTGTCTGTACACAGCACAAATATCGCGACGAGCTTTGGCTGCGTTTGCATGGTTCCCGTCTCGATTGAAAATGAATAAATAACAACAAGTATAAAAAATGCACCTTTCTTTCAACTTGACATTCCTTTTGAGGGTACAGAACAAAAATTATATTAACACAACTTTTAAATAAACCGCAAAAGCCTAATAGTCTATGCTGCTAAGAGACGTAGCCTAACTTTTGCAAATTTTGCTCTCATTATTTATTATTGTTTCTTAATATGCGCACAAATCACGTCAACAAAACTTAAATCAGCACAACATTAAAAAAACCGCAAGAACTTTGTGATAGAAAGAGTTGAATCTGTGTTAAATTCAACTCCTATCCCATTATATTTAAAACCATGAGGCTACCCACGTGCATCTTCGATTCGAGGCTTGGAGTCTTATCAACAGCTACCGGACGCCAATGTTTAAACAAGGAGGTTATCGTCCCCCCCGTTCGCCCCCATACGCCGACCTCGCCAGATCGAGTTAGGCTTATGGGCAGATAAGGCATTGTTCCCCGGCTCGGCTGTGCGTTCCCTCGAAGCTTCCACCCCATTCTCCCCCACGCCAAGGAGATGTCCTGGCTATTTATATGGAAACTTTACCACTAAGATCAGATTGGAGATCCAGATTTTCGTCGCGAAACATCACCACGACCCTCTCTCCCTTTGTGCGCCAAGGGACCTCGACCTCGAGATTCACCATCACTTGTCCAGAAGGAGGACAATATTCCTTGAGTGCCAAAGGTTCGAGCCTTTAGTGACGCCAAGTCCCCAAGGCATCCCCCCCCTGTTGTTCAAGGAGAACAGCATTAGAACAGCCATTGTTCGTTTTGAGCCCTTCGCCAAGAAACGGTTCTCATCCCCCCCCCCCCTGTTGTTCAAGGAGAACAGCATTAGAACAGCCATTGTTCGTTTTGAGCCCTTCGCCAAGAAACGGTTCTCATCCCCCCCCCCCTGTTGTTCAAGGAGAACAGCATTAGAACAGCCATTGTTCGTTTTGAGCCCTTCGCCAAGAAACGGTTCTCATCCCCCCCCTGTTGTTCAAGGAGAACAGCATTAGAACAGCCATTGTTCGTTTTGAGCCCTTCGCCAAGAAACGGTTCTCATCCCCCCCTGTTATTCAAGGAGAACAACATTAGAACAGCCATTGTTCGTTTTGAGCCCTTCGCCAAGAAACGGTTCTCACCCCCCCTGTTGTTCAAAGGAGAACAACATTAGAACAGCCATTGTTCTTGAGCCCGTAGACAAGAGACGGTTCTCATCCCCCCCCCTTTGTTCAGAAGAGAACAACCTAGAACAGCCATTGTTCGTCAAGCCGTTCGTCGAGTAACGGTTCTCCTTTCCAAGACGCCACGTCAGGATCCTTTTATCCCCCCCTTCGGCTGGAACTCGCCAGCGGACCGAATATTCCTTCAAGTACCTTCCACTGCACCCTAATGAAGTTACGTAAGCCAAGCGTCACCTTTTGAGTATTGATCCCTTATTTGTCAATTCTATCCTGTGCTTTAAATGGTTTATCGAACCATCCCATCTCTTTAACTCCATATTTGTTTTACCTTTTTTGATCCCTTAAATCCTTGGATTAGCCTGAGTCTCCACGACCCTTTCCATTCTGTTTGTCAATATTTTCCGTTTTTGTGTTTGCTGATAGTTATTATTAATAAAACTCTATTTTATTAATGATAGCAATATTATTATCCTTGAGCTCAGTTCCACTTCTTAAGCATTTTGAAGATACATAATATCGGCCGCCAGACAGTAAAAACGCACTCTAGAGATAATTAAGGAAGTTCCCTCAACGAATAGTGATATATGGTATATCGTCGGGAGTCATTCTACGACAAACTTATTCCTCAACCTAATAGATAAAGTGGGTACAAAATGGCCAAAATCTAAGGTAGGGGAAGAGTCAGAAATATGCCGACTTTTTCAAAAATTATAAGTATATTAGATTTTAAAAACTATACAAATATTTAAAAAAAAACCCAATGCCATCAGATGATTAATGCAAATCACATTAATAAAAGACAAATACGCTATATAGTCAGTGGTTGCAAGGGTTTTTTTTTTATAAACAAAGCTTTTGACAGGTTATGTGAGAGGAGAGATCTAGATGTGAATGCAGAGAAAAGTAAGGTAATGAATAGTGTTTGGAAGTGAGAATGGGGTGGGGTGTGATATCTGAATCCTTGGTGTCACCCTTGAACAATGGTGAAGCTTTAAGTATCTAGGATGCATTGTAAATGATAGTTGCACCACTCAAAAGAAAAAAAGGGTGGGTTGGTGAGTTATATCTGCATGCAACCACTCCTGCCCATCCACTCTTGGGTTTTCAGAATTTTCAGGGGTCCACCCTGGGTGATTTGAAGAAAGTTTGCAAAATAAGATAGCGACTCACACTGACCAGAAGTTACCCAGTGGGCAGGTCGTTCCCCAAAGGTCACAGCTCCCAACTAGGCAGCAAGAGAGGCAGGATGACAGGGCGGATATCCTTACTGGGACATACCAATCCTCAACAGGACAGGCAGGATCTGAAGCTCTGTTGTGACAGACACAGAGACAAGACCCGAGACTTTTAGTTGGCCTGGCAGCTAACAAGGCAGTAAAGCCAAGCCTACCCACCTGCCACAAGCAGTACAGCCTTATGCACCTGTGAATGGCCACAGGGAGGTGATCAACCCATTATATGCAGGAAAGGGGTTATTGGGGCAGAGAACCAATATTCCCATTATTCGTACCCCAAGCCTAGGTCCCCTCAAGGCCTGGTCTCTTACAACCTGCAGGCATTAAAGGGCATAGCTGGTCAGGTCCTTAAGCATAGACAGAGGGTTAAGGGGATAGTCTTAAAAAGGAACGCTGAGAGGGAGCAAGGACGGAAGCACACCAACAACTTAACCCAGCACCATCAAAGAGTTCAATTCAAACCAGTCATGTACGTTCTTAATTTGTAATCTATCTGGGTGAGAACAATTCTTCCTGGTACCAAGTGCAGGTAGACCGAAAGGTTGAGTTGATAGTCAAAGAAAAAAAAACAAAAAAACAAACAGCGGAACACTGAGGGAGTGAGGAGGAAGTGCACCAAAAACTTTCCCAGGTCCCAACAGAATTCATGTCAAACCAGGGCAGGAAGATGTGAAGAGCCTACACGTACCAAGGGTAACAGGCTACACAGTTTCCCCCTGCAGGCCAAAAATCATGCATAACCAAAGGCCAAGCTCCCCCGGTTTACCTTAGAAATGTTCAATTAGCCACCAAATCTCTCAAAACTCCAAAGCTGCAGGCCCTGTCAATATATCAAATATATCCCCTAGGATACACAGCAATATCAGCCAGCCATCAGACTTTTTCAACCAATTTTGACTCACCAATACCAATCCACCAATCTGGAAAACAGCACACATCATATCAATACTCAAATAAGCCCCTATCACAACCAAACACATATCACCCCTCCTCACTACTGTGAAGAAATACCCCTCTCACAAACCCAAAAAGATTCAGAAAAGATCACTCACCATAACTCTCCTAACAAACCTCACAGCACATTCTAGACAGGTTCAACAAACTCTTTTGACCTAAATACACAATACTAGAAGCAAATGATTATAAAAAAGCATTTGGCATAGTATCCAGACACATCCAAGTACAAAAAATGTTTAGTAAACTTCATTTTTGATAGACAAGAACAAGTTATACAGAAATCACATATACTACCACACTACACCACCATTCTGTAGGTGCCATCTTTTTGAGGAATCAAAAACTCGCCAACTAAATGGGATTATGTTATAAAAAAATATTATTTGATTAAATTAAGTCAGTTATAACAATAAACATTAGTTTCTCTTCCCTCTTGAAATGATACAGGACTCTTTCTGAATTAATAAATAACCACTCATTTGTTTCCATGATCCATAGAACGCTCACATTCTACACAAACTCAATTCACACATTGAAAGGGTCTGCAACAACACCAAATTTTCAGTGCCATTTTGTGTTGCATTTGGTAATCACCTATTATTATCATACTCTGGTGCTAGGATTTTTTTTTTTTTAATTAAGGGGCTATCTGGCGACTGCCGACTTAGGCATTAGTCGCCGTAAACAAACAGCCTAGTTCTAGGCTACTTTAAAAATTAAACAGGAAACAATAAAAAGAGATAACAATAACAATAAAAAAGCAATAACAAAAACAATAACAAAAACAACAATTAAACTGGGTTAAATGAAAGGGAGGCCAGCCTCCCCCAAAAAGTCAATAAGTCCACTAGTCATGGTGCACGCACTCGTCCCGAGTACAAGGGACAGGCGGTAGCGACCCCGCCCATCCCGGTACCGGGACAGGTATCGTGCGCGAAGATCACCCAGACTGGGACATTCGACAAGAATGTGCCGAACAGTCTGGGGGACGACGCAGTCGTTGCAATAGGGCGCAGGCGAGCGCTCCATCAAGTAGCGATGCGTCACACGAGTGTGTCCGATTCGAAGACGACAGAAAGCAACCTGAAGCCGCCGCGGCATTGGGGGATAGGTCCATGGGAACAGTCGCGGCGCAATAGCACGCAACTTTAAGTTCCCCTTGACCGTCTCCCATCTTCTTTGCCAAGCAGTCCGAAGAGCTGCCCGTATTCCTGCCATGTAGTCAGTGTGAGGAAGAGCGAAACGCTGGTCCGGTCGCAGAGTCCTCGCGGACTCTTTGGCGCCCTCATCGGCGCGCTAATTCCCCGCAATTCCTACATGTCCAGGAACCCAGCAGAAGATAATCTCGACATCTGCCCGGCTCGCCAAAACCGTGGCATCACGGATTTCGCGAACCAGGGAATGCGGAGATTCCAATGCCCCGAGAGCACTCAGGGCGCTTTGTGAGTCGCTATACATCACAATCCGGTCTCCGAACCGGGCACGTCGCGTAATCTCCCGTACCGAGTGGTGAATTGCCACCAGCTCAGGCGTGAAGACAGACGCAGCGCCTGGTAGAGCCCCGCTGACTTCAAACAGAGGGGATACGGCGTGGAAGCCGACCCCCTCTTGGGACTTGGAGCCATCCGTATACACTGGCACGGTACCAGCGTGACACGATGTGTGCTCCAAAAAGGTCGAACGCAATACTCCCGGCGCAGTACAAGCTTTGGGAGCAGAGGCGTGGCGACAAATAGCCAAATGTGGTACCCTCCAGGGTGGCGTCCTGGGCAGAACCAGGGGCGCCACCGGCCCGAGAGCTATATCTACTTCTCGAAGGAGTTTCCTGGCCCTAAACCCAAAGGGCTTAGGGTATGACTGGCGTCTCTCGGCGGCATAGGCACCATCGAGATCAGCTGCGGATGCAGTGAGAGCTGTTGGCGACTGAGGGAGGCGCCGGGCTCGCGATGCACTGCACGCGGCGCAGAGCGAGTGGCATCTCCCCAGCATCGACCAACAGGCTCTCAATGGGGGAAGTGCGGAAGGCACCGGTCGCAAGGCGAAGGCCGGTGTGGTGGATCGAATCCACCTTCCGCAATAAACGCTCGGCGGCGGATGCATAAAACTCGCATCCGTAGTCGAGCTTCGAGCGAACAAAGGATCGATAAAAAAGTAAGGCGGTAGCCCTATCAGCGCCCCAAGCGCTGAACGTCACGGAACGGAGAATGTCCATGGCGCGGGTACAAGAGACCCTAAAGCTGCGAATATGAGCCTCCCTGGTGAGGCGTCGGTCGAATACAAGACCAAGGAAACGGTGCGACTCAACCACATCCAGGCGCACCCCATTAAGAAACAAATCTGGGTCGGGGTGAAGCCGTGGATGGCGGCAGAAGTGCACCACCTTAGTCTTGGCCAAAGAAAACCGAAACCTGTGCGCTTCGGCATAGCGAGAGACGCGGTTCAATGCTTGTTGGAGTCGACGCTCCAGAGTTGGCATCTGGGCCGCGCCAAAAGAGATCGAAAGGTCGTCCACGTAGAGCGTAGCGAGAACATCTTCCGGCAGCACCGAGGTGATGCCGTTGATACTCAGGGCAAAGAGTGTGACACTGAGGACACTTCCCTGCGGGACACCCTCTTCCTGCTCCTTTGGGCCGGAGAGGGCTCCCCCCACCCGTACGCGGAATCGACGATCTCGCAAAAATTCAGATATAAACATTGGGAGGCGTCCCCTCGCCCCCATCGTGTGGAGAGTCTCCATGATACCGTATCGCCATGCGGTATCATAGGCCTTCTCCAGATCAAAAAACACCGTGGCGTAGTGCTGTCTACGAAGGAAAGCCTCGCAGACGGCACTTTCCAGTCGGAGCAGAGCAACCGACGTGGAGTGGAACTTACGGAAGCCGCACTGTGCAGAAGACAGATGGCCTCCGCTGTCCAGGAAATAGGCTAATCTAACATTTACCAATTTCTCCATCAACTTGCACACGCAAGAGGTTAGAGAGATTGGGCGGAAACCGGTCGGAGTAGAGTGATCTCTCCCCGGCTTGCGAAAGGCGAGCACAGTAGCGATTCGCCAGGAGTCTGGGAGAAGACCTTCCGGCCAAATCCTGTTGAACAAATCTAAAAGAAAGGCCATGCCTCGCTCACCCAGGTGTCGAAGCATGGCGTACGGGACATCGTCCGGACCATGGGTGGTGTCCGCGCACGAAGCGAGAGCGGAACGCAACTCACTCACGGTAAACTTGTCGTTGAAGGGGTCTCCGCCTCTGGAGGTAAAGTCCAGCCGGCGGCCTTCCGCGACATCACGACGTGCATTGAATGCTGGCGGAGCAGCATCACGGCTAGAGAATGCGGAAAAAGCGGTCGCTAAGGATTCCGCCACGGACGCGGGGTCCGAGATTGCGGTCCCATTCTCCTGGAGAACGGGAGGGGGGTCCTGCGAGAACTTGCCCCGAATCCTTTTGACTCGCTTCCACACCTCAGCTAAAGGGGTCTTCCCGTTAAGTGAAGACACGTATGCCCGCCAAGAAGAGCGGCGTGCGTGCTTCGAAATATACCGGAACCTAGCCCTAGCCCGACGAAATTCAGCGACAGTGAAATCGTTCGGGCGGCGCTTATAGCGCATGTAGGCATAACGCTTCTGTTTGAGGGCCGTCTCACACTCGGCCGACCACCATGGGAGTGGTCGGCGTGCAAAACGGCCAGACGTCCTAGGAATAGTAGTCAGGCCCACGGCGATGAGGTTGCCGGAGAAGAACTCAACGGCCTCATCTTCCGACCTAAACTCCTCGACTGAGATAGAGAATTCAGTCATTTCCTGAAATGCAGGCCACCGCGCCCGCGCCAAGCACCACCGAGGTGGTCTCTCAGAAGGCAGTTGCCCTGAAAATGATATTTGAATGGGAAAGTGATCACTACCATGGAGGTCATCGACCACCCCCCAATCAAAATCAGGCTGTGCATCCGAAGAGCACAAAGACAGGTCAAGGCAAGAAAATGAAGCGGTTCTCGGACAGTGATGCGTAAACTCATCCACGTTTAGGACACCCATCTCAAGCTCTTCGATCAGATCGGCAAGGACTTGTCCCCTGGGATTTATGGAGTAATCTCCCCAGAGAGGATGCCTGCCGTTCAGATCTCCAAGCAAGAGATAGGGCCTCGGCAATCGTGCCACGACGCGGCGGAAGTCCCCCGCGTCGAAGTCAGCTGACGGTGGAATGTACGCAGAAATGATAGTATACCTCCTATCCAGGTGCAACTGCACAGCCACTGCCTGAAAGGAGGTATCTAAAGAGAAAGGAAGAACGGAGACATCATGCCGGGTGTAAACCGCGCATCCCCCAGCACAGCCATCCCGCGGTGGTGGGGTCGTAAGACCCTTATACCCCGGGAGGGCATGCAGGGGGCACGCGCCTAGCATGGTCTCCTGCAAAAAAATAGCTAACGGGGAACGGGACGAGCCTCCGCAGCTCCTCCCAGTTGGCCCGGAGTCCACGGCAATTCCATTGAAGGAATATGCCCTCCAGGCCTAGCTCGGAGGAGACGCGGGGGCCCTCCTCGAATTGAAGACCCTCACGGGAATGGCCGTACGCTTCCCGGGGGCAGAACCCCGGGCGCTGTTGGCCGGACAAAGCGCTGGAGGCGCTGTCGCCTTCGAGGACTTATTGGGGGAGGTTGGGCTCGCCATGCGAGTCTTTTCCTCCCTCCGCCTCGAAACCTTAGGCGGGCGCTGCGGCTTCGGAGGCGGGGGGCCCTCTTTTCGAGGAACCACCGTCTCCGAGCCAATCGCTCCACCTCGGGGCGTGGGCGAAGGAGCCGAAGCTCCTTTGTTGCTGTCCTCCTTTCGGGGGACAGCATAAGGAACCCCTGAAGATGGCCTAGCGACCATCTTCAGGGGTGTTGCCTCCTGTGAGTCTAACGACTCGGTGGAGGCGCGTGGCCGTTTCGCCTTGCGGGAAACGGTCACGCTGGGGGAAGAGGGGGGAGCCCTGGTTTTAGCCGGGGCTGGGTATGAACCCTTTTTGCCGCCAGCTTTACCAGGGGAGCGCCCGGGTTGGGTAGAGCCCGCAGAAGGGCTCCGAATGGGCGCGGAAACAACCGTGCTCGTTGGCCTGGATGGGCCAGGAGCAGAGGGTGCCTTTCGAACTACTGAGGCATATGACGTCCCAGGCAGAGCTGGGCGCGCCAGGACCAAGTCCTTAGCCTCGCGGAATGAGAGTCTATCCTGGGCCTGAACGGCCAGGATTTCTTTCTCCAGGAGATATGCACCACATTGCTTCGAAGAAGCAGGGTGCGGCTCTCCGCAATTGACACACTTGGCCACACACGATTTGGACTTATCGTGTGCGACCTTGGAGCAATTTACACAGACTTCGGGTGACCCCGACTTTGCACGTCTACATGAGCGATTCGTATGGCCGAAGCGGTGACAGTAATAGCACCGCCGCGGCAGTGGCACGAATGCCTTCACGCGGTAGCGGTACCAACCGGCACGCACCGACTCAGGGAGCTTGTCACTGTCGAACGTGACGAAGAGTGTAGGGGTGGGTCTCGAAGCCCCTTCCTGTTTTCTCATCACACGTTCGACCTTGACCGCCCCATGGTCGGCCAGCTCTAGGGTGATGTCCTCAATGGAGTAGTCAACGAGTTCCCTCGCATAAACTACTCCTTTCACAAAGTTCATGGTAGAGTGCGGCGTCACACTCACCGGGGTGCCATGAAGTGTCCGAAGAGCACTTATCTTGGCCGCCTCGGCGGGATTCGCTGCATTCGCCAGAAGGCTGCCGTCCGAGAAACGGGTCACCTTCGGCTCTCTACCAATTGCACTAGCTAATCCTCTCCTCTGATGGATCATGTTACCCTTGGACAACATGGTGCCATCAGTGGAGCGAATAACGAGGAAGCGTTTGAAGCCAGCGGGCTCGAAAACGCCAGGTAACCTCTGAATGAGGGGCCCCGATGTCATCGAGGCTCCGCCCTGTGCACTCTTGGTGTTAGTCTTGGTCAGGGGCTCCGCACACGAGGGGGTAGAGGGGCCGGATGTGCCGATCTTGGCTTGGTCGCCTACCAAAGTGGTAGCAGATCCATCCGTCCCCGCAGCCCCCGCGGATGGAGAGGAGCCCCGAGTCTTTTTCGTCTTCTTTGTCTTTTTCTTTTTTGGAGAGGAGGGCGGGGAATGAACCCGCTTTTCACCTCCGCCGGCAGAAGCCCCCAGGCCAGATGGACCGGCCTCAGCCAGGTCCCTCTCCGAAATGGAAAAGGTCCTGGTTGTCGTAGGGGCACCTGTCGGAGGAGATCCCTCCCCTTCTTTTACTGCCTCGGAGCCCTCAGCCATTTGGGGAGGACCTTGCATAGGGGCGGATTCGGGTTCGGTGCTTGGCGCCGAGCGCGAATTCCCCACCATGAAAGGCCCTACCGTCTGAGGCTGGGTCTCCTCAAGGACCATGTTTATCACAGGAGGGGCCTCCAGTTGGCCATCCCCTCCCAGGAGATCACAGGTCCCCTTGGCAGTGTCGCCAGTCTTGTGTGGGGAGGCACAGGCCTTGACCCCAGCAAGGTTTAAAATTCTTGCCAGCAGGTCTTTTGAGGGAAGCGACCGAAGGGGCCTGGCTTCCCTCTCCCCCCTAAGGGGGTTTGCCCTACCGAGCCGCTTTGATGCGGAGCGGCTGGCTAAGGGCTGCCTGCTGGCTTTCTTGGCAGTCCCCTTGGAAAGAAAAGAGGGGACTGCCGCTGGGAAAAGGGAGGTGCCCGAAAGCACCTCCAGAGAAGGGGGTGAGGGGGAGTCCCCTGCACCCGTAGGCGAAGGAGAGGAGTAAGCCTCCTCTCTGGTTAGAGAAATATGGAGGGTCCCCTGTGCAAGCACAGGGGGGGGGGGACCTCCATTTTCTCGGTGGAGCTGCCCGAGGGCGGCTCCGTCGATGAGCAAGGGGGAATTAAGGGGAGATGGTTTTTTTTTTCATCATTGGGCATGGTGACCCTCTTTGTTTTACGGGACGCAATCGCTCACCACCTCTTGCAGTAGCCCGCACTGCAAGAGGTGCTTACAGGCCCGGCAGAGCCAGGCGCCGCCATTTGGGACCACCCCTCCCGCCTGGTGGCCTGGCAGTCCTTCGGCATGGCGGCTCCACCTTAGACACGGCGTAAAACAGATAGAATGTGAAGAGGAGAGGAAAAGGGATGTGAGGAAGGTATGGGTGGGGATGAAGCAGGTTGTTAAAAAAAACCCATCCCGAACCGGAGCTGAGGGGTTAGGGAACAATGTCCCCTCCCCCCTCAGCCCCCATCCGGGGTGGTTGGCTTGAGAAGAAGGTCAGCATTCTACCCTGTGAAATTAGAGGCTGACAAGAGAAAGTTGTGGGAGAGGTTGTATGAAAAGCGACGAGGTAGGGGAGAAATCGGGCTATCTGAAGGAAGGAAGAGAGGCTAAGCTGGGGCCGGACGGAGCGCTGGATCCCGTCAGCACGGCGGCCAGGATGGCGAATCGCCGCGCCCCTTACGGGGTCTGGTGCTAGGAATCCCAGAATGGCATGCAGTCCACCGAGGCACCATGGCTACCAGACCCAACTCTGTCCAGGAGAGAACAGTTCTCCTGCTATGAAGTGCAGATAGAAAAAAGGTTGAGGGGGGGGGGGTTAGCTTTAATAATAATAAATAATAAGAATACTACTAATAAATTATAATAAAAGGAATGATAATAATATAAGAGAATGATAATACTACTAATAAATAAAGATAAAGTAGCGCTGAGAGAGAGCGAGGGGAAAACTTTCCCAGGCCCCATTAGTAAGGTCCTGTCAACCCAGCGCCGGGGTTTCCTCATTTACACTAAGGCTGGAAGGACATGCAGCTCCTCTGGGTACCAAGTGTAATAATCCCCAGCCATCAGCCCAAATCCAACCTTTTATGGTATGCACTGAAAACGTCATAGGCACTCTCCAGCCACACATACCGTTAAGCAATTTCTCTTAAAAACAAAGGTAATCAAAAGCATGAATTTGAACCCTTGTGGAATAAAGGCAACGGGTGAAGGGGTGGTTGGGATGAGGGAACTGATCAAAATAAGTTTGGTGCCAGAAGGGAACAAACAATTTCCTTCAGAATGAGTAAAAATTAAAGAATGAAATGGAGAGTTGAGTAATATGGGGTCATTCATTTAACAGGGAACAGGAAGAAAAGATGATAAATAGAAAGTCAGAAAAATAATTGCAATAAATTTTTTCAGACATAAATTGTGGGTCCTTGAAGTTGTGTTGAAATTTTCTAGGAACAAATTAATAAAAAGCTGTTTATTGCACAAGTTTAATACCAACTTTCACAATCTGATGTTTATTCCACTGGAAAACTTCAGTAGGAGGGGAACCACAGTTTGCTATGACAAATTGTGGAGTAAATGTCTAGGTGAATGGAAATAACAATCCATTTAAATAAAGTTGGCTGGCATATGATGCAGAAAGGCGTGGTTTGGACCACATTAAACTGCATGTCCTACGGAAATAAGCCACAAACCCCACTCAAATAAACCACAAAACCTCTCCCTAACACACACCAAATCCTTAATAAATTTATATGAAAGCAAAAAACATATGGTTGCTGCGACAAAGTTCTCCTAATGTGGCTTAATTCAATGAAGAAAGCAACAATCCTCCTAGAAAGTCATCTACCTAACCATGGCTGGTCTGAGTTTTTACACCCTGATGTAGCAAATGTGTGACAGAGAACATAACAGAATCTCTCATTCCCAATGTTAAGCAAAGAAACGGCTACCTACAACAATCCCCCCGACCCACACCAAAAAAACAATCAAGGAGATTTACCTGGATGCGACATCTGTAGCAAGGAGAATTGACTTCTCTTTGGATTTGAACTTATTCAGAACCCCCAATCTCTTATTTTGGTCCATTAATCCAAAGATTGGAAAGGCATTGAAGCCCAGTATCCTCAAGGTAATGGCAGTACTCAGAGTGAAGGAACATGTCATGCAGAAAATTATGACGGATTTGTCCTTTCCAATTTCATAAAGGAGGCAAGCCAGGTACACAATCTAAAATTAAAACGTGTTTCAGAAAAGATAAATATTACACATTTCCTGGTGCAAATCCTCCTAGTCTCTAGTACCTAAAGTAGCTCTCTTTGGGCTATTTGGAATACGTAATGTATGCTTTTATTCATTTCCATAACTTTACAATTTTTTAATGTTTTAAAAAAAACAAAAACATGTCCAGCTATGGTCTTAGTTTTAATAATAATTTGGCATGGTTGGCATCTCATGAATTCTCCCAACTGAGCATTTGTGGATATTTTATGCAACAAGGTAAAATCACAATCCCCCTTTATAATACATAGTTGGCTCTATAGTCATGGTATCTTTAACCAGTTGCCTTCCTTATGAGAATGTCATGGCTGAGACGTCTAAAGGTCTATAACAAAAATTTTAGTGAGAATGAGAATGTTTTTTCAATTTTATCATCATTTTTTCCACATCTTGTGACATTGCTGCATGCTTAGTAGACACATTATAAATTTAAACTGAGATGTTTTTAATAATGCTCGTAAGCTAGCACTCTAAGTTTTAATACTTCAGTTAAACTTTCTCTTTGTAGAAAAAACTAATATTTTGCCTCTAACCTTGTGAATGGCCCTTTTAGAGACTAAGAATTCAATTATTTTTTTTATTGGGGGGATAGGCGATTTTATTTGTTATAAATGACCATTTGCTCCAACTGACATTTATTCCTAAAAGAAAAACCATCTTTTTAAATCCTATCAAATATAACTAAATAAAATTCTGCCAAACAAATTTATTATGTAGTACCTTCACACATCAGTCACAGGTTGTAGCAAGAAATTCAAATAATTATTAATTCAATAACATTAAATTTCTGAGAATGCGGAGAACTCTATTCCTCATAGTATACACCTGCATGTAATTAAGGACAACATTATGGTATATAAGATTCAAGCTCCACAATGTCTAGGAATGTGTACATGAATAAAATACATTACCTTATACATGTATGGAACAAATAGCATGTATTGTTTGAGGGTTTTGACTGTCTGAAACTTGGATGATATCTCAATTTTAACTGGTTCGGTCAACATGACACGTTGCAATTTATTCACCTGCAAAAGACCAGGCAGAAATGAGTGCTGAATCAATGAGCAGTAAATCAAGAAATCACAATAAAAAGTGAAGAAAAAGAAAATGCCAATTGTTTTGAATGAAAAAGGAAATATGTAGAAGAAAGAAAAAGTAACAAGATTCATTTTGTAGTTGTGAAAAGGGTTCTGAATTAAAGTACTTTGGAGGAGGAGAATTATCCAAATCCTATCTCCAAGGAGAAGTATATAGAAAAGATGACCAAGTACTTTAGAAAACCATTCTAGTTAAAGTATGTTTTAATTGTGTAAACTTTTAAAATATAAATTAAATCTTTCATGTAAGTTAGGCAAATAACCCTACTTTTTTTTCTAATGTGTACAGAACAAATGGCTGATCGGGTAATCTAGTCTTCATGGACTCTTTGGTGCCCTCACTCCCCCAATTTCTACATGTCCAGAAACCGATCAGAAGATAATCACAACATTCAACCAGCTTACAGCAGCCATGGCATCACAGATACAGCTACCCAAGGGTAACATATTCAAGAGCCTTGAGAGCTCTCACGGAATGATGTGGTGACAAATAGTCATAGGCGGTACCCTCCAAGGTGGCATTCTGGGCATAACCCCAAAAGAATGACGATTATTGGGGATAATTGTAGAAAAAGTTGGGGCATAGAGGAAAAGGAAGAATGTGCCAGCTTCCCCAGGGTCTGTCAACTCTGAATACACTGTGTATCATTACACTCAGGGTGCCCCCTGGGGAGTGTGGGTGTCCTTTAGCTCAAGGAAATGCTGTGATGGACTTCTGCAAAAGCACTGCTGGAGCACTCCTTTTCTCACAGGTCACTCATTAGATTGAGTTTTGGATAGGACCCATCAAATGATCAATTTTCATTGAGGAATGAGAGTTTTGAAAGGGAGTCTGAAATCCAAGGGTCCTGTAAATATGGTCAAACTTTTGATCCTGAGTACCTCAGCACAGCAACTTCAACAAGGCAGCTCCTGTTCCCATTACCTAGTTCAGTCCTACCTCACATCCTCATCCATAAATATATCCAACCTATTCTTAAAACTCCTCAGGGAGGACGCTTCTATCACAGGACTAGTGAGTCTATTCCATTCATTACCACTTGATTTGTAAACCAATTTTTGCCAATCTCTTTTTTTAACATCTAAACTTGTCCAGCTGCTATATGTCCTATTCTGTTCACCTAAAAAAGAACCTTACCTCTGTCTCCTCTATTATAACTTTTTACCCACTTGATGACTTCAATCAAGTCTCCTCAAACTCTTCTTTCCAATGTATGAAGATTTAAGTCTCTTAAGCCTCTCCCTATAAGGTAAGCTCCTCAATCCATGAATCCTTAAGTAGTCATTCTTCTTTGCACAGACTCAGGCAAAGAAATATCCATCCTATAATTGCCAGGTACAGTTTCAGAATGACATCAGCACTCCTATTACTTACACTCCTCCCAATAAACCTCCAATAGCTTATTAGTTCTATTCCTAGCACTTATGCACTGCTTTCTAGCCCAGAGGTCAGAAATTACCAGGACAAATAAGTCTCTTGCATTCTGACCTTCCTAAAACTCTCCAAGTCAGTTTATAATTATTCAGAGGATTACACCTATCCATACTAATACACTACACTTGCTTATGCTAAATTGCATTTTCCATTTCTCTGCCCATTGTGATAGTATGATCAATTCAACTTGCAATATACCTTAGCATAAGAGTCAAACCAGTCAAACCTAATATCCTGCCTTAGTATCATCAGCAAACTTCTTCAGGTCTCTAATTATACCAAGTCAATATCAATAATATAAATCAAGAATAACAACAGCCCCAACAGTGACCCATGAGGAACCCCACTAGCAGCATTCCCAAATTCAGATTGAATCCCTGTCTATACTAACTCTTTGCTGTCTGTCGCTAAGCCATGACTGAAACCAGCTAAAAATACTACCATCAATCCCATTGGCTTTAGCTTTATTCAAAAGTTATAAGTGTGGCACCCAGTCAAAAGCCTTGTGTATTCCTACTAAGGCAGAAGTCACTGTAATCACCTTATAGCCTAATGCTAAGCTAGATTAAAAAAAAGAAGAAAAGCAAAACACCAAAATAAAAGAAGAAAACAAGAAGCAAAAAAGCAAGATGAAGGAAGCACACACCAACATTATGGGTGGGGTGGGATAGGAGACATGTCTCTCCCCGGTGCAGGAACATGGAACCTACAACAAAGAGAATAAAAATAAAATGGAGAAGGCCAACATCCTCCAAAAAGTGACATAGTCCACAAGTCTTGTGTACACAAACGTCACAAGTACAAGGGACAAACGGCAGTGACCCTGCTCGTCCCCCCCTATCCCCGTATAGGTAACGTGCGCGAAGAGCACCCAGACTGAGACATTCAGCAAGAATCTCCCAGACAGTCTGGGAGACAACACAGTTGTTGCACTAAAGAGCAGGCGAGTGTCCCCATCAAATGGTCGTAGTATGCCAATTCAAAGACAACAGAAAGTGACCTAAAGCCATTGGGAAATTGGGGGGCAGGTCCATGCAAGCAGTTATGGTGCAATGCCACACAACTTTAAGTTCCCCTTGGCCATCTCCGGTCTTCTTTGGCATGCAGCCCAGAGGGCTACCCTGATTCATGCCATTTAGTTGGAGTGAGGAAGAGCCAAACACTGGTCTGGTCTCCCAGTCCTCATGAACTCTTTGGTGCCCTCATGTCCAGGAACCCAGCATAAGATAATCTTGACATCCATAAGGCTCATGGCAACCATGGCATCACAGATACAGCGAACCAGGGGATGTTGAGATTCCAATTCCCCAAGAGCACTCAGGGCCCTTGGGATCTAGAGATCACAATCTCATCACTGAACCAGGCACATGTTATCTCACCATACCAAAGTGTATTACAACCAGCTTGGCCATGAAGACAGATGCAGCACCTGGTATACCCCCACTGACTTCAAACTGAAGGGACACTAACCACTCCTGGGACTATGAGCTATCATATACACTGGCACAGAGCCATCATTGCCCAAAGTGCGCTTCAAAAAGGACAAAAGTAATACTCTCGGCGATGGAGGGTTTTTTTTATAGTTTTTACGCACAATCCTTATTTAGGCTCAGTGTGCTGAAAGAAAGAAGAGGCTAAGCTGGGGCCGGACGGGGCGCTGAGTCCCGTCAGCACAGCGGCCAGGAACGCAAACCGCCCACCCCCTTACGGGGTCCCGGCGATGTGGAAACTTTGGAAGCAGAGGCAATGGTGCCACTGGTCTGAGCTACCCTGAACTCTCAAAGGAATTTCCTAACCCTAAACCCAAAGAGCTTATGGTATGACTGGTATCGCTCGGCAGCATAAGCAGCGTCGAGATCGGCTGCAGATGCAGTGAGCGCTGTCAGAGAGTGAGGGAGGCGCCAGGCTCACAGGTACTGGGTTCATAATGCACTGTGTACAGCGCAGAACAAGTGGCATCTCCCCAGTATCGACAAGTAAGCTCTCAATAGGAGACATGCGGAAGGTAGCAGTTACCAGCCAGACCTGTGTGGTGAATCGGAATCCACCTTCGGCGATACATGCTAAGCTGCGGATGCATAAAACTTGCATTTGTAGTCAAGCTTCAAACGAACAAAGGATCGGTAGAAAAGCAAGGCAATAGTAGCCCTATTAGCACTCTGGGTGTTGCATGTCACGGAATGAAGGATGTCCATGGCACAGATACAAGACGTTAAGGCTGCGATGGGCCTCAGTCAAAAACACGGCCAAGGAAACAGTGTGAATCCACCACTTCCAGGCGAACCCTGTTTAGGAACAAATCCGGGTCGGGGTGGAACCGTGGATGGTGGCAGAAGTGCACCACCTTAGTCTTGGCCAAGGAAAACAAACTTGCGCATTTCAGCAAAGGGAGAGATGCAGTTCAATTGAGTTGATGTTCCAGAGTTGTCATCTGGGCCGCACAATAAGATCAAAAGGTCATCCACGTGGGCAATATTGACTGCCTTGGGCACATGCTCACTGCAAATGGACCATGCATCAGTGGGAAGATGTCTTAGGTCCGACCAGACCACATTCCAGTTGTTCTTGACCCCAGGGAATATTAGAGTCTGCAGGAGTCCAGGGGAGCAGTGGAATCGAAAGTGCACAGTGCCAACAGTAAAGCATGGTGGCCACTAATTTTATGGGGCTGCATGTCAAGTTCAGGGGTGGGTTCTCACAGTTTGTGATAGTACCAAGCTTTTTTGAAAGATTATATGCTTCCTGTAGCCTGTCCAGAAATTGCCAAAATTTGATTTTTCCAGCAGGAAAAAGTCACAAGTCTGCATCTACCATAAGGTTGTTTTGGGACAACACTATCACGGTTATGGACTGAGGACCTGTCTTTGGATATGAATTCACTTGAAAACCTATGGCAGGACCTGAAAGTTGATGTAAGACATCATCAGCCAGCCTTCAAAAGCAACTGAAGCCAGTCATCACCAAGGAGTGGGAAAGCATCACACCCTTGGGGAGAGGAAGCATCGATGAATAAATTGCTCTCATCCCTGCCACAGGGATGCTGAACATTCTACTGAGCTTCTTGCATCAGTTTGGTGATGCTGTAATTTTCACAGAGCTTCATTGCCTTATTTATTAGATGTTTCTGGTTAATGTTTTGGCAAATTTTGTCTTTTGTTTTTCTTGTTGATTCTTTCCTTATTTCACTGTTAAATTCATATTGATAAGCAAATAAAAACTTTCTAACCCTCCATTTATCTAGTTTCCTAAAATTTCTAAGGTGTCCAAAAACTTTGGCCTGCAGCTCTACTTGGGGCATAGAGGAGGTTGCAACTCTCTAAAACACGTCCTACCTCCCACTAGGGGGTGACCAACCTTAACACAATTCTATCCCCAACTATACTTAACCCTCTCTCAATTTTTTCTTACCAGCTACTCTACCTCCAGTCCCATAGCATTGTTTGGCACCAACATACAAATAAAATCCTAGCATGCAGATAATGCATTATTCCCACTCTCACCTTAGTGGTCATGGTGGCTGAAAATAGAAAAACCTTCTTCTCACAAGGTAGTGCTTGCATTATCGCATTCACCTCATCCTGAAAATCCATCTGAAGAATTCGGTCAGCTTCATCCATCACCTGCAGATCATGGCTAGATTAAGGGAGTATACCTGCATGCTCACATAGGCTGCATTTTTTTTAGAACCATCTGGCAGTTGCCAACAAGGGCATAGATCGCTATGATTACATAAGAGTTGCAATGAAGATGTGGCGAATGGTGACAGTCTGTGGTTGATGTGTGTGAGAGCCATTTTGTCTACTAGGGGTTTTCACCCCTTAGTCGGTCCTTTTACCCTACTTTTCTTCGTTTATGATAGAGTAGTATGGTTGGGATAGCTTAAATTGTTCATTTTTTATATATCTTTACTTTCTGTATTGTCAATTTTTAATCCTTTTTTTTAGATATAGTTTTGAATAAATCATATTACAAACAAAACTTAGTTTACCTTAATGATTATCTAAGATAAAACTCCTTTTCAATTGTAATTATTTACTAGCCTGATATACCAAAGACATTGTAAACCAACACAGTTAAGTGCCCTATGCCCCTCAGGCTGCCTGATTTACTAGCCTGATATACCAAAGACATTGTAAACCAACACAGTTGAGTGCCCTATGCCCCTCAGGCTGCCTGATTTACTAGCCTGATATACCAAAGACATTGTAAACCAACACAGTTGAGTGCCCTATGCCCCTCAGGCTGCCTGATTTACTAGCCTGATATACCAAAGACATTGTAAACCAACACAGTTGAGTGCCCTATGCCCCTCAGGCTGCCTGATTTACTAGCCTGATATACCAAAGACATTGTAAACCAACACAGTTGAGTGCCCTATGCCCCTCAGGCTGCCACCAGTAATTCTTGGGAGTTTCCTTCTGTTACCTTTTTGTAATCACTGACTTCCTGAGCTGAGAAGCGCAGAGTCAATGAAGATTTCCTTCCAGTGAATTGTCAGTAAAACTATTGTGCTACCAACCACGATTACTCTCGTGAAAGGGGTACACTCCGCGAGACACCCTAGCATAGCCGGTCCGTGAAAGAGGAATGTTCTACCCTTCCCATTCCTCCCCTCCTTTTGTTTGAGGTGGTCTTTGTAAGGCTAACATGTAGCTAGAATTACTCTTCTTGGTGTTTGAGTTGGGAGTTTTATTGGTGGGGAGGGGGTTTTAAGGCAGAACTGTAGCCAGATTTATTTTTGTCAATAACATTTTTTGGGCCACAGTATATTTTATTATGTAAATATTCTTGGGGCTATTAAATCTAGATAGCTTGGTGTGTTTGTCTCCTTGCTAATGGACCTTCATCTCTCCAGAGTTCTCATGTCCCGACCTATAAAGTGAAAGTTTACGGAGAAACATAACCCCAATTTATGCCATTCTGATATGCATATGAGTGGACTCTGGTTCCAAATATGATCTCTTGGTTTTGCAGTGAGGAAAATTTAGAAGCGAGTTACGTTATCCCAGTCAATAGTAACCTGAATTGATTACTCAGGATATGTACCTTTCACACCTTTTTACTTCATATAACTTTAGCCTATATGTGGAGCAGGGAGTCAAGGGAGGAAAACAAGCACAATTATATCAAATGGAGATGAGTGAGAAATAGGAAGATGAAAAATGGTTTCTCAAACAGCATGATTGATAAACAGCTCCAATCACTTTTAAATAACCATTACAAACATGGGGATAAAACTGTAAGTAGTCATGGAGAAACCAGATGTCCATGACCTATAAAATAGATGAAAAAACCATCAAGGAGATTATTAACCATAACATCAAGGTTAAAAATCCAACTCAGCATCTATTATAAAACTACAAAAGCCAGCAACCTTCTGATGAAAAATAACATCTGCCCTAACTCCTTGAATCTCAAGTCAATCAACATAGTTTACGAGTTCACCTGCCCCAATAAAGACTGTAAGCTTTATAACTCTAAATATATTGGCATGACAACTACCATACTTTTGAGGAGATTAATGATGCATCTACAAAGCGGAGGGCCAAAAAACCATATGGAGAGTGTACATAATATTAACCTAACGAGAGATATGCTCGTTGACAACACCATTATGAAAAGAAAAGAGGTTAATAAAGTGAAGCTTAACATCTTAGAAGCCATTTTAATAAATGAAGATAAGCCGGCCATCAACAATCAAGTGACAAGCTGGAATTTTACGTTAAAACTATTTTAAAAATTCCACGTACAAGAGTGGTCCATTTCCTCTAATGTTACGTTCAACTAAGGAGAATAAATACCCCTTAAAAACCGTTTTCTTTCTCTTAACTTTCTGCCAGATCCTCACTCCACTCACTACATCAGTAAAGTAGGCAAGAAATTCCATAACACTCCAAAGATGATCGAATAAGATCAAAAGCTTAGCATTTTAGTTTGGTTTTTACCAAACATATTCATTTAAAAAAGAGATGAATAGTGGACAAATAATCCACCATCTACAAGATGGAATAAAAAAGATAGTTAGAAGAAGAGAAAGTTGCCAAAGGAAATTAATTAAGGCAAAATACACAATGGTCTTCAATAAAATTTATATATATATATATATATATATATATATATATATATATATATATATATATATATATATAGGTTGAGTGCTGTACATATTTTATTTTGTAAGTGTGAAGAGTTTGCTATGCATTTAGTCATTTCTGCCTTATTTATCAGATTTTAAATAAAATCAATAGTTAAAAAATACTCTCTCCTCTTTGAACCACTGAGCTGGCCTTGTCTGGGTGATAGGAAGAATTGTTGAGGGAGTCACAATCCCACGGTCACAATGCAACCTGCAGGTATTGTTTATAGAGGGTCCAAAGCCTCTCTTCTGACAAAGCATGAAGTAGCTGGTCAAGTCCTTAAACTTAGGCAAAAGGTTGAGGGGATAGTTGGCTCAAAAAATATTAATGATAAGAGGGAGCAAGGAGGAAGTGCACCAACAAATTTCCCCAAGCTCTGTCGGCGAGTTCAATTCAACCCAGTGATAGGGATTCCCCCTAATTTGCACTCAGTTACCAACTGCAGGTAGACAAAAGATTAAGTGGCTAGACATAGAGTAACAAACCACCACCCACAAAATGAGCAAGAGTGAAGAGGAAGCACACCAGCAACTTACCCAGGCTCTGTCATAGTTCAAGTCAACCCAGTGACAGGGCTTCCCAAATTTGCACTCATGCCGGAAGGACATGCAGTGCCTCCAGGTATCAAGTGTAACAGGCTACACATGTAGCCCCTGTGGATAATTAACAGGGTCATCCTCTCCAAAAAATGTTTGTTTTGAGACTTGCACTAAAATTCATCATCATCATAAACCCAGTTTCCTCACAAAATTGACTCAGCACTAAAAACCTACCCACTCCTCTTCACAAATCACCTCCATGTATGTCTAAACAATATCATCCACTTACTTCTCAATCATCAGTTTCTTTCCTAAACACTCATTAATAAGTGGCCTCCAAACCATTCAAACACCCTGAAACTCTCCTGTACTCTCTTCACAGTAAGTTTTCATACATTCTTCTTTGAAACATTCACTGTTGAATCACCCTATGGTGTCTACGATGGTAAAACACCTAATATAATAATAATAATCTTTGAGACAATACCATGTAAGAACACCTTTTCACACCCTTTTTCACAACATAAATACCTCTTACCAATTTATTAATCATGATCAGATATCCATTTGCACTCTCACTCAAGTTCTTTCATTCATCCATACCTTAGGCTCACTTCTGTGTACCAATGTTGGCACAAGGATAGTCTCAAACAGCTTCCCGCCTCCCCCTGGTGCAGGACATGCAACCTACAGAGAAAACAACAAGAAAAAACCCCACCTAGTTAAATAAACGGGAGAAGGCTGGCCTCCCCCCAAAAGTCCCATTTCTCATCAACCTCACACCCCTTTCCATTTGTAATTCTCTCAGTACTCCATCTATAAAGACAACAGCACCCAGCCTTGTCTTACCTTCCTCTCATACCTACATATATCAAACCACTCTATGTGAGGCAAACCAAAAGAGATTGAAAAGTAATCTACATAGATGCTCAAGGCAGAGTGACACTGAGGGCGCTTCCCTGTGGAGTGCCCTCCTCTTGACCTGGTGGAGCAGAGAGTGCTCCCCGCAATTTGTACCCAGAATCAACAATCTCAAAAGAACTTGTATGAAGGTGAGGCATCCCCTCATCTATAGTGTAGAGGGTCTCCATGATACCTTGTTGACATGTTGTACCATAAGCCTTCTCCAGATTTAAATCATTTTGGCAAAATGCTTTCTACGAAGGAAGGCCTTTTGGGTAGCATTTTCCAAATGGAGCGGAGCACCCAAAGTGAAGTGGAACTTGTGAAAGCTACACTGTGCTGGAACAGGTAGCCTCCAATGTCCAGGTGGAAGTGGCCCAGCTTAAGATATTTGAATAGGAAAGTGATAAATACCATAAAGGTCATCAACAACTTCCCATCCATTGGGAGGGCACAGGGAAAGATCAAGAGAGGAAAACCGAGCAGTTCGCAAACAGTGGGGTGTGAACTCATTCACATTAAGGACACCAATCTCCAGCTCTATATTAAGGTCTGCCAGAACCCAATGCCTGAGACTGTGTAGTTCCTCTAAAGGGGGAACTTCAATACCTATTAATCCCTAATTTATATCTAGGAAAGCAGACACATATCTATCCATGATATAAATAAAATATCCACCAATAAATTAATGAAGATTAACAGAATACTCAACTGGACTGTAAGTTAAAAATAGCTCTTGCTCCAAGGTAACCTAACTTGATTGAAATTTGAGTCTACTTCATGAATAAGTAGAAATCAAGGATAACTAATTAGAGAAAGTAGAATACTTCTTTTGGATAAAGAGAAAAAAATTCAGGTATTTTATTTTATTCCTCATAACTGATTACCTAAATGAATAATCAATTTAAGCAGAATCCAAGTTTAGGATGAAAACAAAATTAATCAGTTAGGAACAAAATAAAGATGTAATAAACACTAATGGATCAAAATTGCAACAAGCAATGATAGAAGGAATGCAATGGCTAAGGAGCTAGAATTGCAAATGTATACCATTATTAAATAAAGGTGATGACTGATGAGACTACTAAATATTCTGCATCAGAGTAAAATGAAGTAAAAACTTAGATTTGATGAAAGCAAAAGATGAGTGACATTACCACACAAGGTGGCAGGTTTATAATCTATTGTATACTACATTACAAGAAATCATAGCATAGGTCTACTTCACACACTGCTCTATCTAGTCCCTTTTACACAATTCCATGATGAATTCCAAGCCCTTTGACATCCCTTCTTCTGAAACCCCAATAATAGGCCCGGATCCACCTGGCCAGCCTGCAGTGTGGACATCACTCAGCCTTGCTGAGCTACCAAAAAAGCCTGCAAAGGACCATCACAAATACCTGACTAGAATGCAACACAATCTCACACTAACACCACAATATATACTCTTTGAGGGCTCCATGGGAAATGATTATCGTGGTTGGAGGGGCATACAATCTTCCAGATATCAGCTGCAAAATACTGACAATACTATCCCCAACACCCCCTTGCAAGATACACTGGAGCCTGGAGGGCATGGAGTGAAACTGTAGTTTAACATGGTATCCAACCAGCAACAACTTTAAATGCCACCCAAACTGGAAATCCATCTAGTGACTAACCAGACCCAATGTGATCTAACTTCAATGTAATCAATCAGAAGTAGCGCTCCTGCTCAGACTGTAGCCCTCAACCCAGATAAATGTCATCGTTAACTAATAAAACCTAATTCAAACTTAATATATTAAATATACAGTAAACCCTAGATATAACAAACCTCAATATAATGAATTTTGGATATAAAAACCAAATTTCCTGGCCAAACTCCATCAGGTTTAACAGGCAAGCATTACGACCAGCCTGAGTGAGTGTTGGTGTATCATATGTCTCCTACAGTGCAAGGTTCGTATCAATACTATGTTTTGTAGTCCACTTAACTTTATTAGTAATTACATACATATTACATATCCATGAACTTAGTTTGTTATTTCCATTGCTTTTAATGCCCATCAGGTTTAACGAACTTTTGGCTTTAACGAACGACCCCCCCGCCCCATATAGTTCATTATATTGAGGGTTTACTGTATTTAAAAAAAATTCAAGATGTAAATAATAAAGAGAACAATCCTCTTACAGCTAAACATTGCAAAAACTCATCAAAATTCAGGGAAGAAATCTCAAAAAATACTAATTCAATCTGAAGGTAGGATAAACCAATTCCTATTAAAGGAATAGGCAAGCACCTCTTAGCCTTTAGCATATTTCCCTTCCTTAAATAGGATACAATGCCAGGTAAATCCTTTATGTATATTTCACCTTAAATCTTCCAAGTTGTAATGAAAAGTGGTTAAATGTTATTATTGCACTCCAACTTCTAGTAGTAGAAAACAAATTACAGTTCAATAAGCTGAATAAGTGAAAAGAATCTTTTTTACCAAATACTTTAATTTTTTAAGCTGGAAATCTTTGGTCTTTTTGAGATGGTCTAGGAGCCTGCCAGGTGTTCCAACGAC
This sequence comes from Ceratothoa steindachneri, assembly GCA_963969495.1. Lineage (NCBI taxonomy): Eukaryota > Metazoa > Arthropoda > Malacostraca > Isopoda > Cymothoidae > Ceratothoa > Ceratothoa steindachneri. The sequence continues at coordinate 13,612,126 of OZ018329.1, read as the reverse complement.
AATATGTGGCTTTGCCCTCAATGCATCTGCCTGCTGCCTCATGTCAATGCCTCCCACAACAACACAAGATGTGATTTGACTGGCTTGACCTTACAAACAAAAAAATATTACATTTTCACTCCAAGTGCTCTGTAAAGAAGGTCAAAGTCAAATCAGAGTGATTTTTTTCATTGGAAAAAATGCGCAAGGAACAAAGACATTTTCCTTAAATGGCAAAAAAAAGAGGGGGAAAGGCAGGCAGAATAAAAGGTATTAAAAAAAAATAGCTAATTACCCAAGGCATCAAGTTGCTCTTTTATTTGAAAGGCCAACTCTCTGGTTGGTGTTAAAATAAGAGCAAAGAGCCGTTGAGGTTTACACATGAGGTTTTGAAGAATGGGAAGAGCAAAAGCCCCAGTTTTTCCTGAGCCTGTTTCTGCAAGACCAATGATGTCATGACCTGAAAAAAATTTAAATTAAAATCATTTAATTAAAATCAAACCAATAATTGTTTTTACTACGGATTAAGAAATGTACTCCAATGAAGGCTCACTCAATAGAGAAATAAAGGGAATTCAAAAGCATGAAAGGAATCAAATTCTATTCATTTACTGAATAAAAATAGTAATAGGTGGATTTCTACTACAAGTTTTGAAGACTCAAAATAAATAGCAAAGTTGGAGGAAGCCTGTAAGTGCGGAAAATAAATTAGCCCCAGCCCAATTTTAATCATGAGCATTATACAGTGGCGGCAACAAAAAAAGTGACATGTGACAATTCAGAGAAAATGAAACAGAAAAATGTAACTTACATATTTTATTATGAATATTTCATGAAAGTTAATACTTGGTCATGTTGCCCTTGCACTTGATGATCATCCTGAGTCGATTGGGCATTGATTCAGTAAGGTTTGCGAAGTAGGTGGGGTCGATCGTAACCCAGATCTTCTTCAGTGATTCTATCAGATCCTTGATGCTGCCGAGTACTGGCTCTTCAACTTTGGTTTTCATCAGATTCCAAGCATTCTCAATAGGATTTAGGTCCGGGGAATTACCAGGCCACTCCAAAACACTAATATTATTATCATTGAAGAACCTTTTCACTAACTGGGACCTGTGAGCAGGGGCACCATCATGCATGAAAAATTCACACTGATGAATTTGCCAAAATGGCAGCATGTGCTTCCTCAAAACTTCCAGATAGTTAGTCCCCCTAATGGTTACATTCTTGGGAAGGAAGTACAGACCCCTCTGCCCTTGTTTCCACTAAAGGCACCACACACCATCACACTATCAGGGTGCTTCACAGTTTTCACGGTATATTTTGGTTTATACCGAGACACATTGCTGGGACGACGCACGATCTTTGACTCTCCTCTGACCAGCCTAAAGGTGTTTTAATCACTGAACATAACCTTCTTCCAATGGGCAGCTGTCCAATGTTTATAGGTCTTGCACAAATTGAGCCTTTTCATCTTCATAGTCTTGGTAAGAAGTGGCTTCTTGGCAGCGCGGCGAGCCGGTAGGCATAAGTCCTTCTGTAAGCAATGACGGATGGTCCTGAGGGCGACGTTCTGGAGGAGGTCTGGGTGTTTTTTCTTGATTGAAGCGGAGGTTACAGAAGGGTCTGACATCACTTCACGCCTTAGGATATTATCAGTCCTTGGAGATGTCTTCCTAGCTGCACCAATGCCCTCCTTCATCTTTGGTATGGTACCTGGTGGCAATAAATCAGCTGCCCGTTTTAGGCGATGAATCGTATTTTTTGAGGTTCCTAAATCTGCTGCTACATCAATAAAAGACTTTCCCTGCTCTAATAGGGTCAAGGCACGGCTTTTCTCTGTCATAGAAAGCTTTTTCCGCCCCATTGTATCCATTTGCACAGAAGTTATAGCACGTCAAATGTAGGCACGAATGCAGGAAATCAGCACGCTGGAGTGCCATACACTAAAGCCTAACTGTACGAGCTCAAACGAGACACTGAGTTCCAGTAAAGCGCAGTTCTCTTGTCTTAGCTCAGGAGAGTCGTCCACTTGCGGCATAAGCCCCGCACCTTTTCATTGGCTAGTTGGCAAGTAAAATCGTGAAAACGATTTTGTGTATCGATTTCTGTTGCCAATATTAAATGTCACTTTTTTTGTTGCCGCCACTGTACTACAGACTGCTACTGAAGGCATGGTTGCTGAAAAAACATTTAACCTAAGTATTATCTATATTAAAAACAAGACATAAAAAATCAACCAAAGCCAAAATCTAACCCCCAAAGAAAGTGCATGTTCCAGCATTGGAGGGAGGCAGGCCTCCACCCTGTGCTGGACCATGCAACCAATACCAGACAACTATATATAGCGGAGGAGGCCCCCTTGCATCATCCAGAAATTCTATTAGGCTACAATCAGGTATGCACAAACCCATCCAGAGTACAAGGGACAACCGGTAGCAATCCCACTAATCCTGGTATAAGAACAGGTACCATGTACCAAAATCTCCAGGACTGGGACACTCAACAAGAATGTGCCAGAAAGTCTGGGGGGACCCTGCAGTCATCACAGTAAGGTGTGGGGGAAGCCTGCCAAGAGAGTAGCCAATTCAGAGAGAGTAAATTAGCTTGAAGATCCAAAAGTGAAAGATACTTAGAAAAATCAGACCACTTTCCAAGGATTTTTTTTTTTTAAGGGGCTATCTGGCGACTGCCAACTTAGGCATAAGTCGCCGTAAACAAACAGCCTAGTTCTAGGCTACTTTAAAAAAATTGAAAAGAAAACAATAAAAAGAAATAACAATTAGGAAGCAATAACAATAACAAAACAATAACAAAAACAACTAAACCTAGTTAAATGAAAGGGAGAAGGCTGGCCTCCCCCCAAAAGTCAACAAGTCCACCAGTCAATGTGCATGCACTCGTCCCGAGTACAAAGGACAGGCAGTAGCGACCCCGCCCATCCCGGTACGGGGACAGGTAACGTGCGCGAAGATCACCCAGACTGGTACATTCAACAAGAATGTGCTGAACAGTCTGGGGAACGACGCAGGCATCGCAATAGGGCGCAGGTGAGCGCTCCATCAAATAGCGATGCGTCACACGAGTGTCTCCGATTCTGAGACAACAGAAAGCGACCTGAAGCCGTCACAGCATTGGGGGATAGGTCCATGAGAACAGTCACGGCACAATGGCATGCAACTTTAAGTTCCCTTCGACCGTCTCCCATCTTCTTTGCCAAGCAGTCCGAAGAGCTGCCCATATTCCTGCCATGTAGTTGGTGTGATGAAGAGCCAAATGCTGGTCCAGTCGCAGAGTCCTCACAGACTCTTTGGCACCCTCATTCCCCGCAATTCCTACATGTCCAGGAACCCAGCAGAAGATAATTTCAACATCCGCCCGGCTCGCCAAAACCGTGGCATCACGGATATCGCGAACCAGGGGATGCGGAGATTCCAATGCCCCGAGAGCACTCAGGACACTTTGTGAGTCACTATAGATCACAATCCAGTCTCTGAACCGGGCACGTCGCGTAATCTCCCGTACCGAGTGGTGTATTGCCACCAGCTCGGCCGTGAAGACAGACGCAGCCACTGGCAGAGCCCCACTGATTTCAAACAGAGGGGATACGGCGCACTTTCCAAGGAAAAGAAATGACAAATTATTGAAAGAAAAAGTGACAAGTTCTACGAGAGTGACCTTGTTGAAAAGAGATTAGTGCTTGAAAGAACAAGATTGTAAATGAAACAAATTTATGAAAGAAATCTTTTAGAAATGGGTATCTAGAGCCAGACAAAGAATAATTTCACATATCAATTATTTCATATACCTTCAATAGCTACATTACTTAAGATTTATGTTTGTAAAATGGTATTTGCATTAGGATTGGTAATAGTTTGGAGTTCTTTTCACTTCACTCTTGCGATATCCTAATCCCTTTTTGTGAGTACACAGTGTATGTTCCTGAAATCAAGGTGTGTTAAGTACATAAAATTTAATTTGGGAATTGTAAACTCTTTGGCAACCATGGACTAAAAATTTAATGCTAAGGTTTCATCATCCAAGATAAATGGTTCCAAGTGCATCTCAGATGATACTTCTTACATAGGTAACTAAATTATCTCTTAAGACAAATTACCTTTCAATGCACTTGGTATAGCTTTGATTTGAATTTGCGTTGGTGATGCCCATCCTATTCTTTTACAGGCACTACAAAGTGCATCATTCACTCCCTGAAAGAAAAAAACAAAAGTCATTTCCCTTAAAACAATATGGTCATTAAAAACAACTTCTCAAAGCCCATGGCTCGAGCAAAGATTTCAAAATGAAGAATTTATTAGTTACCCCTATGCTGCATAGTTCAATATATATATTGTCTACATCCTAGCATGTGTGTGCGTGTGTCCGTCTGTGCATCAAACAAAAGTAAAGAATGGGGTGTTTTTTTTCTTGCAGACCAATTTTGAATGTGTTGTGAAATAAAAAAAATTCCTCTCACAGTTTTTTTAATTTTGTGAGCAAAGCTAACGAGTGCTGCAGGCATAGCAAAAAAAATGTCTGTAGGGCATATTTTTGATGGTAAATAGAATAAACAGTCTATGAAGTTAGAAAATGGGCAGTGAAGACTAAATAGGGAAGATAGAAAACAATACTAAGATAGTAAGAGAGGTTAAAACTTTGGGCGAGTGGATTATCAAGGGGTTAATCTATTCTTTTTTTTTCCTGTTCTGTGTATCAGGCTATAGCTTAGCCAAGTGGAAATATCACATGATTATAGCAGAGTTAGTCACATTGAGTATGGCAAGTTGACAGATCGAGTCCCATTTAGGGTTGCCTTTACTGGTTGCTGTCACAGTGAGCGTAATTCCTCCCAATTTGCTCTCAGATCTCTCATATTCAATTGTACAATATTTATTATTCTCTTATTTGTGTCCATAAGAGGAGCAGTTTAGCAGTACCTGAAGCTGGAATGCCCTTTGGTTTAGGAAGGGCTTGCAGCCTCTGTGGTTTGCTAATGGTTAAAGTAGATGGTTGTTTGAGGGTGGGTGGATAATGGAGTGGTGCTGCTTTCCCAGAGGAATGGTTCTCTAAGATGGGGGCCTCAACAGGCTTCCACAGAACGTATATTTGAAGGGGGAATGGTAGGGCTGGATGAGTCCTTACAAGATTTCTCCTCTCGGGTGGGTATGGCCTGCAGGAAAAGGCCTGAGGAGCAGGGGGTCTCATGTTGGGGGAACTGCTCCTTTCGGATCGGGGTGGCCTGAGAAGCAGAAGCCTCCTGTGGGGGCAACTGCTGTTTCATGGTTATTGTATGCCTGGAAGCGGTGGGAGTAAGCCCAGGGGGGTCCTGGGCACTCTCAGCCCTTTGAAAACCCACCTTTTGGGTGGGTATGGCCTCCACTGTAGAGGCCTGGGGTGTACTTATGTTATACACAGCTAGTTGTTTATTCAGCTTAATTCTGTGGTATGGTGGTTCTCATTGCTTCGACTATAGAGGTGCCTCTTGTCCCGATCATAGATCGTACCTTCTCTCGAGCCTCCCTAAAGTTGAGGTGATCCTTTTCTCTGAGGGTTATGAATTCCTCTTCAAACTTATACATATTGCATTTTTTTGCTAATGCAGTTGATGCATTTTGCTTCAGTCTTCAATTGAGTCTGGGTGACTTGCCCTGGTACAGTTTACACAATTAGGTATGTAGCCTTGCTCGTCTACAGGGCAGGTTTTTATAGAATGGCCATAGGAGAGGCAAAAATAGCATCTTCATGGGCTTGGCTTAAATTCCCTGACAAGAAATCTTTGCCAACCCACAAAGACATATTTTGGTAGGTTGTCCAAATTAAATGATATGAAGTATGCATTGGTTGGTACTTTAGCACTGTTAATAATCATGTGGACCTGTGTAACTGAGTATTTGCGCACTTGTTTAATGAGTTAGGCCTCTGTGTATTGAGTGAAGTCTGGCTTGATGATAATGCCTTTGTGCATATTAAAGGATGGGTGAGGTGTTACCACCACTATCATCAGCTAGTTCCATCAATTATTTTGTTTGCCCGATTTTTTGTTCTAACCACCAGAATGCTTCCATCTGCCTGAGGTGAGAGCAGGGGGGGGGGGGTGCTGTGGTCTGGGTAACTCAAAAACATTTTCGAAAGCCTTCATTAAGTTCCCTTGGAGGTTTTCTTGTCTTATGATATAGAATCTTCTATAGGAGTGATCGATGAATTGACCTGGGAGTATTTGCTGTTTTAGCAGTTCTGGCAGTCTTGGAGGAACGTGCAATATTGCTGTGCATTGATGGGTAGTTTGTGTCCGCTGGTTGGTGTAAGGATTTTGTCCGTTTCTCCAGGGTTGATGTCTTATCTTAAGGTGTTATGCCCTGGTTGTGATGATATCTGTCTATTAGTCTTGTATCGATGTTGTAGTAGATCCTGCGATGGGTGTTATAACATTTGCATTTTCTAACTGGGTTCTTTTTGTACCTATTGTGCTTGAATTCATGATTGTAGACAAACTTGGAAGTAGAACGTGTGCGGGATGGGGGGGGGGGTCCTTTTGCATTCTAAGCTTTATTCATTGGAGATTTGTTTTTATAAGGGGAAAAACATCTTGTTAAAACAAAATGGAGGGTACACAGTCTGTGAATGAACCGTTTAGCCAGTTTTCAAAAAGGGGGTAACAGGGGTTTGGCTTCCAGCACAGACAACAGACCAATTCCAAACAACACAGTCAGCACAGGCGCCAAGCTCTATGTAGAAGGGTCATGGACATCCTTGCACAGGGGTTAACCTATGTGAACCCTGCAGGAGGCATCCTGGTGGGTAATCATCCATTGTCAAGTCCCTTCTTGGTTCAAGCTCAGTCCTGCAGACCGAATGCAACTATGAAGTTCTGGCCCTTCTTGGCAGCCCAAAAAATGTGGGGAGGGGAGAAAGAAGGATTGGGCTGCCAATATTCAGCTTTGGTTGGCAGGAGGGACAATACCAGAGCCAGTCTAAAAGAAACAAACCACTCATTACAATTTACCAGCTCAGGTACGAGCCCAGACAGAGTAGCTCCATTTAGTCATACCAAATGCTTTGAAGGGGATAGGAAGAGAGTTGGTACATAAAGATGTTATCAAAGGAAGGGAGAGAGGCTAGGCTGGGGCTGGATGGGGCGCTGAGTCTCATCAGCATGGCGGCCAGGAAAGCAAATTGCCATGCTTCTTAAAGGCAGCAATAGGGGTAAAACCATAGGAGCATTTGCAGCACAATGGCAAACCAAGAACTGTATTGCAACCAGCTCACCATGAAAACAGATGCGGCGGCTGTAGGGCCAGTGTGGTGCATAGAACTCACATGTGTAGTCATTTCAAACAAACAAAGGATCAGTAGAAAAGTAAGGTAGTAAGCCTTATCAGCACTTCAAGTGCTGAACACCACAGAAAGAATGGTACAAGAGAGCCTAAGGTTGTGGATGAGTCTCTCAGTTGAGACATTGGTAAAAAACAAACCAAAGAAATGGAGCAAACCCATCACTTCCAGGCAAATGCGATTTAGGAAAAGTCTTGGTTGGGATGGAGCCATGGATGGTGGCAGAAGTACACCACAGTCTTAGCCAAGGAAAACCCCAAAAACAGTGCACTTTGACATAGCGAGAGATGCAGTTCAATGCCTGTTGGACTCAATGCTCCAGAGTTAGCATCTGGGCTGCAACAAGAGAGATCTAAAAGTCATCCACATAACAAGAACATCTTTCATGAGGGTATCCCTGCAGGAAGCCCTCCTCCTGCTCCATTGGGCATGAGAGGGATTTCCTCACCCATAAACAGAATCAATGATCTCTCAGAAATTTTGCAATAAAGATTGAGAGGCTTTCCCACACCACCAGCGTGTGGACAGTCTCCAAGATAACATAACATATCATGCTGTATCATAGGCCTTACCCAAATCAAAAAACATTGTGATGTAGTGCTGTCTATGAAGGAAGGCCTTGCAGGCAGCCTTTTCCAATCAGAGCAGAGCATCCAATGTGGAGTAGAACTTGAAAAAGCTGCAATGTGCAGAAGACAGGTGACCTCTGCTGCTCAGGAAAAAAAAGCTAATCTAACATTTGAGAGATTGGGCAGAAACTGGCAGGGAAGAGTGATCTCTCCCCAGTTTGTGAAAAGCAAGCACAGTAACCATTTACCAGGAGTCTGGGAGGGTACCCTCTGTCCAGAGCATTTTCAATAAATCTAGCAGATTTATTGGATCGGATTGCCCCATTTGTTTGAAGGTCGTAAGGTCATGAGGTCATAAGTCAGAATAATTGGGAGCATGCGACCTATGTCTGTTGACCTTGTTAATTATAAGAACTAAAAAAAACATGAAAAAACAATTTTATGTGGCCACCTATGCCAATGTTATCAATAAGTTAGACCAATTCTAATATTTACTAGAAACAATAATATAGTCAAAAATTGAAAGGAAAACATAGGATCTTGCATTTAAATTTGTAAGAAAAGTTTCCTTAGTTAACAGCTCAATGAATAAATGGAGATCATTTTTGCACCTTAAACAGTGGCAAGTGTATATATATATATATATATATATATATATATATATATATATATATATATATATATATATATATATATATATATATATATATATATATATATATATATAAATGAACAAAGAATTATGCTACTTTATACTTACTAATTCTTCAAAGGTAGATACATTTAGAAAGTCTATGTCTTGAGTTTCATCAGGCTGTTCACTATTTTCATTGAGCAGGTGAGTCTCATTCTCACTCTTCTCATTTAACTGTTCACTATCATTGTCACTTTCATTAAAGCTGTCACTATTATTTTTATCTTCTTTGTTTTCTTCACTGTGCTCACTATCTTTTGTATCTTCCTCATTGTATTCTTGACTATTGCTTTCACTACAACTTCCATCAGTTAATGAATGCAGTTCCATGGTTGGTAGGTTTTGTTTTATTAACTTTTTATCATTCAGTTAAAATTCTTTTAGGTATTTAAAAAAAAAAATTATAAAATGGATAAGAAGCAGTCAACAAAGAAGTGTGTTTGATGGCTTGATGAGAATGATCCTTTTGTATGTGTGCAGGCAGACCCCATTGTGAAAGGGCAGGTGAGGGGAATCCAAGTCGGAGATGTACTGGGCCACCTCTCCACTGTCAATGAGGTAGGTATGGATGATAGTACGGATGTCAGGGTGAATGTTGCAGGTGAAGAGACGTGTGAATGGACGTATAATGATGTGAAGAGCATGGTGGAATTGGATGGATGTTTAACTGAGTATGAAAGGGAGGATGTGTATCGAATGATATTTGAACGAAAGGGAGCCCTCAGTAAGGGTGATCTGGATTTCGGGGTTGCAAAGCTCCCGGAATTCAAGATTGTCCTGAAGGAGGACTCCCCAATCTATCAGCGGCCAAGGCATTTCCCACGTCCGGTTGCTGATGAGATTGAGGAGCAGTGCTTGGAATTGGAGCAATTGGGGGTGATTGAAGAGAGCGAGAGTGCATGGAATAGTCCAATTGTACCTGTACGTAAGCCGGATGGAAGATTGCGTCTGTGTGTGGATTATCGAAAGGTGAATGAAAGGACTGTGAAAGAAAGGTTTCCGATGTGTGTGGTATCTGAGTGTGTGTATAGTATGCATGGGATGGAGTGGTTTACGAAGTTGGATCTGGTACGGGGGTATTACCAGATGTCCATTGCTGAGGAGAGCCGGCCGGTAACTGCCTTCTCTTCCTCAAAGAGGCATTACCAGTTCCGGAACCTCAGCTTTGGGTTGGCTAATGCTCCCGGAGCCTTCCAGTGGGCAATGAATGTTGTGTTGAGTAAGTTTGCGAGTAAGAATGTGATTGCGTTTATAGATGATATTTTGATTATGACTGAGACTTTTGAGGAGCATATGAGATTGGTGAATGATGTGTTGAGAACGTTGGAGAGTGTTGGTGTGAAGGTGAAAGTGGCGAAGTGTGAATGGTTTGCGAAAGAAGTGGAATTCCTTGGGCATATGGTGAATAAGAATGGGTTGCGAAAATCACCGAAGTATGTTGAGAAGGTGCGAATGTTTCCTAAACCGGTGACTGTAAAGCAACTGAAGTCGTTTTGGGGTTTGATTGAGTTCCAGCGAAAGTTTATACGTGATTGTTCTGGTGTGAGTAAGCCTCTGACTGAGTGGATGGGCAAGAAAGGTAGTACGGTTGTCAAGTGGAATGATAAGATGAATGAGGCGTATGAGAGACTGAAAGAGGCAGCGGCTGAAGATGTTGAATTGGCTTACCCAGATTATAGTGTAAATGCTAAAATGCTTGAACTGTATACAGATGCGAGTGGGTATTGTATGGGAGGTTTTCTGATGCAAGAGCAGCATTTGAATGGAGAGAATGACAGGCGAATAATTGGGTATGTATCCAAGGCTATGAATGTGGCAGAACGAAAGTATTCGACTGTGGAACGAGAGCTGGCTGCGATAAGATATTGTTTGAAAGTGTTGCGTCCATTTTTGTATGGTGTGAGGTTTGGGATAAAAACCGATCATCAAAATCTTGTGTATCTGCAGCAAATGAAGTGGGCTGATAGTAGGATTGCAAGGACTTTGGAAGATTTGAGTGACTTTGACTATGTGATTGAGTATGTGCCTGGTGAACGGAATGGAGTGGCTGATTTGATGTCAAGGTATCCTGGTACGAATGATGAAAATGTGTGTGGAGTGAGTGATCCTGAGTATTTGCCGAAAGGGATTATGAATGGAAAAGAGAGTAAGGGTGGTGGTGATTCCTTGTTTGAGAGTGTATGGAATGGTTTGCAAGATTTGAAGAGTGATGGAGTAGATGTGAGAGTGCCCGATAGTGTAGATGATTTAAGGAAGGAGGTAATGAATGAAGTGTGTAGGAAGCCTGAAAGCATTGGTATGGCAAAGGTGCGGAACTTCATGAAAGAATTCAGAGCGATGTGTATGCAAGGGGTCCCGCCATTTCAGGAAGTGTTGATTGTAGTGAGTCGTTTGTATGGAGTGATTGTTTATGTGCACTTTGGTGGTGAGAGGCCGATTGTGTACAAGGATGAGAAGATGAAGGGTTTGAATCCTAATGTGGTACATCTGCAATGTTTGAGCGGTGTGCACTACAATTGGGTGATTGAAAAGTGTTCATATATAAGAGAGAAGAATGATTGTCTGGATGAAGATGAGTGTGCGGGATGGGGGTCCTTTTGCATTCTAAGCTTTATTCATTGGAGATTTGTTTTTATAAGGGGAAAAACATCTTGTTAAAACAAAATGGAGGGTACACAGTCTGTGAATGAACCGTTTAGCCAGTTTTCAAAAAGGGGTAACAGGGGTTTGGCTTCCAGCACAGACAACAGACCAATTCCAAACAACACAGTCAGCACAGGCGCCAAGCTCTATGTAGAAGGGTCATGGACATCCTTGCACAGGGGTTAACCTATGTGAACCCTGCAGGAGGCATCCTGGTGGGTAATCATCCATTGTCAAGTCCCTTCTTGGTTCAAGCTCAGTCCTGCAGACCGAATGCAACTATGAAGTTCTGGCCCTTCTTGGCAGCCCAAAAAATGTGGGGAGGGGAGAGAGAAGGATTGGGCTGCCAATATTCAGCTTTGGTTGGCAGGAGGGACAATACCAGAGCCAGTCTAAAAGAAACAAACCACTCATTACAATTTACCAGCTCAGGTACGAGCCCAGACAGAGTAGCTCCATTTAGTCATACCAAATGCTTTGAAGGGGATAGGAAGAGAGTTGGTACATAAAGATGTTATCAAAGGAAGGGAGAGAGGCTAGGCTGGGGCTGGATGGGGCGCTGAGTCTCATCAGCATGGCGGCCAGGAAAGCAAATTGCCATGCTTCTTAAAGGCAGCAATAGGGGTAAAACCATAGGAGCATTTGCAGCACAATGGCAAACCAAGAACTGTATTGCAACCAGCTCACCATGAAAACAGATGCGGCGGCTGTAGGGCCAGTGTGGTGCATAGAACTCACATGTGTAGTCATTTCAAACAAACAAAAGATCAGTAGAAAAGTAAGGTAGTAAGCCTTATCAGCACTTCAAGTGCTGAACACCACAGAAAGAATGGTACAAGAGAGCCTAAGGTTGTGGATGAGTCTCTCAGTTGAGACATTGGTAAAAAACAAACCAAAGAAATGGAGCAAACCCATCACTTCCAGGCAAATGCGATTTAGGAAAAGTCTTGGTTGGGATGGAGCCATGGATGGTGGCAGAAGTACACCACAGTCTTAGCCAAGGAAAACCCCAAAAACAGTGCACTTTGACATAGCGAGAGATGCAGTTCAATGCCTGTTGGACTCAATGCTCCAGAGTTAGCATCTGGGCTGCAACAAGAGAGATCTAAAAGTCATCCACATAACAAGAACATCTTTCATGAGGGTATCCCTGCAGGAAGCCCTCCTCCTGCTCCATTGGGCATGAGAGGGATTTCCTCACCCATAAACAGAATCAATGATCTCTCAGAAATTTTGCAATAAAGATTGAGAGGCTTTCCCACACCACCAGCGTGTGGACAGTCTCCAAGATAACATAACATATCATGTTGTATCATAGGCCTTACCCAAATCAAAAAACATTGTGATGTAGTGCTGTCTATGAAGGAAGGCCTTGCAGGCAGCCTTTTCCAATCAGAGCAGAGCATCCAATGTGGAGTAGAACTTGAAAAAGCTGCAATGTGCAGAAGACAGGTGACCTCTGCTGCTCAGGAAAAAAAAGCTAATCTAACATTTGAGAGATTGGGCAGAAACTGGCAGGGAAGAGTGATCTCTCCCCAGTTTGTGAAAAGCAAGCACAGTAACCATTTACCAGGAGTCTGGGAGGGTACCCTCTGTCCAGAGCATTTTCAATAAATCTAGCAGATTTATTGGATCGGATTGCCCCATTTGTTTGAAGGTCGTAAGGTCATGAGGTCATAAGTCAGAATAATTGGGAGCATGCGACCTATGTCTGTTGACCTTGTTAATTATAAGAACTAAAAAAAACATGAAAAAACAATTTTATGTGGCCACCTATGCCAATGTTATCAATAAGTTAGACCAATTCTAATATTTACTAGAAACAATAATATAGTCAAAAATTGAAAGGAAAACATAGGATCTTGCATTTAAATTTGTAAGAAAAGTTTCCTTAGTTAACAGCTCAATGAATAAATGGAGATCATTTTTGCACCTTAAACAGTGGCAAGTGTATATATATATATATATATATATATATATATATATATATATATATATATATATATATATATATATATATATATATATATATATATATATATATATATATATATATATATATATATATATATATATATATATATATATATATATAAATGAACAAAGAATTATGCTACTTTATACTTACTAATTCTTCAAAGGTAGATACATTTAGAAAGTCTATGTCTTGAGTTTCATCAGGCTGTTCACTATTTTCATTGAGCAGGTGAGTCTCATTCTCACTCTTCTCATTTAACTGTTCACTATCATTGTCACTTTCATTAAAGCTGTCACTATTATTTTTATCTTCTTTGTTTTCTTCACTGTGCTCACTATCTTTTGTATCTTCCTCATTGTATTCTTGACTATTGCTTTCACTACAACTTCCATCAGTTAATGAATGCAGTTCCATGGTTGGTAGGTTTTGTTTTATTAACTTTTTATCATTCAGTTAAAATTCTTTTAGGTATTTAAAAAAAAAAATTATAAAATGGATAAGAAGCAGTCAACAAAGAAGTGAAGGTTGATCCTGTATAATATAGTAAAATTAATCACTTTTAATTTTGGCTTATTTTAAAGGAATAAGAGGAAAGATGCAAAAATTAGTAAGGGCTACCTACCTCATCTTCCACCCCCAAAATTTATAGCTAAAATGATTATTTTATCCATTATAATTTATTACTTTAATAAAGATAAACTGGCATAACCAACATTGACATTTCCACTCATGGTAAAACAAGAGGAACAAACAGATAAAGGAAGATATAAAAATAAACAGGTATGTAGGGAACATCATGGGTATCTTGACCAGGATGGACCCCTGGCTGGATAATAAAACCAACAAAAGATAAGCATGGCAATCAGTGGTGAGTCAGAGGGCACCAGGAGCCTGCCATTTAGGCAGGCTTTAACCGTAAAGGATGGTGCAGGCATAGACACCTCTAGGGAAGAGGAGGCCGCGATTAGAGGTGGATCTCCATGCACTTTCCCTCCCACTCTTGTTTTCAGTTTTCACCATAATTAGAAAAGAAAATGGGTCTCATGGAAATTAGATAATATGACCTCTTATGAGTGGAGAGGTTAAGAGAAACGTCTCCTTAGGATCAGAAATTACAGAATATGATCATTTACACATATAATGGGCCCTGACCCAACATTGATGGGCTTTGTCAACCCAGCCCGCAATTTAGGCAAAATTGTCCTGGAACTTTGAGCATAAAGGATGGTGCCAGCGTAGCCACTTTATGTGTACTGGAGGAAAGTGAGGAGAGTCAAAGGCCTATGACATCCCATTCATAATACTTTTCCTAGCAGGCTGGCTTTCAGGCCACACAGCAGGTAGGGACCTCATGGTATACATTGCTACTTGACCTAGGGTCCTAAGAGGATGAAGGTGTGCCAGGCAGCCAGAACTTCTTTGGATAGGAAAGTAAGTTTGGAAAGGGGTAGGCAGGTATGTAATAAAGAGAAGTAGAGATAGGAGGGTCCACTAACTAGTAGGGTGGGTGATCACCTATTATTATCATACCCTGGTGCTAGGTGATCACATGATGGCATGCAGTCCACCAAGACACCATGGCTACCGAACAGAATTCTATATAAGTGGAAACACTCCTGAGGGGATAGCTGTAATGATAATACTAAATAATATTGGTAATTTTTAATAAGAGTGGGGCACCTGTTTTAGACTACTAAAGCCTGTAATACTTCTTTGTATTATTGTAATAGTGCACTAGGAGTAGTATTCTGATGGTGGAGAAGGTCTATCACTCTTTATAAAGTCACAAAACATCAATATTTTAACTTGATTCTGCAACTAAAGAATTTGTTAACACCACCATCATGAATTGTCATGAGGCCTAATTTGCAAGTGTAACTATTTTTAATGTTATTTTTTTATTTTCTATACCATGTAGAGTACTATAACCTGTAATAGTGCTGAATATCATTATTGTAATAGTGTCCTAGGAGTAATATTCTGATAGTGGAGAGGATCTATCGCATGTTATAAAGTCACAAATAGACAATATTTCAACCTGATGCTGAAACATAATTCTTCTAGGATGACACCTTGAAATGCTAACACTCGCATGCAAGCAGGCCTAAGGGAACTAGAAGGACGACTGTGGTGATTGTTATGGGTGACTCTCAGATTAGATATTTAGATAGGAAGTTGAGTGCAAGCAAATGGAAAGGAGTGAGTTTGTTTGCCGGGTGCTGGTATAAATGATGTGTTTGAGAGGTACGATAGTCTAGTGTCTGGGTTTGAGAGGGATGCAGTTGTGATTACGCATGTGGGAGTAAATGATGTAAAGAAGGTGGGTTCATGTGAATTACAAAAGGTTAGTTGAAAGGATGAGTGATAGTAGAGTAAAAGGCGTTGTTTCAAGTGTGCTTCTGAGATTGGCAGTGGGGATGGAATGGTTGTCCCCTTAAGATGTTTCCTTTGTTTTTCAAGGAAACTTCTGCTGTAATCACAAAAAAAATGAGTGCAGTATTTAGATGCCCCATGCGATCTGGATCGTTCCCCAAGTGCTGGAGGGTGGCTCACATTACGCCTATTCCTAAGGGAACTCCTTCCCCTGATCCCTCCAATTATCGTCCAATCTCTATGACACCAATACTTTCTAAAGTTTTTGAGCACCTTGTTGCAGCTCGCCTTTCCCGCTTTCTTGAGAGATCAGGTGTTCTCCCTTGTAATCAATTTGCTTATCAAAAAAAGCTTGGTACAACAGATGCACTTCTTACGATCTCTCACAAGATCCAGTTAGCACTAGACCAGGGGCATGAGGCCCGTATAGTTCAACTGGATCTCTCAGCTGCCTTTGATAGAGTAAATCATAATGGCTTGCTGAAGAATCTAAGAGATATTGGTATTGATGGACGGATTTTATCTATTTTTGAGCAATTCTTGGTGGGTCGCACCCACAGGGTTTGTGTTGATGCCAATTTCAGTGACTGGCATCCTGTCCCCTCGGGCATTCCGCAGGGCAGTGTTCTAAGACCTCTGCTCTTCAATATTTACACTGCTGACCTCTTTAGCATCACAAAAAAATATTATGTATGGTTATGCAGACAATGTAACTGCTTGCGACTATTGACTCCCCTCTCTCGCAGCATTGCATCTAATTCCCCCAATGAAGATCTTTGATGCATTTCTATATGGTGCCATACATGGAACATGAAGCTTAACATTGCTAAATCTAAATGTAGGTGTATCTCACGACCTCATAGCCCTTTTCCTCAACATGAATCTCTCGCATGTTGATGGTTTAGCAGTGAACAATGTGGATGAACTAGACATTTTGGGCGTTAAATTTGATTCCAAATTAACTTTTGAGTGTCACATCAGATCTCTTGTGACTACTGCTTCGCAGAAATTGGGAATTATGAGAAAGGCCTATGCCAGCCACCTTCAATGATGCTTCCAAAGCTTTATTCTTCCAGCTTTGGAATATTGTGCCCCTGTCTGGTTGTCTGCTGCTACCTCACACTTGCATCTTTTTGACAGTCTCTTATACTACCAGCTTTCTGTGTAGCGGTAATGTCCAATGGAACCTTGCACATCGCCAGAAGATCAGCAATGTGTGCATGCTCTATAAGATACAATCCAATCCGCATCACTCGCTGTATATTTCCTTGCCAAGTCGCTTTGTAGCAAGGAGAAACAGTCGTCAGGTTTTGGCCCAGCATCTTCTTTGTTTTCAGTCTATCAGATGCCGTACTAGCCAGTTTCAGCGTTGCTTTCTGCCAAGTGTTGTCCATCTCTGGAATTCCTTGGAGAAAGAGACTTGTGCATCGAAAAGTGTAGATGCCTTCAAAAAGAAAGCTAATAAGATCTTGTGTTCATCATGAGCCATTATCCTGTTATTTGTTATGTTGTTTTTTTTGTTTGAATATTATATTTACAGTATATCTTGTTTTGTTTGAATGTTGCTATACACTGTTTTTCAATTTTTTTTATTTAATTTTATTACTTAATTCAATTTAACTGAATCCATAGATGACTGGAAGCCTTGAGGTTTTTCTTTACCCATCTTTTCCCAGTTTGTTCTTCTATCCCACTTCCTTTTCTTCTTACCATTGTTCCATCTTCAACATTGCAGGTATGCGGGGATTGCTAATTGCAATCTATAGTGCTTGCACTCTTCCCGTTCTACCTGTCTCATCTTGTGTAATAATAATAATGAGGATGTGAAAGGCCTGTGTGAGGAGTCAGGATTAGTGTTTGTAGATGTTTGGAATGGGTTTTATGGGAATAAGGCATTGTATGCATTGTATGGACTCTAAGCCGGGCTGGGGTTGACGTATCGTGGCAGGAGTTAGATAGTGTTGTTGGGTCTTTGCAGGTGGAAAACTAGTTAGTGATAGTAGTCAGGGAAATATAAGAGTACAGGGTGGGGCAGGGAAAGAAAAGAGATGCAGAGGAGATAGAGCAGAAGGTATAGATTCTAAAAGAGGTGCTTCAGAGATAGGAGGGCTGAGTTGTCTTTATACCAATTCTCGTAGTCTTAGAAATAAGAAAGATGAGTTATTTAGTTATATTATTGATGATATAGATAGAATATGTGTAATAAAATCATGGGTTAATGAAAATCAATTTAATGATGTGAGTGAATTTCAACTACAGGGTTATGATATGTACATTAGTCAAAGGGTAGATAGGACAGCTGGTTGGTTGATTATTTATATCAGAAATAGCATTTCTTCAAATTTAAATAATTCTATAAAGCAAGAAGTTGAGTCACTGTGGATAGATATTATGATCAGTAAAAGTAGGATAATACACTTGGGAACCTTTTACAGACCACTCAGAGAGACTGATAGTATTGATGAGCTAATGATCAGGAAAATAAGGAAAGGATGTGAAGTAGATACAGTTATTCTTGGTGACTTTAATTTAAATTCTGGTGACTGGGAAAATATGATAGGAAGGGATAGAGCAAGTTGTAAGTTTATAGAATGCTTTGAGGATAGTTTTTTGACTCAATTCGTTAATAAACTGACAAGGGGTGTCAATATATTAGATCTGGTTCTTTAAAATGATGATTACTTGGTACAGGAATTGACTGTTGGGAAAGCATTGGGTAATAGTGAACATCAGATGGTTTGTTTAATTTGGGAATAGTGAAAGGAAGAATATCAACAGACTTCACAAAAACTCCAAATTTTTATAGGGGTGATTATGATAAATTATGCAACTTGCTAAATCAGATTAGGTGAGATATATAATTAAGGTGGAAGAATACTTATAAGATGTGGGACACTTTTAAGACTATATTAAACATAGTCCAGGAGCAGTGTATTCCAATGAAGGCTATTAGGAAGAAATGTAGCACGCCATTGTGGTGGAATCACGAGATAGCTAGGAAAATTTCTGAGAAGAAAAGGGCATATCATAGATTACAGAGAAAGTACTTTTGAGAATTTAAATCATTATAGGTCAACCAGAAATTAAGAAGGGTGGCAGAAATTAATTTAGCTCAAAATAATAATAAAGATCAAAGAAAATTCTTTAACTATTATAGAATTAATAACAAATCTAACAGTGATAAAATACGGCCTATTAGATATGAAGGGGTTTTGAAAGAATCTGATGAGGAAATAGTAGAGGTTCTTAATGATCATTTATTTCAGTATTTACACATGAGAATCGAGATAGATTAATTGATGATAATTCTAGGTCAAGGGAAGTAGTGTTGAATAGAATTAATGTGAACAGGAGAAGAATTAAAGGGCTTGTATTGGAGTTAAATACTAGTAAGTCATCTGGCCCAGATAATATTCATTCTAGGTTACTCAAAGAAGGTGTAGATAGTATTGCAGTAGCTCTTGAGAAGATATATACTAGATCACTAGAGTTTAGAAAAATACTTAATGATTAGAAATTAGAGAATGTAGTGCCAAAAAGGGAAATAAAGAGGACCTGAATAACTTTAAGCCGGTAAGTTAACTTCTATAGTTTGTAAAATTCTTGAGAAGATAGTTAAGGGAATTTATGAGTGGTAGGTTAATAAATGATGCACAGCATGGGTTTAGGAGAGGTAGATCGTGTTTAACAAATTTACTGGATTTTATGGATTATGTTACTAAACAATTAGATAAAGGAGAGAATGTTGTAATTTCCTTAGATTTTAGCAAAGCATTTGATAAGGCTCCACATTAAAAATGATGGGATATGTGGTAAAGTTTTGAATTGGATAGCTGAATGGCTGAAAGACAGGAAACAGAGAGTTGTGCTGAATGGGGTGAGTTCACAGTGGAGGGACGTTATCAGTAGTGTACCTCAGGGATCCATTCTAGGCCCTTTATTATTCATAGTTTATATAAATGATCTTGGGGAGGCTGTAAATAGCAAAGTGTCAATTTTTGCTGATGACACTAAATTGGCAGCTATAGTCAAAGAAGTTGAGGGGAGCTTTCAACTGCAGAGTGACTTAAATAAGTTATTAGCTTGGGCTCAAAAGTAGCAGATGACTTTTAGCCTTAAAAAATGCAAAGTTCTTAACATGGGAAGGGATAATAGGGAATTTAGCTATGAAATGAATGGGCATTGGCTGAATTCAGTTGAGGATGAGAACTAATGGTAAGGGAAATAAGTAAGGGATGTGAAACAGATGCAATTATTATTGGGGACTTCAACTTAAACTCTGTGGACTGGGAAAATATTATAGGTAGGGATAGAACAAGTGGCAGGTTCATAGAATGCTTTGAGGATAATTTTTTGAATCAATTTGTTAATGAGCCAATGAGGGGGGACAATATATTAGATTTAGTACTTTCTAACACTGATCATTTAGTTCAAGAATTGACTGTTGGGAAGCATTGGGAAATAGTGACCATCAGATAGTTCGTTTTAACTTGGGAATTAAGAAGGGTAAAATAGCCGAGAATGCTGCAAAAGTTCCAAATTTTCATAAGGGAGATTATGTAAAATTTCGAAGCTTGCTAAATTTGGTAGACTGGGATGTAGAATTCAGAGGTAAAAATGCTTATGGGATGTGGGATACTTTCAAGCATAAACTAATGTAGTCCAAGAGCAATGTATCCCAATGAAGGCTATAAGGAACAAAAGTAGGAAACCATTATGGTGGAATCAGGAGATAGCTAGAAAAATTTCAGAAAAGAAAAGAGCATAGAAAAAATTACAGGTACAAAATAATATTCAAAATTTAAGTGATTATAGAATGGCTAGGAATGAGTTAACTGAGATTATAAAGAACAAAAAGGTGTTGTGGTGGAGCGAATGTGAGTGTGTGTAAAAGGGCCATTCTCCCACCCCTTTTCTCAGTACCCTCTCCCTCTCTCTGTAAGAATGTGTGTGTGAGTGGGAATGAGGTTTTTATATTTTCTCTTTGTATATATATGTATTTGATTTCATGTATTAATTGTTTTCTCTTTCTCAGATTGTACTTTGCTTAAAATAATCTTTTATCAAAATTGTACTTTGTTTATAATATTCTTTTAGCAAAGCGCCATATTCTGGAAAGAGGTAAGCTAGTCGATAAATTTACTCGGGTAATGCCCACTTATTAGTTTCCCTTCCATGTATAAATAAAGGGGTCATAAAAGGAGGATATATCTCTTCTACAGAGAGTGGAAGCGTGGACTGACAGCAAGAAGGGTTCTCTAGACGAGTGCTCCGCCCAGCCCTGAGACGGAGGGCTTTCATACCTCGCTAACCACCTGAACCACCATACCCGCCTTCGTTGACAATCCTGCCTCCTTCTAAGTTAGCCTACTACCACCCACCTCCAGCACACAAGTGATAGCGTGTGCCCCTTTTCGTTCGGTTGTTGTGTTTTTTTATGTTTTGTGTAGATATATAAGTAAATTTGTTGTATTCGCCTGTTATAAAATTCTCTTTTGGTATCGTATTTGGATTGGGGAATTTGGCCTCATTTTGAAGTGTGCACACTTCCCTTGTAAATATAAAATTGTTGTAAATATAAGCTGTAATTATCATTGTACATTTTTTCTGTTAGTAAAGAACTGTACATACAATCCGTTTCATTCTCCTTCGATTTCTCACATCCGCATTAGTATAGGAAGCGGGTTGGATCGATTGGGGTTAGTCTAAATTTTTCGGCCCGCTACATTTGGCGCCTGAATAGGGAGGTGAGACTTCGAAACTGGGAGCATGACTGGATTGGATTGCAGTCCATACCCAATTAGTGTGACAAGTAGTTTGATTGATTTTTCCCTCCTCCTATCTTTTTACTAACTTGGGAACAATGGCTGTAGCGGAAACATTGAATGAAGAAGTAGTGCGATTGAGACTGGAGTTGAGAAAGAAAGAAGAGGAGTGTGAAATGTTGCGCTGAATGATGGAGGGAATGGAGAATAAAATAAAAGGGATGAATGAAAAGACTGATAGGATGAAGAAGGAAATGGGAGACCGACAGGATCAGACGGACCGACGGATGCAGGACCTGTATAACATGATGACAGGGGCTGGATCAGTCCCAGGACCTAAAACCCTGACCCCTGCTCCTACTGAAGGGACTCCGCTAAATGGAATGGATGGCAGTATGATTGAGTCTAAAGAAGATACTGTGAGTGGTAGGAAAGGGGGTGAATGGAAGAGAGTGGAAAGTAAGAGAGGAAGTAAGCATGGTTCTAAGGCTAAGGATAGGAAGGTGAGAGGGAAGAGTGTGGATTCGCTATACTCAGATGAGGGAGAGAGTGACGATATGATTGGAATGAGTGAGACCGAGAGTAGCTCTTCGGAGAGTGAAGTGAATGTAGGGAAAGGAATTTTGATTAGGGAAGTGCCAAGGATTGATAAGTTTAGATTGCATGGGGGAAAGAGTATGGATGAGTTCTTCGGGGATTTTGAGCGGTACTGCAAGCTCAAGTACCCGCAGAACAAGGGTCACTGGGTGAGTGTTCTGGGAGATTGTTTGGATGGGAAAGTGTTGGAGTTCTTGCGAGTGATAATGAGTGTGGGAGAGCCAAAGTACGATGTAGTGAAGAAGAGATTGATTGGGCAGGTGAAACGAATGAAAGAGAGTGTGAAGTATAAGAGGGTGAATGAATTTGAGAAGGCTCGAATGGGGAAGAGTGAAAGTGTGAATATGTATGCACATAGGCTTGAGAGTATGGCAAGAACGAGGTATGGTGATGATGATGTAAATGAATGTAAACCACTCATGAGAAAGTTTTTAAACACGATCCCGCGGAAGGTGAGTGAATGGCTGAGTGGAAAGAGAAAGGAGAGAGTGAGACTTACAGGTGAACGGTTGATGTGGGAGGATGTGTTGGAACTGTTAGAAGATGGACGATTTGATGATGAAAGCGATCTAGAAGAGGATGGATGGTACAGTGTGAATGTTGGAGGTAAGAAGCCCAGGAGCTTTCATCCACCCCAGCAGTTTGTCAGCTAAAGGGATGCCCTGAAGGCTGCACCAGTTGGAGTGATGTCAAACTTCCTGGGCCGGCAGAATGGATGGGCAAATGGAGGGTGGTTGAATGGAAGGGGGCAGATGAATTTCAAGCGTGGGAACGGATATATGAGAGAGAAACCGAGGTATGTCCCAGCAAATGAGAGACCGAATGGTGGGAGAAAGATTGTGGAATGTCGTCGGTGTGGAAGGAAAGGTCATATGTTGGCAGAATGTAGGTGGACATCTGGTGCATGTTTTGGGTGTGGTAAGAAAGGGCATATGATAAAGGATTGCCAGGAAAGTGTGAAAGAGTGCTTCGAGTGTAAAGAAATAGGCCATTTGAAGAAAGATTGTCCGAGGTTGAATGGTGGAGCAACTGGTGGGGAAAGTATGAAATATGCATGTGGTAATTGTGGAAAGGCTGGTCATTATGCAAGGATGTGTCGTGACCAGAGGAATGTATGTAGCTATTGTGCGATGGAAGGACATTCAAGTGAAAAGTGTTGGATTAGACTGAGAGCGCAAGGTGTGAATGGAAAGTCTGAAGCGGGAAACTGAATGGTAAGAGGGTACCTGCTGAAGTATCCTCTGGGTGCATGAGTGTGAGTAATGTGTTGGCAAGTCTGTCTAGTGTGAAAGTGCTGTCTGGTAGGAAGTATGAGTATCTGAGTGTGAAGGTGGTGTTGAATGGAATTGAGTGTTTGGCTTTAATAGATTCTGGATGCAAGGCGAGCTT
This sequence comes from Ceratothoa steindachneri, assembly GCA_963969495.1. Taxonomy (NCBI): domain Eukaryota; kingdom Metazoa; phylum Arthropoda; class Malacostraca; order Isopoda; family Cymothoidae; genus Ceratothoa; species Ceratothoa steindachneri. Next base: position 13,588,807 of record OZ018329.1, on the reverse strand, counting down.
GGTGTATAAAGATGTGTATGACAAGTTTAGCGAGAAAGCCCTCCTGTCTGAGTGCAAGGGTAGTTTAGTAGGTATTGGTAATAGGAGAGCGCCTGTGATTGGAATGATAAGGTCACCTGTTCGAATGCATGGTATGATGATGAATGAATGTGAATTTTCTGTGATTGATAAGGTGAGTAGTGAGTATGGTGTGATTTTGGGCTATGATTTTATGAAAATGAATCGTATGGTTGTGCATCCTGCGAGTGATCAGATTGAGAGAAAGATTGGTAAAAATGGGGTGTATAAGTTGTATGTAGGGAAAGATGGTAGCGTTTTGAGGAGTGTGTTTACTGGTATTGAGGTGACTGCTATGGAGAATGTAAGGCTTGTGAAGGGTGAAAGGGTGTCTGTTAGAGTGAGTTGGAGTAAGGATGTTAGTTTGAATGTGAGTGAGAACACTGTGATATTGGATGGAAAGGATGCGTGTTATAAGGTAAGGCGTGTTGCTTGTGTGTTTGATGGCTTGATGAGAATGATCCTTTTGTATGTGTGCAGGCAGACCCCATTGTGAAAGGGCAGGTGAGGGGAATCCAAGTCGGAGATGTACTGGGCCACCTCTCCACTGTCAATGAGGTAGGTATGGATGATAGTACGGATGTCAGGGTGAATGTTGCAGGTGAAGAGACGTGTGAATGGACGTATAATGATGTGAAGAGCATGGTGGAATTGGATGGATGTTTAACTGAGTATGAAAGGGAGGATGTGTATCGAATGATATTTGAACGAAAGGGAGCCCTCAGTAAGGGTGATCTGGATTTCGGGGTTGCAAAGCTCCCGGAATTCAAGATTGTCCTGAAGGAGGACTCCCCAATCTATCAGCGGCCAAGGCATTTCCCACGTCCGGTTGCTGATGAGATTGAGGAGCAGTGCTTGGAATTGGAGCAATTGGGGGTGATTGAAGAGAGCGAGAGTGCATGGAATAGTCCAATTGTACCTGTACGTAAGCCGGATGGAAGATTGCGTCTGTGTGTGGATTATCGAAAGGTGAATGAAAGGACTGTGAAAGAAAGGTTTCCGATGTGTGTGGTATCTGAGTGTGTGTATAGTATGCATGGGATGGAGTGGTTTACGAAGTTGGATCTGGTACGGGGGTATTACCAGATGCCCATTGCTGAGGAGAGCCGGCCGGTAACTGCCTTCTCTTCCTCAAAGAGGCATTACCAGTTCCGGAACCTCAGCTTTGGGTTGGCTAATGCTCCCGGAGCCTTCCAGTGGGCAATGAATGTTGTGTTGAGTAAGTTTGCGAGTAAGAATGTGATTGCATTTATAGATGATATTTTGATTATGACTGAGACTTTTGAGGAGCATATGAGATTGGTGAATGATGTGTTGAGAACGTTGGAGAGTGTTGGTGTGAAGGTGAAAGTGGCGAAGTGTGAATGGTTTGCGAAAGAAGTGGAATTCCTTGGGCATATGGTGAATAAGAATGGGTTGCGAAAATCACCGAAGTATGTTGAGAAGGTGCGAATGTTTCCTAAACCGGTGACTGTGAAGCAACTGAAGTCGTTTTGGGGTTTGATTGAGTTCCAGCGAAAGTTTATACGTGATTGTTCTGGTGTGAGTAAGCCTCTGACTGAGTGGATGGGCAAGAAAGGTAGTACGGTTGTCAAGTGGAATGATAAGATGAATGAGGCGTATGAGAGACTGAAAGAGGCAGCGGCTGAAGATGTTGAATTGGCTTACCCAGATTATAGTGTAAATGCTAAAATGCTTGAACTGTATACAGATGCGAGTGGGTATTGTATGGGAGGTTTTCTGATGCAAGAGCAGCATTTGAATGGAGAGAATGACAGGCGAATAATTGGGTATGTATCCAAGGCTATGAATGTGGCAGAACGAAAGTATTCGACTGTGGAACGAGAGCTGGCTGCGATAAGATATTGTTTGAAAGTGTTGCGTCCATTTTTGTATGGTGTGAGGTTTGGGATAAAAACCGATCATCAAAATCTTGTGTATCTGCAGCAAATGAAGTGGGCTGATAGTAGGATTGCAAGGACTTTGGAAGATTTGAGTGACTTTGACTATGTGATTGAGTATGTGCCTGGTGAACGGAATGGAGTGGCTGATTTGATGTCAAGGTATCCTGGTACGAATGATGAAAATGTGTGTGGAGTGAGTGATCCTGAGTATTTGCCGAAAGGGATTATGAATGGAAAAGAGAGTAAGGGTGGTGGTGATTCCTTGTTTGAGAGTGTATGGAATGGTTTGCAAGATTTGAAGAGTGATGGAGTAGATGTGAGAGTGCCCGATAGTGTAGATGATTTAAGGAAGGAGGTAATGAATGAAGTGTGTAGGAAGCCTGAAAGCATTGGTATGGCAAAGGTGCGGAACTTCATGAAAGAATTCAGAGCGATGTGTATGCAAGGGGTCCCGCCATTTCAGGAAGTGTTGATTGTAGTGAGTCGTTTGTATGGAGTGATTGTTTATGTGCACTTTGGTGGTGAGAGGCCGATTGTGTACAAGGATGAGAAGATGAAGGGTTTGAATCCTAATGTGGTACATCTGCAATGTTTGAGCGGTGTGCACTACAATTGGGTGATTGAAAAGTGTTCATATATAAGAGAGAAGAATGATTGTCTGGATGAAGATGAGTGTGTGGTGAGTGATGATATGGAAGTTAATGACAGTGTGGATATCAGTGCTGATGTTGGTTTGCTTGTTCCTTCGGTTTATTGCGAACATGGTGGACCTGATATGATGGAAGCGAGAGTGAAAGTTGGTGAAAGGTTGTTCTGTGGTTTGATTGATACTGGAGCGCAGGTGTCTTTAGTGAATGAGAGGATTCTGAGTAAGTATGATGAGTTTAAATGTTGCGAGCATAAACCTGTGAAGTTACGGATAAGTGGATTAGGGAATGGCATGATAGTGGCATGGGAACAGGTTAGTCTGAAAGTGAGTTTGGGTAATGGTGTGAATGTGAAGCATGACTTTGTGATTCTGAAGGATGAGCAAATGCCGTGTTGTTTCTTGATGGTGTAGACTTTATGAGATTGAATGATTTGTCTTTGGATGCTGATAATGATTGTCTTATGAAAGGTGAATGTGAGGTGATGAGGTTGAATGAGTGTGCAAAGAATGTTGTCAAATTTTGTGGCATGATTGAGTTGGTCATGGATGATGAGAATGAGATTTTAAGTGATGATGATATTCTAGAGATGCAAGAGATGTGTCCTTTTGTTAGTGAGTTGAAGAGGTGTGTAATGATGCGTGTTGATTTGAATGAATGGCCAGAGTGTTTAAGTGATTTTAAAAGGTATGCTAAGGATTTTGTTGTTTGTATGGATGTTGTATATTTTGTGAGGCATGTGAAGGGTGGTGATGATATGTATGTACCTGTGATGTCCTTAGTTGGTATGATTGGTCTGGTGAAGGTTGTGCATGATAATTATGGGCATATGGGTAAGTTTAAGCTGTGGGAGTGTATGAAGGAGTGTGTGTTCCACCCGTTTCTGAGAACTGTTGTGAATGATGTTGCAACTACGTGTGAAAGGTGCAAGTGAAACCACCGATGTTGAAAGTTGATGCGAAAGAACCGTTTGAATTGGTAGTGATTGATTGTGTGTCTTTGCCGCGTACAAGTGCTGGGAATGTTGGTATGGTTGTGATGGTTGATCATAAAAGTAAGTTTGTGTATGCAGCGCCTGTGAGAGATAAAAGGAGTGTGACTGTTGCATGTGTGGTTGAGCAGTTGTTTTTTCCTGTGTGTATGGAAGCCTAGAAGATATCTGAGTGATAATGGGCCTGAATTTGTAGGGGAAGTGTTTGAGCAAATGTTGAGAGAATGGTGTGGAGCATGTGAGAACAACTCCGTATGTACCGTCTTCAAATGGATTGGCTGAACGGACTATAAGAACCTTGTGTGAGATGTTGAGAATGATGAGTACGACAGTGAATGACTGGGATGTGTGTCTGGGGAGAGTGTTGTGGGCGTATAATTCAACTGTGCATAGTGCAACTGGAATGTCCCCATGTCAGTTTGTGATGAATTTTGAAAGGCGAGTGAAAGATAGGTTTCGTTTGAGTGAAAGTGAGCAGAGTGTATGGCGTGAGGCACATAAAAGGTTCCATTCATTTGAATTAGGTGCAAAAGTATTGAAGGTGAAAGAAGTGAAGGGTAGGTTGAATGTGTCAAAGATGAGTGAGAAGTTTGATGGACCTTATAGAGTTGTGAGGGTTTGGGAAAATGGAGTGACGTATGTTTTGGAGAGTTTGAATGACGGTATGACTGAGAGAGTGCGGGCTCATCAGAGTCAGTTAAGGAGCTGGAGAGAACCTCCTGACTACCTGGTGAGCCATCCGGTGTATGGACTGTGTAGAGAGAGAGGTAAAGTGCATGATGATGAGATTGAATGTGAGAGTATGGATCTGTCTGGGAAAGAGCTAGTCTTAGTCTCGAGGAGTAGAAAGCGTACAAAGAAGAGTGAAAGGAAGAATGCAAGTACAAATGAAAGTAAGTCTGAGCAGAGTGTTTCTGTTATGGGGGATCTTGAAAGGGAGATTGAGTTTTTGCGTAAACAGGTGAGTGATTTGGCTGGTATAAGTAGACGAGTGAGTGAGCTGCCTGTGCCTGATTTTTCTGGTTTTGGGAACAGTATGAATGATAGTGTGTTTGGGCAGGATGAACCTAGTGTGGCTGATTTTTCGGGTTTTATGAATGGTAACAGTAGGGGTGAGTTTGATGTAGTGAATAATGAAGTGGCTGATTTTTCAGGTTTCTGGTGGGAACCAGTCGAAGAGGTTTCTGGTATGCCTGTTTCGAATACAGGGGATGTGAGTGACCTGTCTGTTTCGCAAGAATGTACTTTGAGTTGGATGAGAGCTGTGAGTGAGGAGCTGATGAATGGGGGTATGATGCGTGAAGGTTCTGAACGGAAGAGTATGAAAGAATTCTGTCGTGAGATGGGAGAACTGGTAATGAGGGCTAAGAGTATGGTTGATGAGATGATCAATAGTGACGATGAGACTGACAGGACGACTGACAAACAACCCCGACTAATTGCTACGCGTAGCCAGGGACCAGTAGAAGAGTGTAAATGGGTGCAGAAGGGTGCGATTGAGCACAAGTGGTACCATGAAGAGTGATTGAAAGGGTTTTGTGAGTGGCTGGTCGAATGGCTTAAGGAAGGAGGGGTGTGGTGGAGCAAATGTGAGTGTGTGTAAAAGGGCCATTCTCCCAGCCCTTTTCTCAGTACCCTCTCCCTCCCTCTGTAAGAATGTGTGTGTGAGTGGGAATGAGGTTTTTATATTTTCTCTTTGTATATATATGTATTTGATTTCATGTATTAATTGTTTTCTCTTTCTCAGATTGTACTTTGCTTAAAATAATCTTTTATCAAAATTGTACTTTGTTTATAATATTCCTTTAGCAAAGCGCCATATTCTGGAAAGAGGTAAGATAGTCGTTAAATTTACTCGGGTAATGCCCACTTATTAGTTTCCCTTCCATGTATAAATAAAGGGGTCATAAAAGGAGGATATATCTCTTCTACAGAGAGTGGAAGCGTGGACTGACAGCAAGAAGGGTTCTCTAGACGAGTGCTCTGCCCAGCCCTGAGACGGAGGGCTTTCATACCTCGCTAACCACCTGAACCACCATACCCACCTTCGTTGACAATCCTGCCTCCTTCTAAGTTAGCCTACTACCACCCACCTCCAGCACACAAGTGATAGCGCATGCCCCTTTTCGTTCGGTTGTTGTTGTGTTTTTTTATGTTTTGTGTAGATATATAAGTAAATTTGTTGTATTCGCCTGTTATAAAATTCTCTTTTGGTATCGTATTTGGATTTGGGAATTTGGCCTCATTTTGAAGTGTGCACACTTCCCTTGTAAATATAAAATTGTTGTAAATATAAGCTGTAATTATCATTGTACTTTTTTTCTGTTAGTAAAGAACTGTACATACAATCCGTTTCATTCTCCTTCGATTTCTCACGTCCGAATTAGTATAGGAATCGGGTTGGATCAATTGGGGTTAGTCTAAATTTTTCGGCCCGCTACAGTGTCAGAAATTAAATTAGCTCAGGATAGCAACAAAGATCCTAGAAAGTTCTTAAGTTACTATAAAATTAGTAACAAGTCTGGCAGAGTTAAAATAGGACCCATCAAATATAAAGGGGTTGTGAGAGAAACTGATGAAGAAATAGTTGAGGTACTTACTAAATGGTCATTTTGCATCAGTATTTACAAAGGAGAAACTAAATAGTCTGATGTATAGTACTCATGGGTCAGGGAAAGAGGTGTTTACTACCATTAGTGTGGATTGGAGGACGATAAAAGGACTAATAGGTGAGTTAGAAGCTACCAAGGCCTCCGGCCCTGATAATATTCATTCTAGGATACTTAAAGAAGGGGGAGAAAGTATCTCAATAGCTCTGGAGAAGTTGTATAATAGGTCACTGGAATATGGAGAAATACCCGATGATTGGAAGAGAGCGAATGTAGTCCCCATTTTCAAGAAGGGTAGTAAAGAGGATCCAAATAACTTTAGACCGATTAGCCCAACTCCTGTAGTCTGTAAAATTCTTGAGAAAATAATTAAAAAAGGGATTTGCCAACATCTAGAGAGGGAGGGGTTAATCAGCGATTCTCAGCATGGGTTTAGATCAGGTAGATCATGTTTGACTAATTTACTAGACTTTCTGGAGTTCGTAACAAATCAAGTAGATAAGGGAGAGAATGTAGATGTGATTTACTTAGATTTTAGTAAAGCATTTGATAAGGTACCACATAGGAGACTAGTTCATCAATTAAAAATGATTGGGATATGTGGCGGTGTTTCAAATTGGATAGCTGAGTGGCTGAAAGACAGGAAGCAAAGGGTAGTACTAAATGGTGTAAAGTCAGAGTGGAGGGATGTTATCAGTGGGGTTCCTCAGGAATCAGTTCTCAGTCCATTATTATTTGTCATCTATATAAATGATCTTGGGGAGGCAGTTAATAATAAAGTGTCAATTTTTGCGGATGATACCAAATTAGCAGCTGTAGTTAAAGATATTGATGATAATTTTAAAGTGCAGGGGGATTTAAATAAATTGTTATCCTGGGCACATAAGTGGCAAATGACTTCCAACCTTCATAAGTGCAAAGTTATTAACATGGGAAAAGATAATAGAGAATTTAACTATGAAATGGATGGGCATTGGCTGAGCTCAGTAGAGGATGAGAAAGATCTAGGAGTAGTAATAGATAAGTCATTAAGGTTTTCTAAGCAGTGTATTGAAGCAAGAAATAGGGCAAATAGAGTGCTGGCTTTCATTAAAAGAGATGTCAGTTACAAAAGTAAGGAGGTTATTCTTAAACTCTATAACTCTTATGTTAGGCCACATCTAGAGTACTGTATACAGGCATGGTCCCCACATTTTAGACACAATATTAACCTTCTCTAGTCAGTGCAACGGAGAGCAACAAAGATTATTCCTTCCCTGAGGCACCTTGAATATATACATAGATTAAGGGTATTAAATATGTTCTCATTCGAAAGGAGGTGTGTGAGAGGGGATATGATTGAGCTCTTTAAAAATTTTCTGGGATAGATAAATTGGATGTTAGCAAGTTTTTTGAGTTAGATGATGGAAATCGGACTAGAGGTCACCACTTGAAAACTAAAAAGCAAGGGTGTAGGTTGGATTTAAGAAAATATTTTTTCACCAATAGAGTGGTAGACTTCTGGAACAAATTGCCGCCGAGGGTAGTAGGTAGTCCAAATTTAAATGTATTTAAGAGTAGGTTGGATGAGTTTATGGGGAGGGAAGGTTGTGATGGTTCCTAAGTTGTATATATATTAATATTGTTTGTATATATCTATAGCTGCATGATTTAGTTCTTAGCAAGCCTAGACTGGTGATACCCTTGTTTCTGGATGCAATCCTCTGGATGTAGTTTTCTTGGGAGTTTGGGTGCCTTAAAAAAGAGGCCGTTTGAATCGGATGACCTATGATGGGCCCTTGTGGCTTTTGTCATCTGTTATATTATATTGTGGGGGACTTTGATTTAGTCTTCCCTGGCGATGGTGCTTTTTGTGGGTGGGTTTTGACGGATGCGGATGCCCTTTGATAGGCCCTTGTGGCTTTTGTCATCCATGAAATTATGTTATGTTATGTTATGTTATGACTTAGGCGTAATAGTAGATAGGTCACTGAAGTTTTTTTCAAAGCAGTGTATTGAGTCAAAAAATAGAGCAACTAGGGTCATAGGATACATTAAGAGAAATGTTAGCTAGAAGAGTAAGGAGATTATCCTTAAACTCTAAAACTCGTCTGTCAGGCCCCATTTAGAGTACTGTATACAAGCATGGTCAACACATTTTAGACATGACAGCAACCTGCTACAGTCAGTACAAAGGAGGGCAACAAAAATAATACTTTCCCTAAAGCACCTTGAATATGAAGATGGACTGAGGGTATTAAATATGTTCTCATTTGAAAGAAGATGTGTGAGGGGAGATAAGATTGAGCTTTTTAAAATCTGTTCTGGGATGGATAAATTTGATTTTAGAAAGTTATTAGAGTTGCAAGGTAGTAATAGGACTAGGGGTCACCAATTAAATTTTAAAAAACAGAGCAGCAGGTTGGATGTTAGAAAATATTTTTTCACCAATAGTGGTAGATTACTGGAATATTTTGCCACCTGAGACAGTAGACAGTCCAAACTTGATTGTTTTCAAAGGGGTATTCTGGACTCATTCCTGTGGATGCAGTTTTTATTATTGCATATTATGATTGATTTGGATTTTGATGAGTCTTGATAATGATGCTTTTTGTTTTTGACACATTCCTGTGGATGGTTCTAATTGTATATTGTAGATGCATGATCTGACACAATCCTATGGATGAATTTTGTGGGTGGGTTTGACAGATGCAGACAACCTTTGACAGGCCCTTGTGGCTTTTGTCATCTGTGAAATTATGTTATGTTTTAGTCCTATCCTCTACATACAGCTCAGCCACCCCCCCCTATGACGTATGGATGACATTTGTAATCCTTCATCACCTGAACCAGACCAGCCCTGTCAATGCTGTTGAAAGCCTTAGCAAAGTCAATCGCTGTGACCAGCAGGTGCGATCTCATCCTCCTACTACTCTCCCCCACAATACCTCAGCATAAAAAAGTTATCCTCTATCCTCCTCTTGTTTGTAAAACCCATCTGCTGCTCACTTATTAACTCATTTCTTCCTAGATACTCAATCAGCTTTTCCTCCACCACACTCATAAACATCTCGTATTCTGTGTTGGTCAATGCAATTGGCCTCAATTACATCATTCTCAATTCCCTTACCTTTGGCACCATCACTGTCCTCTTTCCCTCAATATTTCCTGAAAAATCAACCCCAAATCTCTCACACACACCTCACTTTGCATCATCCACTTATAAATTTCTGTCTTCATCCCATCTGGTCCAGTTTGTTTCCTGTATCTTACTGTTTCCCTTTCCCTTCCCTCCACTATGTCCAAGTGCTCTCTCATTTCATATGGAGCATCCACCCTCCTTTCTCTCTGTATCACCATCCTCAGCTTTGATCTCAAGCAAGGCACCAGACCATAAGGTGGACAGAAAAAGCAGTACAAGGATCACCTAAAGTGCACCCTTAAATCTTGCAATATCGACCATCGCCAACTTAAAGAACTAGCTGAAGACCAGGCAACTTGGTAACAAACTGTTAACCCTTAAAGCGCCGGGCTAATTTGCTTGAAATCACTTTGGGCAAAATTACAAATAGGATACACTATCAAAAAAATATATCATTTTAATTGAAAAGAATTATTCTATTAATATAATTCACAAATTATTAATAAGCTACCTATTTATAATTATGATTGATAATTCTCAGTTCTTAAGCTTTTTAAATCAGTTACGCTCTAACACCTGTTTCTAATTATAGAAAACAATAGTGCTATTCATGGGAGACTATTTTATATCTTAACTTTTATGAAAGTTTTGTTCAGAACCTATTTTTGATCTATAAAACTGTATTTTCCAGACAAAATAGGCTTGCTTGTTTGTGTGTCTTCAATAATATACTAACTTAAGGCATTTCCTCATTTTAATTAAATAAATCAAAAACATAAGTGTATTTAACCAAAAAGAAGGGAAGTCATGAAAAACGGTGTGCTTAACAGATTAAAGTAATAAATCGCCCCTTTTCACAGCCGTGTTGTGGTGAGGCCTAGAACCAAGTTAAGTTATGTTCATTCATAAATCTCAGTTTACAAACAAAGAAGGACTGACTTAAGTGATTTATGTATTTTAATTAGATGATTACTCACTAACATGAGTTTGCCAAATAAAAATGATAAACCTAAAGATCTGCGGCACACGCTGCCCTCAGATGTTCCTCGGCCCTGGACAACAAAATATTTCAGCCATGTTCCAATATATTTCACCTTTTTTGACTAAATACAAGGGGAGAATGCTTGTGGTGGGACTGCTCACAGGGGGGGAGGGGGAGTCGCACTGCAATGACCCCGAGATTTCAATCAACTGGGGGGGCGGACACAGCCCCCTGGATATAATCGTAATTGTTTATAGAATACCCACATTTGTTTTTTGGGGTTTTTTTACCAAATCGTTTCTGCAACTTGTGGGGGAGGGCTGATGTCATAACTGAATGAATAATGAATTTGTATTTTTTTTTTTCACTTCTTACCTGGATGGGTTCCACTGGGAGGGAACCTCATAAGTGCCAACACACCAGCAGAATGAAATTTAAGAATTTGCTATTCTATTAAAACATATGAGCATCTGCTGGAAGGTGTGTGGATTGCACTTAGCAATGACTAGATTATAGTAATACAATTAGGATAGTTAATTATGAATATAATATGTGAATATGTTATTGCTGTGTAGGGGGTTAATATTCGTATAGATTTTGACTGAGGTGCTTTACTAGTTTACTCTTGAATACAGTTAAGTATGGTGACAGGATAACTGCATCTGGCAGGCTATTCCACAATGCAATCACCCTTACTGAGAAATATTGCCTAGGATACTTAAAGAAGGGGTAGAAAGTATCTCAATAGCTCTGGAGAAGTTGTATAATAAGTCACTGGAATATGGAGAAATACCCGATGATTGGAAGAGAGCGAATGTAGTCCCCATTTTCAAGAAGGGTAGTAAAGAGGATCCAAATAACTTTAGACCGGTTAGCCTAACTCCTGTAGTCTGTAAAATTCTTGAGAAAATAGTTAAAAAAGGGATTTGCCAACATCTAGAGGGAGGGGTTAATCAGCGATGCTCAGCATTGGTTTAGATCAGGTAGATCATGTTTGACTAATTTACTAGACTTTCTGGAGTTTGTAACAAATCAAGTAGATAAGGGAGAGAATGTAGATGTGATTTACTTGGATTTTAGTAAAGCATTTGATAAGGTACCACATAGGAGACTAGTTCATCAATTAAAAATGATTGGGATATGTGGCGGTGTTTCAAATTGGATAGCTGAGTGGCTGAAAGACAGGAAGCAAAGGGTAGTGCTAAATGGTGTAAAGTCAGAGTGGAGGTATGTTATCAGTGGGGTTACTCAGGGATCAGTTCTCAGTCCATTATTATTTGTCATCTATATAAACGATCCTGGGGAGGCAGTTAATAATAAAGTGTCAATTTTTGCGGATGATACCAAATTAGCAGCTGTAGTTAAAGATATTGATGATAATTTTAAAGTGCAGGGGGATTTAAATAAATTGTTATCCTGGGCACATAAGTGGCAAATGACTTTTAACCTTGATAAGTGCAAAGTTATTAACATGGGAAAAGATAATAGAGAATTTAACTATGAAATGGATGGGCATTGGCTGTGCTCAGTAGAGGATGAGAAAGATCTAGGAGTAGAAATAGATAAGTCATTAAGGTTTTCTAAGCAGTGTATTTGAGCAAGAAATAGGGCAAATAGAGTGCTGGCTTTCATTAAAAGAGATGTCAGTTACAAAAGTAAGGAGGTTATTCTTAAACTCTATAACTCTTATGTTGGGCCACATCTAGAGTACTGTATACAGGCATGGTGCCCACATTTTAGACACAATATTAACCTTCTCGAGTCAGTGCAACGGAGGGCAACAAAGATTATTCCTTCCCTGAGGCACCTTGAATATATACATAGATTAAGGGTATTAAATATGTTCTCATTCGAAAGGAGGTGTGTGAGAAGGGATATGATTGAGCTCTTTAAAAATTTTCTGGGATAGATAAATTAGATGTTAGCAAGTTTTTTGAGTTAGATGATGGAAATCGGACTAGAGGTCACCACTTGAAAATTAAAAAGCAAGGGTGTAGGTTGGATTTAAGAAAATATTTTTTCACCAATAGAGTGGTAGACTTCTGGAACAAATTGCCGCCGAGGGTAGTAGGTAGTCCAAATTTAAATGTATTTAAGAGTAGGTTGGATGAGTTTATGGGGAGGGAAGGTTGTGATGGTTCCTAAGTTTTGTATATATTAATATTGTTTGTATATATCTATAACTGCATGATTTAGTTCTTGACAAGCCTTGACTGGTGATACCCTTGTTTCTGGATGCAATCCTCTGGATGTAGTTTTCTTGGGAGTTTGGTTCCATTAAAAAAGAGGCTGTTTGACTCGGATGACCTATTATGGGCCCTTGTGGCTTTTGTCATCTGTTATATTATATTGTGGGGGACTTTGATTTAGTCTTCCCCTGGCGATGGTGCTTTTTGTGGGTGGGTTTTGACGGATGCGGATGCCCTTTGATAGGCCCTTGTGGCTTTTGTCATCCGTGAAATTATGTTATGTTATGACTTAGGCGTAGTAGTAGATAGGTCACTGAAGTTTTCAAAGCAGCGTATTGAGTCAAAAAATAGAGCAACTAGGGTCATAGGATACATTAAGAGAAATGTTAGCTAGAAGAGTAAAGAGGTTATCCTTAAACTCTAAAACTCGTCTGTCAGGCCCCATTTAGAGTACTGTATACAAGCATGGTCAACACATTTTAGACATGACAGCAACCTGCTACAGTCAGTACAAAGGAGGGCAACAAAAATAATACTTTCCCTAAAGCACCTTGAATACGAAGATGGACTGAGGGTATTAAATATGTTCTCATTTGAAAGAAGATGTGTGAGGGGAGATATGATTGAGCTTTTTAAAATCTGTTCTGGGATGGATAAATTTGATTTTAGAAAGTTATTAGAGTTGGAAGGTAGTAATAGGACTAGGGGTCACCAATTAAAATTTAAAAAATAGAGATGCAGGTTGGATGTTAGAAAATATTTTTTCACCAATAGTGGTAGATTACTGGAATATTTTGCCACCTGAGACAGTAGACAGTCCAAACTTGATTGTTTTCAAAGGGGATGGAGGGTTAACTTTGGGGGAGGGGGGTATTCTGGACTCATTCCTGTGGATGCAGTTTTTATTATTGCATATTATGATTGATTTGGATTTTGATGAGTCTTGATAATGATGCTTTTTGTTTTTGACACATTCCTGTGGATGGTTCTAATTGTATATTGTAGATGCATGATCTGACACAATCCTATGGATGAATTTTGTGGGTGGGTTTGACAGATGCAGACAACCTTTGACAGGCCCTTGTGGCTTTTGTCATCTGTGAAATTATGTTATGTTTTAGTCCTATCCTCTACATACAGCTCAGCCACCACCCCCTATGACGTATGGATGACATTTGTAATCCTTCATCACCTGAACCAGACCAGCCCTGTCAATGCTGTTGAAAGCCTTAGCAAAGTCAATCGCTGTGACCAGCAGGTGCGATCTCATCCTCCTACTACTCTCCCCCACAATACCTCAGCATAAAAAAGTTATCCTCTATCCTCCTCTTGTTTGTAAAACCCATCTGCTGCTCACTTATTAACTCATTTCTTCCTAGATACTCAATCAGCTTTTCCTCCACCACACTCATAAACATCTCGTATTCTGTGTTGGTCAATGCAATTGGCCTCAATTACATCATTCTCAATTCCCTTACCTTTGGCACCATCACTGTCCTCTTTCCCTCAATATTTCCTGAAAAATCAACCCCAAATCTCTCACACACACCTCACTTTGCATCATCCACTTATAAATTTCTGTCTTCATCCCATCTGGTCCAGGTTGTTTCCTGTATCTTACTGTTTCCCTTTCCCTTCCCTCCACTATGTCCAAGTGCTCTCTCATTTCATATGGAGCATCCACCCTCCTTTCTCTCTGTATCACCATCCTCAGCTTTGATCTCAAGCAAGGCACCAGACCATAAGGTGGACAGAAAAAGCAGTACAAGGATCACCTAAAGTGCACCCTTAAATCTTGCAATATCGACCATCGCCAACTTAAAGAACTAGCTGAAGACCAGGCAACTTGGTAACAAACTGTTAACCCTTAAAGTGCCGGGCTAATTTGCTTAAAATCACTTTGGGCAAAATTACAAATAGGATACACTATCAAAAAAATATATCATTTTAATTGAAAAGAATTATTCTATTAATATAATTCACAAATTATTAATAAGCTACCTATTTATAATTATGATTGATAATTCTCAGTTCTTAAGCTTTTTAAATCAGTTACGCTCTAACACCTGTTTCTAATTATAGAAAACAATAGTGCTATTCATGGGAGACTATTTTATATCTTAACTTTTATGAAAGTTTTGTTCAGAACCTATTTTTGATCTATAAAACTATATTTTCCAGACAAAATAGGCTTGCTTGTTTGTGTGTCTTTAATAAAATACTGACTTAAGGCATTTCCTCATTTTAATTAAATAAATCAAAAACATAAGTGTATTTAACCAAAAAGAAGGGAAGTCATGAAAAACGGTGTGCTTATACAGATTAAAGTACAGTGGCGGCAACAAAAAAAGTGACATTGAATATTGGCAATAGAAATCGATACATAAAATCGCTTTCACGATTTTACTTGCCAACAAGCCAATGAAAAGGGCCGGGGCTTATGCCACGAGTGGATGACTCTCCTGAGCTAAGACAACAGAACTGCGCTTTATTGGAACTCACTGTCTCGTTTGAGCTCGTACAGTGAGGTTTTGGTGTACAACGCTCCAGCGTGCTGATTTCCTGCATTCGTGCCTACATTTGACGTGCTATAACTTCTGTGCAAGTGGATACAATGGGGCGGAAAAAGCTTTCTATGACAGAGAAAAGCCGTGCCTTGACCCTATTAGAGCAGGGAAAGTCTTTTATTGATGTAGCAGCAGATTTAGGAACCTCAAGAAATACGATTTATCGCCTAAAACGGGCAGCTGAGTTATTGCCACCAGGTACCATACCAAAGAGGAAGGAGGGCACTGGTGCAGCTAGGAAGACATCTCCAAGGACTGATAATATCCTAAGGCGTGAAGTGATGTCAGACCCTTCTGTAACCTCCGCTTCAATCAAGAAAAAACACCCAGACCTTCTCCAGAACGTCGCCCTCAGGACCATCCGTCATCGCTTACAGAAGGACCTAGGCCTACCGGCTCGCCGCGCTGCCAAGAAGCCACTTCTTACCAAGGCTATGAAGATGAAAAGGCTCAATTTTTGCAAGACCTATAAACATTGGACAGCTGCCCATTGGAAGAAGGTGATGTTCAGTGATGAGAGCACCTTTAGGCTGGTCAGAGGAGAGTCAAAGATCGTGCGTCGTCCCAGCAATGTGTCTCGGTATGACCCAAAATATACCGTGAAAACTGTGAAGCACCCTGATAGTGTGATGGTGTGGGGTGCCTTTAGTGGAAACAAGGGCAGAGGAGGTCTGTACTTCCTTCCCAAGAATGTTACCATGAGGGGGACTAACTATCTCGAAGTTTTGAAGCAGCACATGCTGCCATTTTGGGAAATTCATCGGTGTGAATTTTTCATGCATGATGGTGCCCCTGCTCACAGGTCCCAGTTAGTAAAAAGGTTCTTCAATGATAATAATATTAGTGTTTTGGAGTGGCCTGGTAATTCCCCGGACCTAAATCCTATTGAGAATGCTTGGAATCTGATGAAATCCAAAGTTCAAGAGACAGCATCCGGCAGCATCAAGGACCTGATAGAATCACTGAAGAAGATCTGGGTTACGATCGACCCCACCTACTTCGCAAACCTCGCTGAATCAATGCCCAATCGACTCAGAATGGTCATCAAGTGCAAGGGCAACATGACCAAGTATTAACTTTCATGAAATATTCATAATAAAATATGTAAGTTACATTTTTCTGTTTCATTTTCCCCGAATCGTCACATGTCACTTTTTTTGTTGCCGCCACTGTAATAAATCGCCCCTTTTCACAGCCGTGTTGTGGTGAGGCCTAGAACCAAGTTAAGTTATGCTCATTCATAAATCTCAGTTTACAAACAAAGAAGGACTGACTTAAGTGATTTATGTATTTTAATTAGATGATTACTCACTAACATGAGTTTGCCAAATAAAAATGATAAACCTAAAGATCTGCGGCACACGCTGCCCTCAGATGTTCCTCGGCCCTGGACAACAAAATATTTCAGCTATGTTCCAATATATTTCACCTTTTTTGACTAAATACAAGGGGAGAATGCTTGTGGTGGGACTGCTCACAGGGATGGGGGGGAGTCGCACTGCAATGACCCCGAGATTTCAATCAACTGGGGGGGCGGACACAGCCCCCTGGATATAATCGTAATTGTTTATAGAATACCCACATTTGTTTTTTTGGGGTTTTTTACCAAATCGTTTCTGCAACTTGTGGGGGAGGGCTGATGTCATAACTGAATGAATAATGAATTTGTATTTTTTTTTTCACTTCTTACCTGGATGGGTTCCACTGGGAGGGAACCCCATAAGTGCCAACACACCAGCAGAATGAAATTTAAGAATTTGCTATTCTATTAAAACATATGAGCATCTGCTGGAAGGTGTGTGGATTGCACTTAGCAATGACTAGATTATAGTAATACAATTAGGATAGTTAATTATGAATATAATATGTGAATATGTTATTGCTGTGTAGGGGGTTAATATTCGTATAGATTTTGACTGAGGTGCTTTACTAGTTTACTCTTGAATACAGTTAAGTATGGTGACAGGATAACTGCATCTGGCAGGCTATTCCACAATGCAATCACCCTTACTGAGAAATATTGCCTTTTGGGGAAACTTTGATTTTGTCTTCCCCTGGTGATGGTGCTTTTTGTGGGTGGGTTTTGACGGAGGTGGATGACCTTTGATAGGCCCTTGTGGCTTTTGTCATCCATGAAATTATGTAATGTAATATGTAAAAAAGTGTTACTGTGGGACAGGAATATTCTGTGTGAATTACCGCGGGTCCTAGAGGAGGTCTAGAGGTAGAACAACTCAGAAGGTTTCACAGGAGATAAGTCATTGAAAATCTTCCAGACTTTATATTTATTTTTACTATTTTTATTACCATTTTTATACCTTTAAATAAACTTAATTATATCTTTTAGAGGAACTAGTTTTTGTGGAGAAGAGACAATCTTTTATGCAGGAATTTCAGTTTCAACATAGGATTCTTCATGTACAACTGCATCTAAAGCTGTTCTACAACTTTCCGGTTTATTTAGTGATTGAGAAAAATTACTAACATTGGTATTTGGCCGATCATAAATTAATTAAAGTATATTAAAAGCATTTTCCACAATAAAGTAAGTAAAAAACATTTTCTTACTTCTTGTTTTATTTTGTTTTAAAAGGGGCTATCTGGCGACTGCCCACTTAGGCATAAGTCGCCAGAAACAAACAGCCTAGTTCTAGGCTACTTTAAGAAATTCGAACAGGAAACAACAATAAAAAGAAATAACAATAACAAAACAATAACAAAAACAACTAAGCCTAGTTAAATGAAAGGGAGAAGGCCAGCCTCCCCCAAATAGTTCACAAGTCAATGTGCATGAATCTGTCCCGAGTACAAGGGACAGGCGGTAGCGACCCCACCCATCCGTACCGGGAAAGTATTGTGTGCGAAGATCACCCAGACTGAGACATTCAACAAGAATGTGCCGAACAGTATGGGGGACGACGCAGTCGTTGCAATAGGGTGCAGGCGAGCGCTCCATCAAATAGCGATGCATCACACGAGTGTGTCCGATTCAGAAACGACAAAAAGCAACCTGAAGCAGCGCAGCATTGGGGGATAGGTTCATGGAAACAGTCGCGGCGCAATGGCCCGCAACCTTAAGGTCCCTTCGACCATCTCCCATCTTCTTTGCCAAGCAGTCCGAAGAGCTGCCCGTATTCCTGCCATGTAGTCGGTGTGAGGAAGAGCGAAATGCTGGTCCGGTCGCAGACTCTTTGGCGCCCTCATTTCCCGCAATTCCTACATGTCCAGGAACCCAGCAGAAGATGATCTCTACATCTACCCGGCTCGCCAAAACTGGGGCATCACGGATATCGCGAACCAGGGGATGCAGAGATTCCAATGCCCTGAGAGCAATCAGGGCGCTTTGTGAGCGGCTATAGATCACAATCCGGTCTCCGAACCGGGCACGTCACGTAATCTCCCGTACCGAGTGGTGTATTGCCACCAGATCAGCCGTGAAGACAGACGCAGCGCCTGGTAGAGCCCCGCTGACTTCAAACAGAGGGGATACGGCATGGAAGCCGACCCCCTGGCACGGTTCCAGCGCGACACGATGTATGCTCCAAAAAGGTTGAACGCAATACTCCCGGCAAAGTACAAGCTTTGGGAGTAGAGACGCTGCAACAAATAGCTAAATGTAGTACCCTCCAAGGAGTTTCCTGGCCCTAAACCCAGAGGGCTTAGGGTATGACTGGCGTCTCCCGGCAGCATAGGCAGCATCAAGATCAGCTGCAGGTGCAGTGAGAGCTGTTGGCGACTGAGGGAGGCGCCGGGCTCGCTCGTACAGGTGAGTGATGTACTGCAAGCGGCGCAGAGCGAGTGGCATCTCCCAAGCATCGACCAACAGGCTCTTAATGGGGAAAGTGCGGAAAGCACCAGTTGCAAGGCGAAGGCCGGTGTGGTGGATCGAATCCATCTTCCACAATAAATGTTCAGCTGCGGATGCAGAAAACTCGCATCCCTAGTCGAGCTTCGAACGAACAAAGGAACGATAAAAAAGTAAGGCAGTAGCCCTATCAGCGCCCCAAGCGCTGAACATCACGGAACGGAGAATATCCATGGCGCAGGTACAACAGATCCTAAGGCTGCGAATATGAGCCTCCTAGGTGAGGCGTCGGTCGAATACAAGACCAAGGAAATGGTGCGACTCAACCACATCCAGGCGCACCCGATAGTAAACAAATCTGGGTCGGGGTGAAGCCTTGGATGGTGGCAGAAGTGCACCACCTTAGTCTTGGCCAAGAAAACCGAAACCTGTACGCTTTGGCATAGCGAGAGACGCGATTCAATGCCTGTTGGAGTTGACGCCCTAAGGTTGGCATCTGGGCCGCGCCAAAAGAAATGGAAAGGTCGTCCACGTAGAGCATAGCGAGAACATCTTCCGGCAGAACCGAGGTGGTGCTGTTGATGCTCAGGGCAAAGAGTGTGACACTGAGGACACTTCCCTGCGGGACACCCTCTTCCTGCTCCTTTGGGCAGGAGAGGGCCTCCCCCACCCGTACGCGGAATCGACGACCTCGCAAAAATTCAGATATAAACAATGGAAGGCGTCCCCTCGCCCCCATCATGTGGAGAGTCTCCATGATACCATATCACCATGCGGTATCATAGGCCTTCTCCAGATCTAAAAACACTGTGGCGTAGTGCTGTCTACGAAGGAAAGCCTTGCAGATGGCAATTTCCAGTCGGAGCAGAGCATCCGACGTGGAGTGGAACTTGCGGAAGCCGCACTGTGCGGAAGACAGATGGCCTCCGCTGTCCAGGAAATAGGCTAATTAACATCTACCAATCTCTCCATCAACTTGCACACGCAAGAGGTTAGAGAGATTAGGCGGAAACCGGTCGGAGTAGAGTGATCTCTCCCCGGTTTGCGAAAGGCGAGCACAGTAGCGATTCGCCAGGAGTCTGGGAGAAGACCTTCCACCCAGATCATGTTGAACAAATCTAACAGAAAGCCCATTCCAGGTGTTGAAGCATGGCGTACGGGACATCGTCCGGACCATGGGCGGTGTCCGCGCACGAAGCGAGAGCAGAACGCAACTGACTCACAGTAAACTTGTCGTTGAAGGGTTCTCCGCCTCTGGAGGTAAAGTCCAGCCAGCAGCCCGACATGCATTGAATGCTGGCGGAGCAGCATCACGGCTAGAGAATGCGGAAAAAGCGGTCGCTAAGGATTCTGCCACAGACGCGGGGTCCGAGATTGCGCTTCCATTCTCCTGGAGAACGGGAGGGGGGTCCTGCAAGAACTTGCCCCGAATCCTTTTGACTCGCTTCCACACCTCAGCTAAAGGGGTCTTCCCGTTAAGTGAAGACACGTATGCCCGCCAATAAGAGAAGCGGGCGTGCTTCGAAATATACCGGAACCTAGCCCTAGCCCGACGAAATTCAGCGACAGTGAAATCATTCAGGCAGCACTTATAGCGCATGTAGGCATAACGCTTCTGTTTGAGGGCCGTCTCACACTCGGGCAACCACCCTGGGAGTGATCAGCATGCAAAATGGCCAGACATCCTGGGAATAGTAGTCAGGCCCACGGTGATGAAGTTGCCGGATAAGAACTCAACGGCCTAATCTACCGACCTAAACTCCTCAACTGAGATAGAGAATTCAGTCATTTCCTGAAATGCAGGCCACTGCGCCCACGCCAAGCACCACCGAGGTGGGCTCTCAGGCGGCAGTTGCACTGAAAATGATATTTGAATGGGAAAGTAATCACTACCATGGAGGTCATCGACCACCCCCCAACCAAAATCAGGCTGTGCATCCGAAGAGCACATGATAGGTCAAGGCAAGAAAATGAAGCGGTTCTCGGACAGTGATGCGTAAACTCATCCACGTTTAGGACACCCATCTCAAGCTCTTCGATCAGATCAGCAAGGACTTGTCCCATGGGATTTATGGAGTAATCTCCCCAGAGAGGATGCCTGCTGTTCAGATCTCCAAGCAAGAGAAGGGGCCTCGGCAACCGTGTCATGACGCGGTGGAAGTCCCCCGCGTCGAAGTCAGCTGATGGTGGAATGTACGCAGAAATGATAGTATGCCTCCTATCCAGGTGCAGCTGCACAGCCACTGCCTGAAAGGAGGTATCTAAAGAGAAAGCAAGAATGGAGACATCATGCCGGGTGTAAATCGCGCATCCCCCAGCCCGGCCATCCTGCGGTGGTGGGGTCGCGAGACTCTTATACCCCGGAAGGGCAGGCAGGGGGCACGCGCCTAGCATGGTCTCCTGCAAAAAGATATCTAATGGGGAACAGAATGAGACAAGCCTCTGCAGCTCCTCCCAGTTGGCCTGGAGTCCACGGCAATTCCATTGAAGGAATATGCCCTCCAGGCCTAGCTCGGAGGAGACGCGGGGGCCCTCCTCGAACTGAAGACCCTCACGGGAATGGCTGTACGCTTCCCGGGGGCAGAACCCCGGGCGCTGTTGGTCGGACAAAGCGGTGAAGGTGCTGTTGGAGTGGCTGTACGCTTCCCGGGGGCAGAACCCCGGGCACTGTTAGTCGGACAAAGCGGTGAAGGTGCTGTTAGACGGACAAAGCGCTGAAGGCGCTGTCGCCTTCGAGGACTTATTGGGGGAGGTTGGGCTCACCATGCGAGTCTTTTCCTCCCTCTGCCTCGAAACCTTGGGCCGGCATTGCGGCTTCGGAAGCGGGGGGCCCTCTTTTCGAGAAACCACCGTCTCTGAGCAACTCGCTCCACCTCAGGGTGTGGCGTGTTGCTGTCCTTTCGGGGGACAGCTTTAGGAACCCCTGAAGATAGCCTAGCGACCTTCTTTAGGGGTGTTACCTCCTGTGAGTCTAACGACTCGGTGGAGGCAAGCGGCCGTTTCACCTTACGGGAAATGGTCACGCTGGGGGAAGAGGGGGGAGCCCTGGTTTTTAGCCGGGGCTGGGTATGAACCCTTTTTGCCGCCCGCTTTACCAGGGGAGCGCCCAGGTTGGGTAGAGCCTGCAGAAGGGCTCCGAATGGGCGCGGAAACAACCGTGCTCATTGGCCTGGATGGGCCAGGAGCGGAGGGTGCCTTTCTAACTATTGAGGCATATGACGTCCCAGGCAGAGCCGGGCGCGCCAGGACCAAGTCCTTAAGCCTCGTGGAATGAGATTCAATCCTGGGCCTGAACGGCCAGGATTTCCTTCTCAAGGAGATATGCATCACATTGCTTAGAAGAAGCAGGGTGCGGCTCTCCGCAATTCATGCACTTGGCCACACACGATTTGGACTTATCGTGTGGGAGCTTGGAGCAATTTACACATACTGCGGGTGACCTCGACTTTACATGTCTACATGAGTGATTCGTATGGCCGAAGCAGTGACAGTAATAGCACCGCCGCGGCAGTGGCATGGATGCCTTCACACGGTAGTGGTACCAACCGGCACGCACCGACTCAGGGAGCTTGTCACAGTCGAACATGCAGAAGAGTGTAGGGGTGGGTCTCAATGCCCCTCCCTGTTTTCTCATCACACGTTCGACCTTGACCGCCCCATGGTCGGCCAGCTCTAGGGTGATGTCCTCAATGGAGTAGTCAATGAGTTCGCTCACATAAACTACTCCTTTCACAAAGTTCATGGTAGAGTGCAGCATCACACTCATTCCCTTCAACTTGCTATCACTCAACTTCCTATCTAAATACCTAATCTGAGAGTCACCCATCACTAGCACCTCAGTCCTTCTCCTATTCTGTCTTGGCCTAACATTACCCACCCTCCCTCCTGCTCTCAGTCACACTACCACCGACCTGCTTTCATCCACAATCACACCAGGCAAATCACTTTCACACTCTTCCTCTCTCAGGACATTGAATCTGTTAGTCAACCTAACAGGTTCTATGTCCTTCCTTTTCAAACAACTAATCTGTCCTAACTTATCTATCCTATCCATTTTCACCCACCATTCATCATCACTCACAACTTCCACACTGTTCCCAGTCCTAGCCCTCTCTTCCACCCTCTTAGCACTAATCTCACCCTTCAATCGCACACTTGCATCTCTTCTCACCTCAAACACCAAATCATTCAACCTCTTACATTCCCCACTGAACCTCCATACCTCCCCTTCCAGAAAACACACACAGCATTCAGTTACATTCACTCTCCTTTCAACTCCACATGCATCACACACCACATACACACTACTTTCAAATGGCATGCTCTCACCATCTATACAAACAGCCATACTCTCAGAAATTTACTAAGGACAAAGTTAACACTCACCAAAAATATTCTTGCACAGGATTGCTGCCAGTTATCTTCCCCAAAAGTATTAATCACTAATGTATTTATTACACAGTGATTGAGGTATTAAATAAATACAAGAAAAACTACACACCCAAATCAGTATTATATCCCAATCTTACAATGAGAATCAGGAGCTTCCTGTAAGACAACCTTCCAGAACAAAGCCAGACAGAGAGTTCTTTCTAAGTTTTCACTTAGACCCAGCCGTAAGATCTTATACTGCATGACCCGCTGCCACACCTTATCAAACGCTTTTGATACATCCTGACAAACGATATCCATATAACTCCTGTCCCGTTTGGCTTGGGAAAGCGTTTCCGTTATGATGCGCAGGAATATTCATGCACGTTTGGTTAAATAAAAAACATTAGAACATTATCCTTTTTTCTTTGGGTAAACCTGATACATACCGCGTAAGACGTACTACAGGTTGCTATATTGGGGGGAGCTATGCTCCCCATATCCCCCGCTCGCTACACTCACCCTCAGGAACAAGTAATAAAACAACAGTTAATCACACAGTTGGGTGAAATATTATGGGAAAACTCACAGGATATGGATCTTCAGAATTACCTATCTTTTTTTCACACTCAAATCCTAGCGGTAAACCTGAAGATGCATACCCCGCAAACTGTACTATGGGTTGCTATATAGGGGGGCATAGCCCCCCCCATACCCCCTTGGGTAAATATGTAGATTATCGGCGCGAACGATGGGATGTACTATTTCGTCCGTGTTCCAAAATGTTTCACGTTTTTGGAGTACATTTAAGTTGACGGCTCGTGTGGGGGTAAACACAATAGGGCAACTATACTACAATGATCCTGAGTTTCATTAAATTAGGGGGGTTCTGGGGGGCATAGCCCCCCAGTATATAATCCTAATTGTTTATAGAATAATAATTCAAAAAGGACTCAAACGCGCATGAATATTCCGACACAAGTGAACGATAATATTTACACACAAATTTTTTTCTGGCCGGGCCGCTAATCTACATATTTACCCCCCCCCCCCATGCTCACTACACTCGCCCTCAGGAACAAGTAATAAAAAAAGTTAATCACACAGTGGGGTTGAAACATGTTGGGAGGTGGAATATTATGGGAATATGTGAAAGCTCACGGGGTATGGATCTTCAGAATTACCATCCTAGCACCACACTGTCTATAATCCTCCCTTCTATCCACCTCCTACCCCTTTCCTCTTGCCAGCTCTATCACCAATTCTTTTCAATTTCTTCCTCTTGAGACTGGCGCACACACTCCACAAGGGTCAAGTCAGGCCTTGAATCAGGTTCAGGTTGTTGAGCCACCCTTTGTATCGTGATATGGCACTTATTTTAGGTGAAGAAAATAAATAGGAGAGATCGTCATCAAGCCAAAAGAAAACCTTAAGAAAGTAAGCATCAATATATGGCATTTATAAAAGCATGTTTTCTCTTGTATTGTGTAGTGATATGTGAGGTCGTAAATGATCAGCGGTTGCCTTGCTAGATGCCCAAGTTAATTCATATAGTGAACAAGAGGAGCAATTTCGCCACCCTTCTTTAGAGGACAAGCTTGGTCATCACAACAAGGAGTAACAAGGAGTAACAAGGAAAGTAAGTACCCTAGGAGACCTTACGGTCCATTCAAAGAGGGTACCTTTGGACTAGCAATTGAGCGGGCACATGGCTGCTCAATTGTTTTGCGTCCATAAACGGCCACTTTTCAAGACTTTGTCTAGTCTTGACTTACTTTTACTTTTACTTTTACTTTTACGAAGTCTTGAGATGTCCTCTCAGCGCCGTACTGGGGTACCGCTGCAACTACCGGACCTCTGGTCTTCTCGTCCAAGGCTGGTTTGGTCCGGTATGGAGTTAGATGGAGCCCTGCAAGCCGCTGTGTAGCCTTGCACTGGTGGCTCATCCGGCAGATCCCTGAGGAACTTGTCAAGCCCCCTTTTGAAGGTCTCCACAGGTCCGCCAGATATGTCTCTCACCTCTTTGGGGAGGGCATTGAAGATTCTGGGCCCATAGTAACACAAGCTGGCAGCTAGCAGGGTCCTTATTCTGGAGGGCCCATTGGTTGGTAGGACCCTCTGTCTGCATTTGCGGCCGGTGCGAGCATTGGATTGTGGCTGAAGCTCTTGTTCGGAGGGGTTAGGTACCAGCTTTTCCAGTACCTTCCACACATATATAGCCAGGTACCTCTCCCTCCGTCTTTGCTGTGAGTAGAGACCTAGTCGTGAGAGCCTCTCCCAGTAACTATACTGTCTCATGCCCCGGATGTTCCTGGTGAAGGCCCTTTGGACGGCTTCGAGTTTTTGGATGTCCCCTTTTGTGTTGGGTGACCACAGTTGACTACAGTAGTCCAATATAGGTTGGACCAGTGCTCTCCACAGCGTCAGCATAACATCCTCGGCTCTTGTGCTGAAGTTTCGGAGAATCCAGCCAGTCATTCTCCTGGCCTTATTAACAGTGTCTTGTATGTGGTGGTGGAAGGTAGCATCATCGCTGAAGGTCACACCTAGACACTTGGCATGATGGGTGGGCTCTATATCATGTCCCCCTCCTGTAGACAATGTGGTGGTCTCCTTCAAGTTTGAGTTTGGGCCACATCTAAGGAGTTCAAACTTTCCATCATTGAAGGACATGTTGTTGTTGTCGGCCCATTCTTGCACCTTGTCTAGGTCTTGTTGGAGGGCCCTCACATCTTCGGCGCTCGTTACCGTGTGGCTGAGGTTTGTGTCATCGGCAAAGGAAGATACCAGAGAGCTGTCTATTCCTTGGTCAATGTCACCCATTAGCAGCAGGAAGAGTAGAGGTCCCAGTACAGAGCCTTGGGGAACCCCACTGATCACAGTAGAGGCACTTGATCTTGCACCCTCTGTGACAACCACCTGGGATCTAGATGTAAGGAAGCTGTGGAGCCACATACCCAGCTTTCCCATTATCCCTATGTCTTTGATCTTATGGAGCAGGATGCCATGATCAACCTTGTCGAAGGCCTTTGCGAAGTCCAGGAACACTATGTCCACATTGGCCCCCTCGATGAGTTGGTGTAGCATCCAGTCGTAGTGGGATAGGAGTTTAGAGAGGCAAGACCTGCCCTTGCGGAATCCATGCTGATTGTCGTTGTACAGGCTATTTGCCTCCATGTATTCCACAATGGTGTTCCTCAGTACCTTCTCAAAAATTTTGATGATGTGTGATGTTAAGGCCACCGGTCTGTAGTTCTTTGGGAGGCTCTTATCACCCCCCTTATATATTGGGGTAATTATTGCCTCCTTTAGTGAAGAGGGGACTGTGCCGTTGTCCAGGGAGCATCGCCAGAGTATGAGTAATGGCGGGCTTAGTGCCTCCATGCATTCTTTTAGGAGAATTGCTGGCACGCCATCCGGTCCTGCTGCCGCATTTGATTTTAGCTCCCGTATAGCTGCTTTCATGTCATCCTCCGTAAAGTTTACCTCTGTGAGCCTTGGAGCCTGTGGGTTTGCATGGTACTCCGGGTTGAAGAAGGTTGTGGGATCAAGTATTCGCATCTGGACTCTCGGGCGACTAAATACTGTTTCATATTGATCCTTCAGGGTCTCACAGGTGTCTTTGGGGGTGTTTTGTACTTCTCCTTGGCTGTTCTTTAGCGGGCCAACTCTTGTTTTGGTCTTGGAGAAGCGCCTGCAATAGCTGAAGAAGTACTTTGGGTTGATGTTGATGTTTTG
The DNA here is from genome assembly GCA_963969495.1 of Ceratothoa steindachneri. Classification (NCBI taxonomy): domain Eukaryota; kingdom Metazoa; phylum Arthropoda; class Malacostraca; order Isopoda; family Cymothoidae; genus Ceratothoa; species Ceratothoa steindachneri. Next base: position 13,561,826 of record OZ018329.1, on the reverse strand, counting down.
TGCTGCTCTTTCTTCCTCCTCCTTTCTCTGTTTTTCATGGGAGTCCTTCAGCTGGCTCTCTATGTGGGAAATGTATCCAGCGAGAACCTGTTTCCTCTCCTCGCTGCATGCCACCCTTAACTTGTGGTTAAGTGTTGCCCTTTTCCGCATGAGAATCCTCCTGTCTCTAGGAATTACTGATCGTTTTGCGGTCCACCTTTTGGGAGGCACATGGGCTACGCAGACTCTTCGGATGTTGTCTATGAAGAGTTGATACATCTCCTCTGGAGATTTGCCGCTCAGTAGTGATGTCCAGTCAATTTCCATGAGTGACTTCCTGATTTGCTCCCAGTCGATTTCTGTACTCTGGAAGTTTAGATTTAACATGGAGGTTGGATCTGGTGTGCTGGTTGTGTTCTTCTCTGTTGTTGTTGCTGTGGTGTATGACGTTTTGACTGTCACCAGGCTGTGGTCTGAGAAGATTGTTTTTTCAACTTTGCACTCCTCGATTGCATCTGTGTTGTTGGTGAAGAACAGATCCAGGATGTTATGGTATCTGGTTGGGGTTGTTATCACCTGTATTAGGAGGAATTTATCTGCAAAATCAAGGAGAGCTCTTGCTTGGCGGCTTTCGTCACCACTACCACCCCCGGGTGTTCCTTCTGGCCATTGGATAAAGGGGAAATTGAAGTCCCCACAGAGGACGATGTCTGGTGTAGGTGTTAGGAGGTCATCCAGAATATTGCTCGCCGTTTGTAACGCCTTCAGGAACTTATTGGAAGGACACTGTGGGGGGCGGTAGCAGTTCACTACTATGAGGCTGGGTTTTGTTATCTGAATTACTGAAAATTCCACATACCCGTCGGCATAGACTAATAGTTGTTTAGTGTCCAGGGCCAAGTCATCTCTCACATATGTGATGACTCCGCCGTGACTCCTGTGTGGCCTATCCGCACGGTACGGGGTGTAATTCTTCAGCTTGATCTCAGAGTCTACCACTTCACTTTTGAGGTGTGACTCTGTGAGGGCAATAAACATAAGGTCCTCTAACTTGGCCAGCTCTTCCAAGAATGGTACCTTTGACCTGTTGGTCATCAGGTAGAGGCCCTGAATATTGCCCATTAGGATGTTGCCTAATGGTGTATCAAGCTGGACCTGGTTGCCCAGGGGCTCGTGGGTATTGGGAGCTGTTGATGGTGTGGATGTGACTTGAACTGGTCAACAGATTCACTGTTGACAACTTCCACTGGAAGTGCGTTCCACTTACCGCAGATACTGTAGGTGAAAAAGTTTCCACACAGATTGCGGTTGTAACGCTTCAGTTCAAGTTTGAAGCCGTGATTGCGCGTTCTGTTCTCACTCAGTGTGAAAATATCCCGGTAGTCAACATTGTCGAACCCTCGAAGTATTTTGAAGACTTCGATGAGCTGACCACGCAGTCTACGGGTTTCCAGTGAGAACAGATCTAACTCCCTTAGTCTATCCTCATAACTTTTATGTCGGATAGAGGGAATCAGCTTGGTTGCCCTGGCTTGTACGCGTTCCAATCTCGCGATGTCCTTTCGCAATGAAGGACTCCAAAATTGTACGGCATACTCCAGGTGCGGTCGGACAAGTGAGTTGTACAGGCACAGTACAATCTCCTGGTTCCGATAACCAAACTGGCGCTTAATATAGCCTAGCATCCTTTGGGCCTTTTTCTCCGCCTCAATGCACTGTTTCGAGAACTTGAGGTCACTAGTGATTGTTACACCCAAGTCCTTCTCAGTGTCACTCGATTCAAGAGCAGTGCCCTTAAGGATATACTGAGATTGGGGGTTTCTGTGGCCGATATGCATCACTTTGCATTTTCCCACGTTAAAAGGCATTTGCCACGTGTCCGACCACTCCCCAATCTTCCCAAGATCTTCCTGCAGGCGGGCAGTATTTCCATCCTTTGCAACGTTCATACCAAGCTTGGTATCGTCGGCAAATTTGGAAATCTTCGCAACCATGTCACCGTCCATGTCGTTGACGTAGATGATGAATAGTAGTGGTCCCAGGACAGAACCTTGAGGCACCCCGCTAGTAACGGGCACCCACTCAGAAGACTGTCCATTTACCACCACCCGTTGCCGTCTGCCACTTAGCCAGTTCTCGATCCAGCCGGCTACCTTTCCGTCTATGCCAAGCGCTCGCACTTTCCGGAGAAGGCGGCGGTGTGGTACCTTATCAAAGGCTTTCTGAAAGTCTAGGTAGACCACATCCACCGCCTTGTCCCGATCGTGCTCACTGAAAACGAAGTGGAAGAATTCCACAAGGTTCGTCAGGCATGACCGTTGCCTTCGGAAGCCGTGCTGGGAACTCCTCAGTAGCAGGTTTGACTCTAAATACGACGTCACTTTGTCCACCATGATGCTTTCCATGAGTTTACCGACTATCGAAGTCAGACTGATAGGTCGGTAGTTCGACGGTTGGTTACGGTCTCCTTTCTTGAAGATAGGAGTCACCTCCGCCTCACGCCAGTCTCTAGGAACGCATCCGGTCCGGATTGACATGTTAAAGATAGCGCACAGATGTCGTGATACTTCATCGCACACTTCCTTCAACACTTTAGGTAGAAACCCGTCCGGTCCAGGGGACTTATTTACTTTAGACATTCAGTCTCTCACTTTAGCCCATCTGATTGTAGCAACGGGCTTTTTTTCTTAAAAAGATAAAGTTTTCAGTGCCTATCTACTAATAATTTACTCATCATTTATTTTTTTCAGATCCCTACATATTTCCAAGGCCTAAAGTCAAGAATATATATTTATGGGAATTCTTTTGATATACGGAAAAAAAAACATGCCATAATTTTAAGACATTTTCTGAGCTTCGCGATATATATATATATATATATATATATATATATATATATATATATATATATATATATATATATATATATATATATATAGAGAGAGAGAGAGAGAGAGAGAGAGAGAGAGAGATGGGCGCGTTCCTCGTTTGGGGGTAGTGCGTTAGCGTTCCTGGAATAGCGTTCCTCAATTTTTTTTTCGCTAGGGGTGTTCCTGCGTTAGCGTTCCGAAACTATTGAAGCGGCCCTCTAAAGAAGTAGTGCGTTCCTCAAAAAACTTGAAAAAAGTAAAAAAAACACTGCGTTCTTCAAAAAAATACTGTGCGCATCAAAAGAACTATTCCGCGACTCAAAAATAAAACAAAATACAAGGTAATAATACATCAAAGCTTAATACATTAAAATATATGTATATTTCAGACTTTTTACCAGTTTCTCTGACTATATCACACAAAAATTCACTAAATCAAAAATATCACTTAAGTATTAGACTTATTGTATTTTACTGCATTCCGCTGTATTTTACTGTACTGCACTGTATTTGACAAGTAGACACATAGTTTCTAAACATTTTCATTTATCATTATTTTGTATTACACTAATTTATTAAGTTTATTTTACTTTAAATCTGACACAACGATTCAATTTTCGTTATTGTACATAAAGATTGAAGACATCTAGACAAGATGCAACACTTTTAAAGAATTAAAATTACTGCTCCTCCTCCTCCTTGTCCTGCACCTCCTTGTACCCAAGGATGTGCATGTTGCCCCTCACAAACACTAGCTGTTCAAAGTTAATGTTGCTCAGGCAGGACCTCTTGTTGTTGTATAGGTTTATTGTGCAATAGCGTACATGTATACATGATCTAATACAAATACAATAATAATATGATATAATAATATATAAATACACATAATATAAGCGTACACATTGCACAAAAACGGGAAGCCCGCCAGTGTTGGCGTGCAGTAAGACGTGGCGGAGCGTCTCACGTGTTTCTTGTCTGCTGCAAGTGGATGGCAGCGGTTCTCACCACCCGTCGCCCGGCTGGGCGCGGGCGGCGATCAGTGCGGAGGGGGTGCTGTTCTCAGTACCTCCAGCAGTTCGTTTGTTAGTGTGTGGCGGACAACCTGGGCGGCTCTTGCCTCTTACAGGGTGAGGGACTGGCGCTGGCTCTGGCCTGAGGCGGGTGGTGGCTGGGCAGGAGAGGCGGTAGTGCACCAGTGGGCGCCGGGAGCGGCCGCCGCAGTGTTCGCACCTCCCTGCCACAAAGTAAGCGTGCAGCTCTTCAGGCGTTGAGTAGCCCAGCCTCACACGCTGTAGCAGAACGCCGTTCGCGGCTAAACCTCTTTACACGAAAAATGTCTCGCGGTGAGCTAAAGAACACACTGCAATGCTCACCTATACACTGACGGTATTAGCATGGCTTCGAAGAAATTCAGCCATTAGCTAGAATAAAGCCAGTTCCAGTAGCTGGTGCAATACGTTTCTATGACTGGTGAAACAGTTCCCTGCTGTCGTCTCTCACTTCTTGGGGAGAGCTTCCCGCCTGAACGTAAACAACAGAATGTTGTCGCATAGTGAATGTCGTCTTTGTTGTTTCCATTGAAAACGTTTTTTTAAAAAAATCGTTTCGTAACGCTCAGAACGCAGAAACGCTTTAAAATTTTGGGCGGTGCGTACGTACGCAGGAACGCACTTGCCCAGCTCTCTCTCTCTCTTTCTTTCTCTCTCTCTCTCTCTCTCTCTCTCTCTCTTTCCATATATATATATATATATATATATATATATATATATATATATATATATATATATATATATATATATATAAGGTATACCTCTCATGAGCGCTAAGCAAGAAATAGAAAACGGTTTTTTTTAGAGGGGAAGGGGCGCAAATAGTTATTTCCTCCTTCGAAAAAATCCGTGCTGGGGTGGGATTCGAACCAAGCACACTGAGACAGCGAGCAACCGCTTTGATCACAACTAAATGGAGCCTTTAACCACTCGGCTAAACGAAAAACAAAAAAAATCTTCTAAATAGACAAGCTTTTAAGACACGATTCACAAGGTGGATCGGGAATGTGAAAGAGAGAAAAAATAATTGGAAATTCAACGGAGAAATTGAGTTAAACGTGCAGCGAATACTCAAGTATATCTCTCATGAGTGCGAGAGAATAATGAAATAAATCAACACACCTTAAGAAAGGAAAAACAGGTTTGTTTTTGTTTTTTCGGAAATAGTTATTTTCTACTTCAAAAAAATCCGAGGTGGAGTGGGATTCGAACCAAGCACACTGAGGTGGCGAGCAACCGCTTTAATCTCAACTAAACGGAACCTTTAACCACTCGGCTACGTGAAAGACAAAACAAATCTTCCGAATAGACAAGCTTGTTAATGCACGGTTCGCTAGGTCGATCGGGACTGTGAAAGAGAGAGATAAAATAATTGGGAATTCAAAGAAGGAGAAAGGGGAAATTGAGTTAAACACGCGGTGAATAGACAGGTTATATCTATTATGAGCGCGAGAGAATAATGAAATAAATCATAATATATATATATATATATATATATATATATATATATATATATATATATATATATATATATATATATATTATGGTGGTCCTTACCTATAGGGCTAACTTTTTTAGAAATTTCCATTTCCATGGGCACTCCCTCGAATTTTTCCTTTTGGTGAGAAAACATGGTGGTATAAATTTCATTTCGATACGTTAATATTTACTGGTGGCGCCGAGCTCCCCAACTCTGAACCCTGGTAGTCCAGGTCCCCCCCCCCCTCCCCCAGGGACTAAACCAATTATTAGCTGCTGGAAGGCAAGGATCTCATAGTGCCCCCATCCCACTCATTGTCGCCTATTTCGGGTCAGAGTAGCCCTCTGCTATCGGGGAACGCAGATTGATGTTTAGAGGACGACCTTAAGCAGGAACTGGAGCTAACCCTCGTCCTTGGTCAGGAGCATCCTGACCTCTTGAATCATGGCGACTCCTCTCTCTGCGGTGTTGTTGGTCACGGACAACACAGATTACTTCCGAGCTGTTTATTGGAATGACCCCTTCTCTTGCCATTTGGACAGATTGGTGCCCATGACATCATCACCCAGGCCAAACTTTTTGAGAGACCCCTTGGTCCTCTTGGAGACGAACGACAAGAGCGTCTTCTGCTGGAAGTCATGTAGATTAAGCAGTGGTATCTTCACGCAGATTGATGTTTATAGACGACCTTAACAGGAACTGGAGCTGACCCTCGTCCTTGGCCAGGAGCTTGCTGTACTCTTGAATCATGGCTAGTCCTCTCTCTGCGGTGTCGTTGGTCACGGACAACACAGATTACTTCCGGGCTGTTTATTGGAAGGACCCTTTCTCTTGCCATTTGGCCAGATCGGTGCCCATCACATTATCATCCAGGCCAACTCTTTTGAGAGACTTTCTGGTCCTCTTGGAGACGAAGGACGAGAGCGTCCTCTGCTGGAAGTCGCGTTGATCGGACAGTGGTCTCCATGTGATTGTCATGGCTATCCTCTCTAACAGGTACCAGAGTAGATGGCGAAACTTCTCCGAAGTGAATTTGTAGATCGCAGTATTAACCCCTGCGTGTTGAATCGTACTCTTCATAAGGGAGGGGTCTCGACGATGAGCTTCCGTCAGAATAGGGCTGGAGAATCAATCTTCCAGGTAGACCGTCACGACGAAGAGAGCTACCTCTCTCACCCCTTGCTCTTCATGAGCCATAAGCTGAATTTGTTCTCGAAACAGCCAGATCTTGATGCTCTACAGGGGCTTGGACAGCCAGCGGGCATGATGGTAGACTCCGGGTGCCATGAACCAAACACCTCGCGGGGGAACTTCCCCCAGAAAAATGAGGGTGAACTTCAGGAAGTCCCTATAGTAGTCTCGGGGGTGGCGATTGGTCAGCTGGGAGGTGCCAAATGACGTGATCGCTGGGATCAGGTCTGGGGGCAGGTGCTGGCAAAGGATCTCATCCTTGGCTGCTGCTTGATAGGATGTCTTGTCGATGAATTCCCACTGAGTCTTGAACCTCTTGAAGAGGCGAAAATCAGGTCCACTCTTTGTCGAGCTCATCTGAGTTTGAAACACTTAGGACAGTGCCAGCTCCAGGATGTGCTGGCGACAAGCGAAGTAGAACAGCTCCCAACCGAGCTTCTGCTCAATGCGTCGGCAAGCCCCCGATCACCTTCCTGTATTGGAGGTAGTCGTATCGAAGCACATTTTGATGACTCTCTCGGAGATCCCCCACTCCCTCAGGGCTGTGAAGACGGGCTCATCATCAAAGAGGTGAGCCCAAACTGAACACACAGTGAACCAGCTCGGAGCGAATATTGCACCTTTTCTGCTAAAAGAAAAGCGAACCGTGTTCTGACCCCAACCTATAAAAGGCATCAAGGAACGAACAGGAAATTCATTCTTTATTGCTCACCAATAAATATATATATATATGTATATATATATATATATATATATATATATATATATATATATATATATATATATATATATATATATATATATATATATATATTATATGATCAGATAGTCCTTCCTGACCTTGGCTACCCTCCCTCAACATAGGGGAAGGAGGCGACAAGCAAATATAGGGACTGTCTCCCTTTTAATTACGTGGGGATTAAAGACGAATGCAAATTCTAATATTGGCCGACTTGGATACTATTTCAACAGCCTTCGAGGGGTAATAGGATATAAACAAGTGTAACAAAAAAAAATTTAATACTATACAAACAACAAATGAGATTAACAAGAATGGTACATTTTAACTATTACGTTAATCGTCCGGCAAATGAAAATTGCAATAAATTTACAAATAATGCTATTGTCTGAGCCTTACGAGGCACAATAATTACCCGAGAGGGATTAAGATAGCCCATGAAGTGATTCTTGCGGTTGGAGAGCGTCACGCCTCTTCGGCGATGAAAAAGAAAATGTAATAGCTTACGATTTTCTGGAGGAGACCTCGAGTAGTCACTCGGGAGAGTATTATTCTCGGAGAGTGTAGCTAAGCGTCGTTCAGAGTAATTTGATTTTGCCTGCGAGCCCTAAGGGTTCCGCGTGTCGCTCGAGAATTGCGCGTCGTCTTTGAATGATTCCAATGACCTCCCAAGATGCTGCGTGAGTACTTTGAGAGTACTGCGTGAATCTTGATTGCGTGAAAACGGCGTAGATACAACTCACGTCCCGAATACTCTGAGAATACCCATTTGATCATTCTCGGGCTGGGGAATATCTACGACTACGCCGGAAGCTCTTTAATTTACCTATGAGGTTGAAAATAATCGAACCCTTCCCTTTCTCGATCCTCTTATTCATATAACACCGACTGGTTTTAAATACCGCATCTATCGCAAACCTACTAATTCAAACACTTATATTCATTTTTACTCTTTGCATAGTCCCAAAATCAAACGTACCGTTTTTTTCCTCTATGTTTTTACGGGATTTACGAGTTGTTAGTCCTGAATATATGGATACTGAATTCTCCAATATCTTTGAAATTGGCAATAAACTATGTTACCCTTATCCCTTTCTTCTAAACTGTCTTTCTTCTGCAAAAAAGACGTTCAATAATACAGCTCCTGCTATTCCTTTTAATGTTAAATACATTTTGGTATTACCCTTCTCTGTTGGTTTCATTGACCTTCTTCGTCTTTTAAAAAACTTTAACATTGAAGTTGCTTTCAAATACGAGTCAACTATAAAAAACATTCTAGTTCACAATAATTGTAATAATATTGGGGGAGTCTATTCGGTCGAATGTTCTGTTTGTCCAAGTAAATATTTTGGACAGACAGGAAAGCAATTATCTGTCTGTATTAATCAGCATAAATACAATGTTAGGAGAGCTGTAAATAATAGCGTTTTTTTGTGCATATGTCCGAAAATAACCACTCAATGAATTGGAATTAAGCAAAAATTTATTTTTGGCTCAAATGACCCAATTAAAAGAAACCTTGTTGAATATTCATGTTGTAGGAGGATCGTCAATCCCCCGTTCTATCACAGTGGAGTCACGAGGCGATTACTGCAAAGACATCCGGCCCCGGCACCGTCGGGTCAAGCGCGTAACTGCAGCGCCGCGTTACTCGTCGCTATAAAAGACCGAAAGGTTAAAATGCAAGATATCCCTCAGGAGAGTGAAATTCAATTTCACGTCAAGTAAGAAATTGGAGACGTGTTTCTCCTAAGCTCGAAAGCTAACGAGGAGCCGATGTAAGACTTGGTGAGAAAAACCATTTGGCATAAGAACCCTCTTGGGCCCGTCTTCAAGCCCCCCCCCTCTTACCACTCCCCCAGTGGGGTGACGAGGTATAAATAAGAAACACTGAGGAAAATTGAGGTAGAATACGTCAGTCTCCAGGTGACGAAGTCCTCGGATTAAGACCCCGGGCTACCCAGACTGGATTGGTAGAATACGTCAGTCTCCAGGTGACGAGGTCCTCAGATTAAGAACCCGGGCTACCGAGACTGGACAGGTAGATTACTTGGCTCGCCAGACCAAGAAGTACCCTGCAAGAGAGGCGGGGCTACCTACCTTAAGGGGGGGGGGCTAAGAAGCAGCTCCTCCTCGAGCTAGTCTCTGGTTATCAAACCGAAAGTTAAGTTAACTTTGTTAAGTTCAACTTACTCTCGTCAGAGAGACTCCTGATAGCCTGGTACATCTTAAACATCAGGGGTATTCCTCGTCCTTAAGGAATTAAGAAAGGAGGAAAGAAAAGTCTCCCCCTCGAGCCCGTTACTCGGTGGCCACACCAAACTCATAAGTTAACTTAGTTGAGGAATCAAGTTTAACTTATTCTCGTCAGAGAAACCCCCCTCCGTTATACTTGCCCTTGAGGAAGACTGGAACTAAGAAGAAACTCATCCTCGAGCTAGTTCCTGGTTTTTTAAAACCACGAATTATGTAACGAAGGAGAAAAGCTCCCCCTCGAGCTCGTTACTCGGTGGTCACACTGGACTCTAAGTTGACTTGGTTTATGAACCAAGTTCGACTTACTCTCGCCAGAGAGACCACGCCTACCTTAGGGCCGCCTAAAGCACCGTGATTGTTCTCGTCCTTGAAGAACCCCCACCAAAAATACCCCGAGAGCCCGCCCACCTACATCTGGCCGGTCGGCACGCGTCGTGGCGTCAAACCATTCCTGAGGTATTTAAACTCCAGTAGAGTCCATAAGCCTAAATCTTATATATTGAAGTGTGTAGAGAAATTAACCAATTTTAGAGAGTCAAACCAATTGAATTAATTATTGTGTATTATAATAATCGGAGTATTTCTGTGGTGAATGGTTAATTTTTGTGTATTAAATTGTTAAAGTTAAAATTTAAGTTTATTTTGGGAATTATTGTGCGTTTCTCTATATCCTTACGTGTTTCCAACGGCTCTTCTTTAAAATAACAATATTAACACTCTTAGCACTCTTAGAACAAAAAGGGGGGCATTATACGACTCATGTATAAGACAATTTAATAACTTTAATATTTCCCCTTGCTTTTTTAAAATTGATGTTGATATGAAAAAACTCATTCGTAAAGAAATAAGCTTTGACTTATATTCCTAAGGTTTTTTTACAATTTTACATTTTTATGGGAAACCGATGTATCAATTTAATTATTGCATTGATTTGGCATTAACATTATTAAATTTATCTTCCTCTCTCCTTGTCCCTCTCCCTTCATTTCAATTTACCTCTCGTGTTCTCATAATCTCCATCTTAAGGTCTATCACTTTATCCGTTAATGGTTTTAACCATATTGGCTCTGTTCTTGACTCTTTCTTGCCTCTCGGCTTGACACCTTGCTACCTGTCATAGAGGAGGCCCTTTATCTTTTAATAGCCTATATATATATATATATATATATATATATATATATATATATATATATATATATATATATATATATATATATATTCCCATATTATATTATTTTTCTTGTTGTTATCCTTGAGAATGAACTGAATAAAGTTAGAAAGTACTTGGAAGCATCTTTTCATTTTCCTGTGGGGCATTGCATATATATATATATATATATATATATATATATATATATATATATATATATATATATATATATATATATATATATCCAGCAAACCGCAAGAAACAGAAAAACTGGATGATTTTTCTTCGGAAATTTTATTTCCTAATTCGCAAATATTCCGTATAGGGGTGGGATTCGAACCTTGCACACTGAGGCAGAGAGCGACCGCTTTGATCTCAATTAAACCGTCCCTTAGACTACTCGGCTACGAGGAAGACAAAAAAAACTTCGAATAAACAAGCTTTTAATTTACGCTTCGCAAGGTCGATCGGGACTATGGAAGAGAGAGAAATTAATAGGGGATTGAAAGGACAAAGGAGAGTTGAGGTAAACACGCAGCGTATATTCGCCGCGTGTTTACCTCAACTGTGTAAGCGTACAACAGCTAGGAGGTAAATAGTAGCAATTTTGTACGAACGTATAAGATTTTGGCAGACCTAAAACAGATTTGGCCTCGATGGAAAATGGATTATTAAGTGAATCTAATCTAAAACTGCAAAAACGCGCCAAGACGTGCTAAAATAAAATACGAAAGGTCTAAAATAGCGCGGCTGCGTCAAATAAAAATAATTCGCCCTAAGCGAGGCTAAAACATGCCAAATCTAGCGCATTTCGCGCTAAATTTACAACATTGACTATAATTTAAGGATGACTATCTCTATAGCAATGCCTCTGGGCATTCTTATAGTAAAAACCTCCTGGGAAACTTAAATATATATATCATCATTTATTATGTATAAAATTCCTTCAATTATTTGACTTTAACTTTGTTAATTTAATCATTCAATTATTTGACTTTAACTTTGTCAATTTAATCTTTCAATTAATTTACTTCAACTTTTGTAAATTAAATCATTTTATGTTAAACTTAATAATTAATTAATTCATTTATTTTACTTGTCAATTCAATTAACGTATACTGTTCCAACCAACTTTTTCTTAAATTTCACACACACACAAACAAACACACTTTCCCAGCTCGATCAAAATAGTACGCTTTTCCGCCCACTCGACTTGCAGCTTTCTTCGTATAAAGGTCGGTAATCATTCCTTCTACAATTATTCGTTTATCTCCAAACAAATCATATTTATTTAATTCCATTTTCTCTCACAATTCTTTGTAAACGACCATACGAGAGTAGATCCTAATTATATTTATTTCTCATTGCAGCCCTAATTCAGTCCATCATAGATACTCTACATTACTACACTATATTATATATTATTCACCTTATTGTTTCACCATATTATTCCACCATATTAATTTCACATACTTCAATTCTCTTCTCATCTTGTTACTGGAAATCATATGTTAAAATATCTTGCATTGTATACCTAACCTACTTATCTCATTGTAAATTCGTTGATTTTATGAATATATTTATATTTGTGTAATTGTCTTTCTTTAAGTCTAAGTCATTATTCCAAAATTTATTTCGCTGTCGTCTTAGGCCTAAAAACTAACTGCAGACAACTTCGATCAAACAAATTTATGGTTATGGTTTTCGAAACGCTATTTAGGCTGATTTATTAACAAGATAAATCACATAGATAACCATATACTATATCTCCTCGTTTGATTTTTGCCTTGTAGGCTGGGTAAGAGGATCGTTCGATTGCCGGTGTGGATAAGGAAATCCCGGGAAGGCAGATTCTCAGACTATTTATTGGAAGCAGAGTTGGTAGGCCTAGGCGTAATGAACTCGTTTATATTTGAGGCTGACCTACTAATGCCAGAGGTCTACTGTTGGCCTACGCTTCTACTGCTTGAGCTGAAAGTTGTGTTTGTTACTGATGATACAAATTTACTGCTTACTGATTTAGGGGTCTACTTTGAATGTTATTTAACGTGTTGAAAAATGTAGGCGTGGCCCACTGTTGACAATGATGCGGTTTGAACAAAGCTTACTTGAATGGAAAGATTATTCATAAGTGCAAGGGGTGTAGATAGAGGGGAGTAGGAAAGGGGTGAAAGAAAAAAAAGTAGCATAGGCGAATTGTGAACAGTTTCCCGAGTTGCTGAATCACTGTTAGGTTAGCGAGCAGTGATCCACTTCACCATCCTGATTCTCACAAAAGACTCATTCAAACGAAGCTTTTAAGCCGCTCGTTTGCCCTTCTCGTCACGCTAAACAACCTCCTTCCTAGAAGCCATGTATTTTGAATAAATGAAGAGAACTCCATTTGGAAATGTTATCCAAGGACTAACGCTCAACCTCCTTGGTCTAGTCACCATTGTAGATAGAGGTAGGTAGGAAAAGAGTGAAAGAAAAAAATAAAGAAGGAATGTAGCGTTGGCAAGTTGCGAACAGATTCCCGCGTCGCTAGATCATTGTTAGCGAGCGGTCAATCCACTCCACCTTCCTGAGTCTCAAAAAAAGACTCATTCAAGCGAAGCTTTTAAGCCACTCGCTTGTACTTCTCGTCACGCTAAAGGAGATAGAGAGAAAATGAACAGGGAGCTTTGATTCAGGCTTCTGCTTGATACTCTTATATTAAGGGACATAGATAATTTTAGGAAATAAGATTTCGTATTTTACGTCTTTTTGGCAATAAACAAATGCCCAGGATCTTCCTTCTTTCTCAGTCTGGTGTGTTGAGAAGCGTCTTTGCTCGTGTGCGTGTGTATGCGTGTGTCCATGTGAACGCGTCTCGAATTCACTTTTGTCTTTATAGCCTTTACCAGAATACAGTATTTGCATATACTATTTACATGTTTCCATGATCAAATGTTATACAATTTCATTAGATTAATTGCAGGTGCACAATTATTTCCCGTGCCCATTTCAAGGACTTTATCGGACTCCCGTAAGGCTTCTGAGGCTTGTGAGGCTTCTTTGTTGATTCTAATCCACCTTGCAAAAACACTCGATAATCGTATATATTTTCTTAATCTCTAAGAATAGAAATTTGATAAAACGTTCAAATATAAGAAAAATAAACCTTAATTTTAATAATCTTT